>VKKW01000260.1:0-244545 GCA_018350135.1 Citrus trifoliata | reverse complement strand
GTGGGATTCGCATCAATCTGGGTTGGTGACACTATAATGGGGAGTGTCAGTGTGGAGAAGGGACTGAAAGTCTTCCCATGGGTCTGAGCGACTTGGAATAAACATTGGTGTAGTCAGGACGTTGTTCCATGACAAGGATTCCTTGAGGACTTAAACTTGAACCTGGAGTAAAGCCTTGTTTTTGGAATTATTTCAAGGGTGTGTGATGGTCCAATGGAGGTGTGGTGAATGTTTGTGGCAGGTGAGGAACATTGTTAAGTTCCATGAGATAGGCTTTGAGAACAGAGGTGACCGATGTAAGTTCTCCATTCATATGCCATGTCCTGTGTCCAGTAGTCCCATGTTTCTAGATGTTGGAAATAAGGCCTGTGGACGATGAAGACCGTAGTCCACATGTTAGCTTATTGTTCTGGCATTTTGTCTAATCCATGAAAGGTACACAAGTGTTGGAGTTGCTTGCGCCACCAAGTGAGGGAGAATACCATTCAAAGAGAGTCCATAGAAGGTCTGGTGAGAACTCTGGAGTGGTAAGGTGAGTCAGGACTGGTTTGATGGGAAAAACTAGCTTTGTAGCATACAAGGTGGTGAGACACCACATATACCAAAGTTCATCTTCAGAGATGGATAAAGAGGACAAGTGAGGCCTGTGAGAAACAGGTGCTCCATGCAAAGATTAGGAAATCGGTAAGGTTTTTTTGGTTTGAACATTAAGAAAAACCGGTAAAGGAACTTTTTACAACATCTTGCAATTGGTAAGCTGAAGAGAAAGAGATGTTCAGGGGAAATGTATTTGGTTGAGGGCTTTGAAAGGAAGTTGGCGATTCATGGCTATAACTGGAATGGTTTGAATCGAGGAGAGATGCGAGTTTATTTATAGTTTGGACGGGTGAGAAGTTTGGAATAAGGTTTTGGTTGCCTTTCATGTGTTGAACAGTGAAATCATATTTAGCAAACCATGTTTTGAGACTGAGTAATTGCTTGTCAGGTAGCAATTTATTCTTGAACTCAAGATTCGGGGAAAAGAAGAATTTCCAGTTGATAAGGAATGTGTGGTTGATGAGATGGAATTCAAATTTTTTTAATTCCATACTTGATTGCCAAAATCTCTTTGTAGATCACATGGTATTTCTTTTCATAGTTTTTGAACTGTCCGCTTGCATGTGCATAGAAATGATGCACGCCATTGATGTCTTCGACGAGAATGGCACTCCAATAATCATCGCTGGCATCAGTTTGGAGGATGCGTTGTCCACTTGTGGGAATTCGGAGTGGAGGAGGTGATTGGTGCTATACCTTTAGCTGCTTGACAGCTTCTGTCTGATAGGGGGTTCAGGAGTGACTTTTGGTGAATCTTCCGGAGGTACCGGAGGTACCGGAGGAACAGATGAGGATGAAGTTGGTTTTGACTTTGGTTCTGAAATTTTTACTTTAGACTTGGATTTCTTAGGTGTAGAAGGCTTTGGTTGAGGAGTAGGTTGAAGATGTGAAAATCCAAAGAACTGGTTGTAAATAGGTTGTTGAGGTCTAGGAGGTGTATAAAAATGAATAGGTTTCAAACACAGGTGGAGGCCAGGTATGGACTGTATTTGGGTGAAGAGTGTGGGACGAGTCTTTTCAGCATCAATTCTTGCTAATTCGGCTTACGTTTTCTGATCTCTACTTCTTTCTTGTTAAACTCTGGACCCCAAATGATGTTAATCATTCGCCTGAGATTGGTATCTAGCTCAAAGATATTGTCTTGTAGATGTATGTACATATGACCAAGACGATGGCTGATTGAATCAACTTTAGTTTCAGTCTAGGAGCTTGACTGGCAACTTGATCAATTTCTTTCGAGTCGTTTAAGAGTTTGATTCTGAGCATTGGCATTTCTGGTTTGCCAATTTAAAACAGCTTCATACTGTTTTGGTTCTTCAGGTTGCCTAGAGACTGTAACTGGGGATTGGACAAAAGGTTTTGAGACAACTCTGGTTTGAGTGTCTATTGTTTTTCAAGTGGAGGGAATGACTCTTCATAAGATTGCCTAGAAAACATTAGGCATGATCTTACTGGTTGAACAAGAGGTTTGCGATCTGGTGGAGGCTATGGAGGAAAAGAGTTGCAAGATGTTTTTGGATGAGAAGGTTTTTTCTTTTTCTTTTTCGTTCTCCTCATGACTTCCAGTTCATCATCAACATCCGTATCATCCAAGCAAGGACAATCAGGATTACACTATGGGCTTCAGGAACATCCCATAGAAAAAGACCATTAATTTTATCAGGATATATAGGATATCCTGCTGATGAGAAACCATAAATTGGAAGTTTCTTTTCTTGACCAGTTTGGACTGCTGTAATCATAGCA
Organism: Citrus trifoliata; assembly: GCA_018350135.1. NCBI lineage: Eukaryota > Viridiplantae > Streptophyta > Magnoliopsida > Sapindales > Rutaceae > Citrus > Citrus trifoliata. The sequence goes on along the minus strand of VKKW01000260.1, from coordinate 242,202 downwards.
GTGTAAGAAAGCCTTGGAGTTTCTGAAACCGGATTAGTTTCAGGTGTTTGAAAATACAGTTTGACTTGACCATTTTGTCTTCTTTCAAACGTGGCTTCTGTAGTCTGGACTAGTTCGGAGTTTTGGTGGAAATGCTCATAATTGGTTAGCCATTCAAGAGGCATGTTTTTGAATGATGGTTGGAATCGTGTTTGTGTCTGATACACTATTTGGTGATGAAGGGTTGCAATCTTTGATGTGGGTGTTTGTTCTTCTCCTTGGAGGTCGATCTAAACTTTGAGGGTTGTTGGAAGGTTGGGATCCTCAAGAGAGAGGTTGAAATTTGGATAAAGGTTAATAGGACACTACCAGCATGAAGTGTGGTCAGAACGGTTCCTATAACAGCATGTTGGTACTGTTTGAACCTGGTGTCCAGAAGAGCAATTCTAGCTGTAACAGGTAAACCTTTTCTGCCATGAAGAGACAGAATCAATCTAATACCGCCAAGATGAGATGGGTATACCCTTCTAGTTTTTAGTTTGCTACGAGACCTGAGGGTATTTCTAAAGTCACATACTATTCACTTTGAGAGGCTTGTAAAGCACACTGATCTAGTCTAGAAGACTGGATATACTCTTTTGGTAGTGGTCTTTTTGTGGAGATGAGGGTTCGACTACTTCTGGTGAGAGACGTTTTTTTTTGTAGAGGTTGTAGGGACTCATGATGGGGAATGAGATTCATTGATTTGGGCAGATTCGGGAATATAAGAATATTCGACAAGGTTTTCAATTTTGGAGGCTACATGTTTTTGACATGATCTTGGAAGAGAGAGACTAGAGAAGAAAGAAAATGGGACGAAGACGATGAAGGGGTTGAGCTTGAAGATGAAGTTGTTTCCATGTTTAGTAAATCTTCTTCTAGGAGATCAAATAAGATTATTTGGAATTACTAATGATACCACCTCTTCGTTAAGTGTGGCTCTGATACCAATGGGTAGTTGTACGTGGCGTTGTTTACACTAGATCTACAACAAAACGAAGTATGTCCTTAGGGCTAGTAGCCCGCAAGTTCTGGTTTCCAGCCGATATACACTTATCCATCAAATACCAAATCCGAAAATCAAATCCAAAATGTCAATATCACCTATAACATCCCCAAATCTAAAGATTGCAACAAATTGATGGCACATTTGAGGGTATTTTAGAACCTAATGTATCTTAAATTGTTTTGAATTAAATTATATACACTTTTTTGTGTTTTTCTTTTGTTAAAACAAATTACATTACACTTATTTTAAAAGAAATTTGTTAATGAAAAAAAATAATGAAAATCAAGAGTACTCACTTATAAAAAAGCCACAAAAAGAAAAATAAAAATTTTATAAGCAGAATTGTCGAATTGAGTTAAGTTGGTAAATGAAAAGATTGTCGCAACATCAAAAACTTTCCTATAAAATACTTATGCCATATAATTTATAAAACCAATTAATATCCGTTGGATTGTCGCCTGCAAATAATTAAAATTTTGAAGTAATCAATAAGATAAGAATGATTGTTAATCATAATAAAAAGCAAGAGCAAATTACACTAAACGGAAACAACAATAAAAATTGCCCAAAAGCGGCATAAAAGATTCCCAATAAAATTATCCTCAAACGACAATGAAAAATGCCTAAAGGCAGCATCAATTTATGTTTTATAATTGAAGTTGTGGCAAGATTGGATGAGTGGTTTGTTCCTTCTTAAATTGATGCAAATCCCACAATGAAACTTTTAATCCCACACTTAATTTGTAGTTTCAACTTCCCAAGAAAGTTCTAAACATATTTAAGACAAACAAAACCTTGACCCAATGCTTAAGAAAACATGAACCAAATGTATCGAGAATGGTATTGATGCCACACTCAAGAAATAGATGACAAGGTGAGTGATAAGTCTAAATTTGGAACACCACAAGAATTCAAATTCTTGATAAGTTCACTAGTTCTCAAAGAACCAAAGAAAGAATAATCTTTCAAATTCAAATAACATTAATATCCAAAATCATTACATAGCAAGGTTGCTGAATTTAAATATGCTAAAAGAAACCCAAGATCCTAAAATAAAAATGGAAACATTGGAACAACCCTCCAAGTAGGTTTGTCAAAGGATGTTTCAAAAGTCTTCACCAACCCACCATAATTAATGCTATCTTTGACAAACTTAATGCTAGCCTACTATAATTAATGCTATCATTGACAAACTTAATGTTAGCCCACCATCATTGATGGTAGACTTACCTTACACATTGACAAACTCGAAACAAAACAAACAAATGAAGTTGAAAAACAAAGGAGTCGTTGAAAATCCCAAGTCTAAACAAGCTGTAATGAATTGGTCATAACTCCTTCTAGAGAACTCCAAATCTAGCTCTGTAAAATTTTTTGGAAAGCTAACTTAATTATCTTTCTAATAGTATATAGGTTGTACGTTACTTCGAGCTCAATCAATACATTTTTTATTCCGAAGTTGACCTTTCTGCATTTGATACAAATTGTGTATTCACCTATATCGAAAGGAGAAAGATCAGAAACATTGAAAGTAGCACTCACATTATACTCACCAGGAAGATCCAATTTGTAGGCATTGTCATTGATCTGTGCAACCACTTGAAATGGACCATCTCCCCTTGGAAGCAACTTGGAGCGCCTTTGTGCTGGGAACCTGAAAAACCACTTGCTTACGTCCTTTGTTGGCTTGAGTAGCATATTGTTCAGTTCTCTTTTCTAAGTGTTGACGTGTTCTCTCATGCAATTGCTTGACAAATTCAGCTTCTTTTTACCATCCATACTAGCACGCTCATCAATAGGTAAAGGTAATAAATCCAAAGGAGTTAATGGATTAAAACCATATACAATCTCAATGGTGAAAATTTAGTAGCTGAATGGACAGTTCTATTGTAAGCAAATTCAACATGTGGCAAACATTCTTCACAAGTTTTCAAGTTCTTTTGAATAATGGCACGAAACAAAGTAGACAGAGTTCTATTTACAACCTTAGTTTGTCCATCAGTTTGTGGATGACAAGTAGTAGAAAACAAAAGTTTAGTACCCAACTTAGCCCACAAAGTTTTCCAAAAGTGGCTCAAGAACTTAGCATCTCGATCTGAAACTATGCTCCTTGCTACTCCATGCAACCTGACTATTTCCTTGAAAAACAAATTAGCTATGCTTGTCACATCATTAGTTTTATGACATGGAATGAAATGTGCCATCTTGAAAACCTATCAACAACAACAAAAACAGAGTCATTTCCCCTTTTTGACCTAGGTAAACCCAAACAAAGTCCATAGAAATATCAACCCAAGGTTCACTAGGTATGGGCAAAGGGTTATACAATCCATGGGGTAAAAATCTAGACTTAGCATGTTTACAAGTGATACACTTCTCACATATTCTTTCAACATCACGTTTCATATGTGGCCAAAAGAAGTGTTCTTTTAAAACATCTAAAGTCTTTGCAATGCCAAAATGTCCCATTAAACCACCCCCATGAGCTTCACGCACAAGCAATTCACGCAAAGAACTATGAGCACACACAATTTATTTTCTCTAAATAAAAGCCCATCATCCTATAGAACTTACCAAATGCAACTTTCTCACAAGCATTAAACACATTAGCAAAATCAGGATCGTTAACATATAATTCTTTAATGTACTCAATCCTAACAACTTTGCATTTAATGTAGAGATAAGTGCATACCTTCTAGATAATGCATCAGCCACCACATTCCCTTACCTTGTTTATATTTGATCACATAAGGAAATGGCTCAATAAATTCAACCCATTTGGCATGTCTCTTATGTAACTTACCTTGCCCTTTCAAATGCTTCAAGGACTCATGATCAGTGTGTATAACAAACTCTTTAGGTAGAAGATAATGTTGCCAAGTTTCCAATGCTCTCACCAATGCATACATCTCCTTGTCATAAGTAGGATAGTTTAGGGCTGCTCCACTCAATTTCTCACTAAAATAAGCAATTGGATGACCTTCTTGCATCAAAACAACTCCAATACCTATACCTAAAGCATCACACTCAATTTCAAAAGTTTTAGTAAAATTAGGTAAAGCAAGTAATGGTGCAGAAACCAATTTCTCCTTAATTAGATTAAATGCCCTTTCTTGTTCACTACCCCACTTAAATCCCACATGTTTCTTCACAATTTCAGTCAATAGTGCAGCAAGGGTGCTAAAATCTTTCACAAATCTTCTATAAAAACTAGCCAAACCATGAAAACTTCTTACCTCACTTACACTTTTAGGTATAGGCCACTCTTTAATAGCCTTTACCTTCTCTTCATCAACCTCAATTCCTTTAGCACTTACAACATAACCAAGAAAAACAATCTGATTTCTACAAAAGGAACACTTCTTCAAATTAGCATACAACTTTTCCTTCCTTAAAATAGTCAATACACTTTGCAAATGTTCAATGTGTTCATCTAAGCCTTTGCTATAGATCAAAATATCATCAAAATAGACAACTACGAATTTACCAATAAAAGCACGCAAAACATGGTTCATTAACCTCATAAAAGTGCTAGGTGCATTAGATAACCCAAATGGCATCACTAACCACTCATATAAACCATATTTTGTTTTAAAGGCAGTTTTCCACTCATCTCCCTCTCTAATCCTAATTTGATGATATCCACTTTTAAAATCAATTTTACTAAACACACAAGAACCATGCAATTCATCAAGCATGTCATCAAGTCTATGAATAGGATGTCGATACTTTACAGTGATTTATTAATTGCATGACAGTCAACGCACATCCTCCATGTTCCATCCTTTTTGGGCACTAGTAAAACTGGTACCGTACATGGACTCATGCTCTCCCTCATATATCCTTTTTCCAAGAGTTCTTCAACTTGCCTTTGAAGCTCCTTTGTCTCCTCGGGGTTACTTCTATATGCAGGTCTATTAGGAATGGTAGCTCTAGGGACGAAGTCTATTTGATGCTCAATTCCCCTAATAGGTGGCAAACTGTTAGGGACTTCATTTGGAAACACATCATCAAAGTCCTGCAAAAGAGTCACAATAGCACTAGGTAAAGAAAAGTTAAGCTCATTAGTGTGTAAACAAGCCTCTTTGTACAAAAGTACAATGATAGGCTGTTTTGAAAAGAAAGCCCTCTTAACCTCGCTCTCTTTTGCAAACAAGTTCACTTGCTGCCTCTCTTTTCTCTCAACAATATTTTTTCTATCTTTTCACTTGCCTCTCAATCTCTCTTTCTTTTGTACTCTCATTTTCATTTTTTGTATCACTCTCTTTTTTATTGACATTTGATCCTCATACACTTGCCTAGGTGTTAATGGTACAAGAGTGATTTGCCTTTTATTCATTACAAAAGAATATCTATTTAAGTATCCATCATTTGTCACACGCCTATCACATTACCAAGGTCGACCCAAAAGAATGTGTCCAGCATGCATGGGTACTACTCACATAGAACCTCGTCCTTGTATCTCCCAATAGAGAATGAAACCAGCACTTGTTTATTTACTTTAACTTCCCCACAATCATTCAGCCATTGTAGCTTATATGGCCTCAGATGTTTCAAAGTTTTCAATTTAATTTTTCAACTAAACTAGTGCTAGCTACATTAGTACAACTTCGACCATCAATTATCATACTACATACCTTATCTTTGATGTGGCATCTAGTATGAAAGATGTTATCACATTGTACCTCCGCATCCTCTTTAACTTGCATGTTGAGAGCACGCCTAGCAACCATCAATTACCATCAACAGGATATTCATTGGCATCCTCCAAAGGTGGCATAGGATCATCATCTAATTCACTCTCAGTTTCAACATCACCATCATCCCTGAAGATCATTACTCTATTATTTGGGCATTGAAATGCAATATGACCTGTCCCTAAACTTTTAAAACACTTAATATCTCTAATTTCTAGAGTGTGGGAATCATATTTACCTTTGCTTTGGTTGCCTCCCTCTTTATGATCCTTGATTGGCTCAATCTTAGGCTTTGAAAAACCTTTTCATCTTTGCTCCATTTTGACTCCATGAGGAAGATGAACCCAAATTGGTTCTAGTGGAACCTTCTTTTCAATTGTCGTTCCACTTTCATGGCCATGTGAACCATGTCTTCCAACTCAACATAGTGCTGCAAGTCAACCACATTATCTTGTTCTTCTTCAATGTTGGCTCGAATCATGATTATTTCCATCTCCTTGTGGTAATCTTCCACACTTCTAGAACCTTGTGTAGACGACTTTGAAGCCTTTGGTGCAGCTCCTATAATAATGACTAGGAACAATCTCCTCCTCATGATGGCCTTCATCTCCTCCCAAGTGTTTTATAGGCCTTTCATGATTTCGTCTCCTATCCAAAACAAGTTGATCCCACCAAATAATAGCATAATCAGTAAATTCAATAGCAACTAGGTTTTACCTTTTCTCCTCAGAGTAGTTGTGGCAATCAAATACTAGCTCCACCTTTTTTTCCCACTCCAAATAAGCTTTCGGATAATTTTACCTTGAAAAGAAGGAATTTTCAGTTTGTACTCCCAAATCATGATCTATACATCTTGCCTCTATTTATCTCTTCCACACATGTCAACGGTGGCCTGGTCATCAAAATCATCTATGTCATTGCCATCTTCTTCTCCCATGACAGCAAGCCCTCGATTACCTCTTACATTAGGAGCTATTGGTTGTTGTCCCTTTGTAGATTAGCTATGGCAGCATCTTGCCTCTCCAATTTGTCACAGCTCTCTCCAAACATCAGATTCATGTGCACAAATTGTTGTTGCATGGCTTTGAGCATGATTGATTTCTATAGCTCTTGATCTTTTGACATATTTGTGATCTGAAAAGAATGTTAGCAAAAAGACCTCACAACACTCCCTCACGTTTCACTCAATTTGATGTCACTTAACTCTTGTGTTTAACACACAAATTGGCTTTACCCTCTAATGATCTCACAAACGTTTGCCTTTTACCACACTTAATTCTCTCTTTCAGTTCTTATTGAACTAAATAAACAAAATCAAGAAAAAAAAAACCCAAGTGGCACACCGAATATGACAATCCAGCACTAACAAAGAAAAGAAATTAAGAGGACACAAAGAATGAAAAGGAAATTGAAGAAAGGAAAGCAAGCAAGCAAGCAAAGCACACAATTGATATGTGTTCAATTTGATGAAAGTAGAAATACTTAATCTTTTGTAATTTTTTTTTTGTACATTTTTCTTTTTTTTTTATAATCAAAACAAACAAGACATTCAAACTGATTAGAAACTAGCTCTAATAATTTGATCAAATACATTATGTTGATCAAATAGGATTAGGGCTGTAATTCCATACCTGTAGCCATTCTGACCAACCATAAGGTTTTAACCATGGATCCTCTACTCCATAGGACATCATCTTTCTAGCTCTTTCTTCCGGGAAGACTAGTGATTCAAAGCATGTTGTGAGTCAGAAGAATTCATTATTGAGAACTTTGATAAAGCAATTGATTGTTGGGAACTTCCAAAATGCAGAGACCATAGCCTTGTATGAAATTTTAAAAATTAAGGCTACTGGAATTGACCCTGTAATCATTTTGTAATTATGGGTTTTAATCTGTAAAATCATGCTTTTTAAAACATTTTTGTCTTTAAGAGAAATTGTTATATTTGGGTAACAATCAAAAGAAATTGGACCTTTACACAGACTGGATTCAATGCTACTTAGCAAAGAATCATCAAAAGAGATGAATCGCCCATCTCTTAGAACGGCCAAAATAGAAGTATCAAGACCTTCTTTTGTTAAAGGCTTTTATACCGACTTGGATTAGACCAATGTGAATATATTTGAAATTCTTTTCTTTTAATTTCTTTTTAAAGACTTTTCTGAAAATAAATGAATTGTTTCAAAAGGCTCTGAAAGAGTATGTCACGTTCTTCAGTCTTTATAATCTAATCATTTTTTAAAAGATCAAGCATTTTGTTTGTAAATCTTTTCTTTGGAAATGTTGGAAGTTCCCAACAATCAATTGCTTTAGTCAAAGTTCTCAATAATGAAGTCTTCTGAACTCACAACATGCTTGGAATCACTAGTCTTCCCGGAAGAAGAGTTAGAAAAGAGGATGTCCTATGGAGTAGAGGATCCATGGTTAAAACCTTATGGTTTACTTTTGGTTTGGTCAGAATGGCGTACAGGGATGGAATGACACAGCCCGCAGCGGATTCCGTAGCCTAAAACGAGACTTACTACCAGTAAAAATTCACCACAAAAAACAAACTTCAAAATAAAAACACAAGACTTAAAACACGAAGACTCTAAACAATAAAAAACACTTTTCCCCTACTTGGCTCTGATACCAGAAGGAAATACATTATGTTGATCAAAATAGGATCAACATAATGTATAAGACTTTAGGTTTCTTTGGTATTACTAATGATACCCAGTGGGTAGTTGTACGTGGGCGTTGTTACACCAGATCTATGATAGAACAAAGTCTATCCTTAGGGCCATCCGATATACACTTATCTAGTTAATACCAAATCCGAAAATCATATGTGAAAACGGTTTTTCATGATACCACCCGAAAACTCGGCACTCATGGCCTTCAAGAGGGTGAACGTGTGAGAAACATTTTCATTTTATAAAAATTAGTTTTGGGACGATAAAAACAGGACTTTTCTGATGCACAGGATCCTCAGGCTTGAGGCAAGTGCCAGAGCATACTCAGTTTAGAAATTTTGAGGTGAGCGTATCATTTTTAATTCAAATAATTTTCTTCAATTCCTAGAAGAGAGGGAGAGGTTTAGGGAAACATAATGTATAAGACTTTAATTTTTTATTTCAGATTGGCTCCCTTACAACTGAGACCAAAGGTACCTTATATAGAGGGATCATTGAGAACAGGACCTCTCGAATGATCATATCACATAGCACACCTTTTTTGAAAGCAAACATGCCGATAAGGACTTTTACAAAAGGTAAAGCATACCTACAAGGACTTAACAAAAGTAAGCATACCGACAAGGACTTTTAACAACAGTAAAGCACACTGATAAGGACTTTAACAAAAGACAACGGGAGTCACATGAGTTATTGCATGCAAAAGCTGTGTGAGAGCGACAAAGTTCATTATGTCTTGCATCTTGAATTGAATTTTCAATCCAAATTTTCTTCAATTATTCATTTAAAGCAGCTTGCAGCGTTTGGCTCTTGCTCTTGTAATTGGGCCTCCATGAATGTGCAAAGGATCACTTGAAACTTTTAATGGTATTCCCTTGATGGTTCTCATCATAAACCAAAGTTGGATACCCAGGATCCCACATGTTGAACTTTACAAATTCTAAGAGTTCCTTTTGCAATTACAAATGATTATGACAATCAAATTTAAAGTTTCTAAAGCATAGGTCCAGTCTTATATTTTGGAGTGCTTAATACTACTTTGCCTTTCAAGAAACATGTAGCTTCGAACGGCAAAACCATCAAGATCGCCTATGTAACGGCTTTAAATTTTTATTCCATTATGGTTCCTTCTAGCGTCTTATGAAGAATTCATAAACCCAGTCATCTACAGCATGGGCTTCACTTTTATTGGTGTGATATTTACAAAGACTATGAACTAAAGTTTTCCTTAAAATTGATATGCACATCTCTTTCTTAACAAACACACTTCTTTCACTTTACACTCCATCTTGAGATGAGGGTTTTTTACATTCAGAGACGGGTTTTCTTGTCTTCTATGAGATCTTTGAAGAATTCTATTTGTTCACAGATCTTATCAAGAGATAGCATGGCCATTTGAAAAATCTTTCCTAGAGAGATATCAGCTATGCTCAAATTGGTGGCTGTGAGTTTTCTTTGAAGATCAGGTTGTAACTCAGTAGGAAGAGAGGCGATGAAGACATGTTTAAGAGATGGCTCATTGAACCCATTTAGCTTGTAGAACAGAATACTCATTCTTTTGTAGTGAGCATCCAGAGATGTCTTTTAAGAGAACAACATTTCATCTGATGGTATTCTTTTCTGTCTGCTTCAGTGGAAGCATTTTTTTCACCGATGAATTGGCTCATGAATAATATTGAGGGCTGTACCAACCGGGGGATTCCATGAATTGGAGTTGTCTGTATTCCCTTAAGCTTTCTAGCTAGTCTCGTAAAGAACCTCGTGGAGCGGGCCATGAATTCACGAAGAACGGCTTGAGGTGTGAGCATTAGGCTTGGTACCATGGAGATCAATCCAAGCAAGCAAATTCTTGAAGTCTAACAGCCCATTTGTGACGGGGAATGTCATCAAATGTAAACCAAGATGCTGAAGATGGTTTTGTTGAGTGTTCATGAAACTGGTGGAGGTACTGGGTCTGTTTGAGAAGCTTGGTCAGAAGGATTGTATCAACAATAGGTGTTGAGGTAGAGGCACTTGGCTCTACAGTTTCAGTGGCCATTAATATGCCTTGTAATGTCAGCATATTCAGACTCAGAGTCAGTGGAGGCTTTTGATGAGTCATGGGATGAGGATGAAGATGAGTATTTGTTTCAGGCTCAAAAGAGTGGAAGAATAAAAGATTGGGTCTGGACAGTATGATAATGATTACTGGTCATTGGGCCTTTATCTTTTTTAAGAGGCTCGAGAATGTATTGTGGTGATTCTTCTGGAGGGATTGTAGAGGTAGAGGAGAGGAGGGAGAGGAATGGCCTTTAGACGTGGTTAAGAGATTTTGACTTTAGATCTTGATTTCTTGGGTGAAGATGGTTGAGGATTGGTTGAAGGTGGGAGAAACCAAAGAACTAATTATAAAAGGTTGTTGAGTAGAAAGGTACCTACGGTGTCAAAGATTGGAGGAGATACTGGTGTGGGTTGTGGTTGAGTAAAAGGGAAGGTCGAGTCTTTTCAGCATCAATCATGGACAATTCAGCTTTGAGTTTTCTGATCTCAGCTTCTTTTTATTAAACTCTGGACCCCAAATATGATTGTTGATAATTCATCTGAGATCGGCATCTAGCTCAGAGATACGGTCTTGGAGATGTATGCACATCTGATCAAGACGATTGCTGATTGAATCCACTTTAGTTTCAGTCTGGGAGATTTGATTGGCAACACGGTCGATTTTCTTACTGAGTTGTTGAAGAGTATGATTTTGAGCACTGGCGTTTTTGGTTTGCCAATTTAAAACAACTTCATACTGTCTTGACTCTTCAGGTTGCCCAGAGGCTGTAACTGGAGATTGGACAAAAGGTTTGAGGTAACACGGGTTTGTGTGTCTGTCTGTTTTTCAAGTGGAGGGAATGATTCCCCATAAGAATGACTTGAAAACATAAGGCATGACCTGATTGGGTGGACAGGTAGTTTTGGATTCGGTGGAGATTGTGGAAAAAGGATTGCAGGGTGATAGTGGGTAAGAAGCTTTTTTCTTCTTCTTTTCTTTCTCCGCATAACTTCTAATTCTTCATCAATATCCGTATCATCCAAGCAAGGACAATCCGGATTGCACATATGGGCTTCAGGAACATCCCATAGAAATGACCATTGATTTTATCAGGATATACTGGATACCCTTCTTATGAAAAACCATGAATAGGAAGTTTCTTTTCTTGACCAGTTTGAACTGTTGTGATCATAACAGTATAAGAAAGCTGTGGACTGTCTGAAACGGGCTTGGTGTCAGGAGTTTGAAAAGACAGTTTGACTTGACCATTTGGTCGTCTGTCAAATGTGGCTTCTATGGTTTGTACTAGTTCAGTTGAGCCATTCAAGAGGCATGAGTTTGAGCAAATCTTGTTTCTGGATTTGTTTGGGGATTTGAATGATGGTTGGAATTGTGTCTGTGTCCGCCAATATCATCAAGGCATCAAAAGTTGTGTATGGTGTGGGAAGATCTAGTGCACGATTTTGTAATCGATACACTATTTGATGATGAGGGTTGCAATCTTTGATGTGGGTGTTTTTTTCTGCTCCTTGGAGCTAGATTTGGACTTTAAGGGTTGTTGGAAGATTGGGATCCTTAAGAGAGAGGTTGAAATTTGGGTAAAAGGTTAATAAGACACTGCCAGCATGTAGGGTTGTCAGAACGGTTCCTACAACAACGTGTTAGTACTCCTTGAACCTGGTGTCTAGGAGAGCAATTCTAGAGGGCTAATGATGAGAACCATCAAGGGAATACCATTAAAAGTTCAAGTGATCCTTTGCACATTCATGGAGGCCCAATTACAAGAGCAAGAGCCAAAAAGATGCAAACTGCTTTAAATGGATTAATTGAGAAAGTATGGATTGAAAATACAATTCAAGATGCAAGACATCATGAATTGGGCTTGAAGAGAAGACAAGGCATTGTGGGCATTATTCAAGTTATTGGGCAGCTAAATACACAATTTGTATCAAATGCAAAAAGGTCAAATTCGGAATAAAAACTATATTGATTGAGCCAGAAATAACATGCAAGCTATATGCCATTGGAAAGATAATTAAGTTAGATTTCCAATAAATTTTACAGAGCTGGATTTGGAGTTCTCTAGAAGGCGTTATGACCAATTCATTACAGCTTGTTCAAACTTGGGATTTTCAACGACTCATTTATTTTTCAACTTCATTTGTTTGTTTTGTTTCAAGTTTGTCAATGATGGTGGGCTAACATTAAGTTTGTCAATGATAGCATTAATTATAGTAGGCTAGCATTAAGTTTGTTAAAGATAGCATTAATTATGGTGGGTTGGTGAAGACTTTTGAAACATCTTTTGACAAACCTACTTGGAGGGTTGTTCCAATGTTTCCATTTGTATTTTTAGGATCTTGGGTTTCTTTTAGCCTATTAAATTCAGCAACCTTGCTATGTAATGATTTTTGGATATTAATGTTATTTGAATTTGAAAGATTATTCTTTCTTTGGTTCTTTTGAGAACTAGTGAACTTATCAAGAATTTGCATTCTTGTGGCGTTCTAAATTTAGACTTATCACTCACCTTCTCATCTATTTCTTGAGTGTGGCATCAATATCATTCTCTATACATTGGTTCATGTTTTCTTAAGCATTGGGTCAAGGTTTTGTTTGTCATAAATCTGTTTAGAACTTTCTTGGGAAGTTGAAACTACAAATTAAGTGTGGGTTTCAAAGTTTCATTGTGGGATTCGCATCATAACAGGTAAGCATTTTCGACCATGATAGAGGTGTGTGTACCCTTCTCGTTTCCAGTTGGCGGCGAGATATGAGGGTATTTCCATAGTAACATATTGTTCACTCTGTGAGGCTTGTAGAGCACACTGATCCAATCTAGAAGACTGGATATATTCTTTTGGGAGTGGTCTTTTAGTGGAGATGAGGGTTCGAATACTTCTAGTGAGAGAATTTTTCTGTTTGTAGAGATTGTAAGGACTCATGATGGGAAACTACGACTCATTGATTTGAGCAGATTCTGGAATATAAGAATATTCAACAAGATTCTCAATTTTGGAGGCGATGTGTTTAGAGCATGATTTGGGAAGAGAGAGAGTAGAAGAAAGAGAAATATGAGATGAAGATGATGAAAGAGATAGAGTTGAAGATGTATTTGTTTCCATGGTTGGTGAATCTTCTTCTAGGTGACCAAATAGGATTACCATGCATTTATCAAGAGCCTGAATCATGCATTTATCATGTGCATGAAATAGGAAGTTGGCTTAAAATTATGGCGGGAAAATATATTATTTTCTTTGTTAAGTTACCCTTCAAACTTAATGAAGACATTAATCCCACCAAAGCCACTCATCCAGGAATGAGTCCATCTGACTTACTCCTAGCCTAACAGGAATGTTCTCAATTGTTAGCCCAAGGGTTAATTGAGCCCACAACCTCTCAATGGGCTTGCCAAGCCTTTTATGTTGAAAAGCATTCTGAAATTGTTCGAGGAAAGAAACGCTTAGTCATTGACTACCAGCCCTTAAACATGTTTTTGCAAGATGACAAATTTCCTTTACCTCGCAGACAAAGCATGTTTACTTTTCTCAAAAATGCCCAGATCTTTTCAAAATTTGATTTAAAATCAGGTTTTTGGCAATTAGGCATTGAACCCTCTGAGCGATATAAGACAGCCTTTTGCATTCCTAATGCCCATTTCCAATGGACGGTCCTACCCTTTGGTCTCAAAACTGCCCCATCCATTTTCAAAAATCCATGATCAAAATCTTTCAGCCTCTCCTGTCTAATGTAAGGTTGTAGATTTCTAACAAGTGTTGGAGCTTTTGTCGCCATCATGGAATTGGTGAAAACCACTCAAGTAATGTCCAGATGAGAGAGGTAGCTTTGTCTGGATTAAGAAGATGAGACAAAGTGGGGGCTATGGGTAGGATGAGCTTTGTTGCATAAAGAGTAGTTAGGCACCAGAGGTACCATAACTCGTCTTCAGTGATTTCTCTGGATGGGTCAAGGGTTAAACCTGTAAGAAACAGATTTTCAGGATGGAAAGTAGAAAATGGAAATGAGTCAGCCATAAGGTAAGCTTTCATGAAAAAACCAATCAGTTATTTCTATTTTAATCGCCTAGTTCAGACATCTGAAAGTATGTTTGAAAGGCGACCAGATGGCACGGTCAGAATGACTTTTAAACCGCCTCCCAGTGCTCCTCAAGAGCCTCCTCGGCTCTCTTTCACTTATTCATCCATGATCACAGCTGTACAGACAGCTCAAGAAGATTTGCCTATTACAGGGTTCAATTCTAACGGTTTCCCTGTTTATCCAGCCAAACAAAATGGACATTTCCTTTGGGATGTCCCTGGTTCCGGCCATTGTGACCCAGATTGTCCCTGCTGGGATGATTGGGAAGAGGATGATGATTATGTAACCAAAAAGAAAAAGAAACCTAAGAAGAAATCTCATGCCTCGTGTCACCACAGTACTCCTAAACCACCACAAGATCCTCCTCCTCCATCAGCTCCTTTACCTCTCTATAAAAAGGAACTCCAATGGCTTGCAAAGCGTTGCACCTCTACAATCTCCTCACCCGTTCCAGATCCATCTCCACCTCTGAGTTGTATGATGTTTTCATCTACTTCCTCAGATTATTCTTCCTCTTTTCCTCCATTAGACACCCACACAGATTCCCAACGAAATGTTGTGTCCAAACCTTTTATTCCTTCACCCATAACCTCAGCCGGTCATCTTGAACCACCCAAACCTTTTGAGTCAGTTCTCAACTGGCAAACTCAAAATGCCAGAGCCCAGAATGATACTTTGTTGAACATAAATTCCAAAGTTGAAAAAATCAGTTTACGAACTGAACACCTTGAAACGAAGGTTGACTCCATCTCTGCACAACTGCAGCAGATCCACCAGAACCTCCAGTCCAGAATTGTTCAACTTGATTCTGAGTTACGAACTATGCTTGCCCAACGTTACCATGGCCCAGAATTTGATCAAAAAGAAAGGGAGATCAGACGTTTAAAAGCTGAGCTTGCTCAAATTGAATCTGACAAACAAAAACCTTCCCTTTTTACCTCCTCACCTCCTATCCCTTCGATTGGTCCAACTTACCATCCATTTGCTTCGATGCTTTCTCCTATCCGACAGTATGAGCCTTCTAAGCTGTTTGGTATGACTCATACCCTTTTTCGAGATAACCCATTACCGCCACCACCTAAACCTAAACCAAAGCCTAAACCTCAACCACGACCAGTCACAATCAATCCTTCCTTCACTATTATCCCTGACCAACAATCACCAGGCTATACACCAGCATCACCATCACCCCCTGAACCATCCACATCTCAACCTCCTACTACATCAAAGGATAAAGAACCTATGCACCAATTCAGTGCCCATACCATTGTCCACCAGTCTCCCACTGATGACCAAACTTCTGATTCAAATCTGGCCGTTTCAGATAGCCATACTGAAATTGACACAGAATCCTCGGCATCCACCAGTGACTCTGAAAAATCTTATGCTGATATCACCAGAATCCTAATGGCTCAACCTGACCCCCAAACCTCTCGGACTGAGCCATATGTTGATATTCCTTCTGATGTTGAAGAAGAGATGCCTGAATCTTCTGCCACCAACCAGCCTCCTCCGGCCCAAACTACTCCATCTAGTAAAAAATCATCAAATGGTCCCTGGTTTACCTTTGATGATATCCCATCCTATAAATGGCGTGATCGTCTTAATGAAATGTCTGCCTGGATTGATCTCCAAATGCTCAGATCAGGAGCCACTACTGAATCAGTCCTTAGAGAATTTGCTACTCGTTTTACGGGTGCTCTAAGAGATTGGTTTGACTCTCTTGGTCCATACAGACAATTGCAGTTTGTTCAATTACCAGAAGTCTTTAGTGCTCTTGCCATTCTTCATGATCAGTTTTTAGGAGACCCAGCTGCAGCCTTTGAAGCTGCACGCCGAGACTATCTCAGCATGAAATGTTGCTCCCTTAATGCCAAGGATCTTGATTTCCATTACAAGCGCATGTCCCTGTTATTCTATAAGCTTAATGGATTCAACGAGCCTACACTCAAGCATGTCTTTCTGGCCTCCCTTCCAGAAGAACTTCAACCAGACATCCAGAGGCAGCTCACCGCCTCCAATCTTGTCATTGACAATATATCTCTTGGTAAAATTTTCCAACTTGCCAAAACTTGTCTTGACAAGCTCTGTGAACAGAAACAGTTCTTCAAGGACTTGTTGAAAGACAAAGAACCATTCAGAAGTGCCTGCAAAAAGCCTTATCTGCAGATCAAATGCAAACAAAAGAAAGATTGTGATTGCAATCCCAAAAAGAAAAGGCATTTTCGAAAGTTCAAATCTCCAGAATTTTCATCCCGACCCCGTCGGTCCAGACGACCTTACAGATTCTTCCGAAAGCGGTCCTCTTCTTCCAAGGACTCTAAACGAAGAAAATCCAGCAGATGTTTTATCTGCAGAAAAAAAGGTCATTTTGCCAAAGATTGTCCCAACAAAAGAGCCAAATCTATTCGTCTTGTCGAACATCTTCAGGCTACTACAGATTACTCTCCTCAAAAGGATGAACTGGAATTCTACTTCTCTGAACAAGATGAACCCAATGATGAAACAGTGTTCGCACTCCAACAATCCTCTGATGATTCCGACAGTGATCAGTCCCAAGTCATTTTCCATCAACAGCTCTTGTCCCTTGATACTACAGTTCCTATACCTTCCATCAAACTTCAAATCCTGCCTTCAAAATTCCAAAGGCCCATTCCAGCAATTGGTCTTATCGATACTGGTGCACAGCGCAGTATGTTAAACCCTCATATTCTTCCACCAGACTCCTGGACCCAGTCTGAAGAACATTTCAAAGCTGTTAATGGTAACCTATTCACCACTTCTTTGATTACCAAGAAACCCATTGGTATCCAGATTTTTCCTAATTGTGTCATTTGGACCAAAGTCATTGGTTCAACTCTTCCTAATAAAGATATTTTGTTAGGATTTGACATCCTTCACCAGATCAAACACCTTCAAATCATTCCTCATAGAATTCGAGTCAAGTCCATGTTCAAACCATTCACAGATCTCTTGAAACTCTACAATCTGTCTGAAACCCCTCCATCATATCAGGATGTTTCTACCAAGCTTTTAAGTTTCTGTCTGGAGTCTCATTCTGAGTTCACCCATCCAAACCCTCTATGGAAAAATCAGTCTTTCTTTGTTAAGTTACCCTTCAAACTTAATGAAGACATTAATCCCACCAAAGCCACTCATCCAGGAATGAGTCCATCTGACTTACTCCTAGCCCAACAAGAATGTTCTCAATTGTTAGCCCAAGGGTTAATTGAGCCCACAACCTCTCAATGGGCTTGCCAAGCCTTTTATGTTGAAAAGCATTCTGAAATTGTTCGAGGAAAGAAACGCTTAGTCATTGACTACCAGCCCTTAAACATGTTTTTGCAAGATGACAAATTTCCCTTACCTCGCCGACAGAGCATGTTTACTTTTCTCAAAAATGTCCAAATCTTTTCAAAATTTGATTTAAAATCAGGTTTTTGGCAATTAGGCATTGAACCCTCTGAACAATATAAGACTGCCTTTTGCATTCCTAATGCCCATTTCCAATGGACGGTTCTACCCTTTGGTCTCAAAACTGCCCCATCCATTTTCCAAAAATCCATGATCAAAATCTTTCAGCCTCTCCTGTCTAATGCATTGATTTACATTGATGATATCTTACTTTTTTCAGGATCACATGATGACCATCACCGACTCCTCAACCAATTCTATGATCTTGTCCAAAGTCATGGAATCATGCTATCTGCCAAGAAAAGCACCATTGCCACAGATACCATCGAATTTCTTGGTATGATCATAAAAGATGGCCATTACCAGCCAGGACAACACATTGCCCAAGAGTTGCTTCACTTTCCAGATCAGCAACTTTCCAAAAAGCAGGTCCAGCAATTTCTTGGAATTATCAATTACATCAGAGACTTTATCCCACATGTGGACCACTACACTCGTCACCTCTCGGCTTTATTGAAGAAAAAGCCTCCTGAGTGGAATGATGACCACACAAATGCTATCACTACTCTCAAGAAAATTGCGCAAAATCCGCCTCCTTTAAAGTTGATTGCAGATGGAAAGCGCATACTACAGACGGACGCAAGTGATGAATCATGGGGTGCCATTCTCCTAGAAGAACTCAATGGAAAAGAACACTTTATTGCCTACGCTAGTGGACATTTTTCTGACACACAGCAGCACTACCATAGCGTGTTCAAAGAAATCTTAGCGGTAAAGCATGGCATCAAAAAGTTCGAGTACCATCTCATTGGCCACCACTTCCTCATCCGCATGGACAGCTCAGCCTTCCCCCAACATTCTCAATTTCAAAGGCAAAACTGTTCCAGAAAAGATGTTACTTCGGTTAAAGGATTGGTTTTCCAAATATGATTTTTCAGTCAAGCATATAAAGGGATCTCAGAACCTTATCCCTGATTTACTATCTCGACTTTCAAAACCAGAGACACCTCCCATTCTGTTTTCCACCACATACCATTTTCCAATCATTGCCATGGCTACATCCTTACCTCCTGAAGCTCTTACCAAAAAACCTTTTCCTTTGAATAAAACATTCTCCTCTGTTTTTGCCATCCAAGAGTTTGCAAGAAAAGCTGTTTTTCGTTTCTTCATGAAAGCTTACCTTATGGCTGACTCTTTTCCATTCTCTACTTTCCATCCTGAAAATCTGTTTCTTACAGGTTTAACCCTTGACCCATCCAGAGAAATCACTGAAGACGAGTTATGGTACCTCTGGTGCCTAACTACTCTCTATGCCACCAAGCTCGTTCTTCCCATAGCCCCCACTTTGTCCCATCTTCTTAATCCTGACAAAGCTACCTCTCTCATCTGGACATTACTTGAATGGTTTTCACCAATTCCATGGTGGAGACACAAGCTCCAACACTTGTCAGAGATCTACAACCTTGATCGTATGCCATTACCTGAAGCTCAAATGTGGACATCCGTGTTCATCATTCATCGACCTTATTTCCAACACCCAGATACACAGTTCTTTTGGACACAGGATCAGGTATACGAATGGTTCACTGCACCACACCCTTCCATCATTGAAAGTGAGATTCAGTCTACCTTACATAACTACCTCCATCAGTTAAACCACCAAACTCCGCCCCATAAGGATATCGTTCACACATCCTTAGGCCCACAACATGACCTTATCATGATCCCTACTCCATCAGCCAGATCCAAGCCACCATCTACAGGAATCCTGATCAAAGAAGAAAGGCCAGACTACACTGACTTTCTCTTCCAGGACTCTCAGGACCCTTGGGAAGAATTTCTTCCTCTTAGCCAACACCTTCATCAGTTCCCCCAACCAACAATGGATGAACCTGGACCCTCCGACCCAGGACCATCAACCCGACCTTCCAAAAAATCACCTCGGCCTTCTAAAGTTGACAAAGCCACCCAGACTTCCCCCAGGTATACTTCCCAGTGTACTCCACAAGCCGATCATTGCCCTAATCCACCATGCCGTGGTCCCTCCTGTCCACATCCTAAACGCCCGAAGCTTCCAAACAACTTTTTCCGCAAACCACACCACTCCGGTGATACAGATCCCGATGCAACGGAAAGCTCCTCCGAAGATGACTACATGAACCTCCACTCTCCCTAAAAGTTATTTGTCTTGTTGTCATCATTATGTCTCGTTTGTAATCATGGTTGCTTTTGCTTTTACTTTTGCTTTTGCTTTAAGCTTTTGTCAAAGTCATGCTTTATTAAAGCATCTTTGTCCCTTTGTAATAATTAAAGGTGTGTAATCATGTAACTTTACTTTTACTTTAAAGATAGGGGTCCTGTCCTATCTCTCTGAGATTCCTTCTATATATAAGGAACTCTCCTCTGCTTGTAACAGATAGAAGTTTGCCAGAAATAAACTCGTGTGTTTTGCTCTCACCATGAACCTCTAAACTTCTCTCTCTCTCTGCAAATGACGTCCTAAAGAAAAGAAAAGGAATAAGGGTTTTAAATTTGTTCATTTTGAAACTTAAGCAAGTATGCTCTGCACTTGCCTTTAGCAAGGATCCTGTGCATCAGAAAGCTTTCGCAGTTTTCTTATCTGGTTTGGTACCCTGTTTTGACTCACGAAAGTCTGTTTTGGGTTGTATAACCCGACAAGAAAATGAAAGTTTTTCTGATTTGAGAATTAAAATTATTTTGAGTATATCGGCTGGAATACCTAAGGGTTGCGGGCTACTGGTCCAAAGGAAGTTTAAATAGCTTGGCGGAAACATATCCATTGCCAAGGACCTCGTCCCTTATACAACGCCACGTACTCAAAATGATAATGATTTTCCATTTTGGTATCACATTTAGTTTAAATTCTTTCCTATTTACTTAGATTAGGATTCTGATTTGATTTACATTCTTTCCTATTAGAGAAGATTTAGATTTAGATTTGATTTTTTGAGTTAGGATTTATTTCCAAAAATTCTTGTAACCAACCCTATATAAAGTACTCATATTCAATAAATAGAAAAGAAGTTTTTTTTATGCAATTAGTGAGAGAGTTAATTATCTTTGGTTCTTTATGAACTCTTTGAACTTATTGGATTTCCATGGCGTTCAAATTCTTGACTTATCAATCAGACCATCCATAGCTGATTGTGGCGTCTTCACATACCAAGATTCGTGCTTTCAATAAGCATTGGGTCGAGGATCCATTCCATTCCTAATTTAGATTTGATCTTGGGAACTAAATTGATTTGGGTCGCGTCAGTTCTTGACGGGGTTCGTATCAGATAGACAAATTTCTAGGCGAGGTCTTTGATCTAGTTAAGAGTGGTGAAGGTAAGATTTAAAGGAAAATATTTCTGGATAAGAGCTTGGTTAGGTAAAGAGGTTGTCATGGCTATGACAGGAAAATATGTCTGAGAGGTGATTAGTGAGATTTTGTTCGGTCTGGACAAGAGGTTAGGGATGAGGTTTTGATTTCCCTTTATGTGTTTTACTGAGAAGTCATATTGGGAAAACCAATTTTTCAATCTCAGTGGTTGTTTATTAGGGAGGGTTCGGTTTTTAAATTCAAGGATCTTGGGGAACAAAGAGTTATCAAGACGGATGTGAAAATGATGACCAATAAGATGGAACTCAAATTTTTTAATTCCATACTTAACAGCCAAGATCTCTTTATATATCACATGGTAGTCCTTGAATTTCCCACTGGCACGGGCACAAAAAAGTTCTTTGCCATCTATGAATTCTAGTAGAATGGCACCCCAGTATTTATCGCTAGCATCAATTTGGAGAATTCTTTGACCAGTGGATGGAATCTTTAAAGCTGGAGGATTTTGAGCGATTAGCTTCAGGTGTTGGACAATAGATGTTTGATTTAGACCCCAAAGGGGGGACTTCTTCTTCAACATTTTAGACAGCTGGCTTGTATGAACAGATACATGTGGCAAGAAATCCCGAAGATAATTGATTATCCCGAGCAATTGTTGGATTTGTTTTTTGGTCAGGTGCTCATTTGGAAAGTGTAACAATTCTTGTGCTATGTGGGCCCCTGGACGGTAGCATCCATCCTCAAGGACTGATGTGAATCCCACAATGAAACTTTCAATCCCACACTTAATTTGTAGTTTCAACTTCCCAAGAAAGTTCTAAAACAGATTTAAGACAAACAAAACCTTGACCCAATGCTTAAGAAAACATGAACCAAAGGTATAGAGAAGGGTATTGACGCCACACTCAAGAAAAAGATGAGAAGGTGTGTGATAAGTCTAAATTTGGGACACCACAAGAATGTAAATTCTTGATAAGTTCACTAGTTCTCAAAAGAACCAAAGAAAGAATAATCTTTCAAATTCAAATTACATTAATCTCTACCCTCCTTACATACCAAGGTTGCTGAATTTAAATAGGCTAAAAGAAACCCAAGATCCTAAAAATACAAATGGAAACATTGGAACAACCCTCCAAGTTGGTTTGTCAAAAGATGTTTCAAAAGTCTTCACCAACCCACCATAATCAATGCTATCTTTGACAAACTTAATGCTAGCCTACTATAATTAATGCTATCATTGACAAACTTAATGTTAGCCCACCATCATTGATGGTAGACTTACCTTACACATTGACAAGCTTGAAACAAAACAAACAAATAAGTTGAAAAACAAAGGATTCGTTGAAAATCCCAAGTCTGAACAAGCTGTAAAGAATTGGTCATAAATCCTTCTAGAGAACTCCAAATCCAGCTCTGTAAAATTTATTGGAAATCTAACTTAATTATCTTTCCAACGGTATATAGCTTGTACTTTAATTCTGGCTCAATCAATACAGTTTTTATTCCGAATTTGACCTTTCTGCATTTGATACAACTTGTGTATTTGGCTGCCCAATGACTTGAATAATGCCCACAATGCCTTGTCTTCTCTTCAAGCCCAATTCATGATGTCTTGCATCTTGAATTGCATTTTCAATCCATATTTTCTCAATTAATCCATTTAAAGCAGCTTGCATCTTTTTGGCTCTTGCTCTTGTAATTGGGCCTCCATGAATTTGCAAAGGATCACTTGAAGTTTTAATGGTCCCTTGATGGTTCTCATCAAGGACCATGCCAAGAAATTCAATTGTGGAGTGGTCCAACAACTTTTGATGAGCCACGTTGTCTTTGGAAAATAGGAGGATGTCGTCACTATAGACTAGTGTGTGATGGAGGATTGGCTCAAAGATTTTGGTCATAGCTTTTTGAAAAAGAGAAGGGGCTACCTTTAAGACAAATGGCATGATAGTTCACTGATAATGGCCATTGGGTATGCAAAAAGCAGTTTTATGTCTATCACTGGGATTAATGCCTAGTTGCCAAAAACCTACCTTAAGGTCAAATTTTGAGAATACCTTTGCATCATGGAGGTGGACAAACAAAGATTGGATTTTGGGTAAAGGGAACTTGTCATCTTGAAGAAAACAATTTAAGGGTTGGTAATCAATGACAAGTCTCTTCTTTTTCCGAATGATTTTGGATCATTTTTCCGCATAGAATGGTTGACATGCCCAGTCTGATTTGGTGGGTTCAATGAGACCTTGTTGGAGGAGGTCTGAACATTCTTGTTGAGCCAATTTAAGATATGTAGGAGACATACCTAGATGTGTGGCTTTGGTGGGATTAACATCTTCGTTAAGCTTGAAGGGAAGCTTAATGAAGAATTGAGTATTTTTTCCAGAGAGGGTTTGAATGGCTGAATTCGGCATGGGATTCTGGACAAAAAGGGAAAAAAATTTTAATGTAAGGCTAGTATGATGGTGTAATCTCTGAAAGTTTATACAGACGTAAAACTTTTGTATACGACTTAAATTGTCTTTTGTAGAAGACTCCTGCAGCTGTGATCTGCAGTCTTTTGGATAAGGCCAAAAGATCAAAGCCAATTAATAAATCCTTATCTGGAAGCCCTGAACCAATAATCTTTGACCATATGACACAATTTGGAAAAATTTGTACCGCAATGGGAGCCTTAGTGATAAGGCTGGTTTGAAAGATTTGGTCATCTGCAGCTTTGAAATTTTCAATATGTTTTACCCAGCAGTTTGGAGGGAGGATTAAAGGGTGCAACATACTTTTCTGGGCACCAGTGTCTATGAATCCAATAACCGAGATGAGTTTATGAAATTTTGAAGGGAGAATATGGACTGAGATGGAGGGTATGGATATGGGAGACTGAGCAACAGATGCTCAGAGAGTGTGGACCATGTCGATTATTTGGACCTATTCTGAGTTAGAGGCAGAATCGGTATCTATCTCTTCGAGAGCAAAGACTGTTTCTTCATTGGCACTCTTTTGTTCTGAAAACAAAGACTCAATATCATCATGGGCTGATATGACAGAGGAGGCTTGTAAATGATGGAGAAGATGACTGGACTTTGCCGGCTTATTTGGGCAATTTTTTGCAAAATGCCCTTTCTTTTTGCATATAAAGCAGCGACTGTTTTTTGGGTTCTTGGAAGAGAAGGGATCTTTTTGTTTAAAGAACGAGTAGGGTTTCTTTGGTCTAGAATAAGACTTCTTTTTGGAGAATACTTTTTTGAAATGGGATTTCTTCTTTAAGGAGCAGGTGCAGTCTTTTTCATCTTTGCACTTTATCTTCAGATGAGGCTTCTTGCATGCACTTTTGAATGGTTGACAATTTTCCATCAAGTCTTTGAAAAATTCTTTTTGTTCACGTAGACGTTCAAGGCAGCTCACTGCTAGTTGATAATTTTTTTCAAAAGACAGGTTGGAAATGTCTAATTGGTGGAGGTTCACTTGCCGTTGTAATTCAGGTTGAACTTCTTTTGGCAAAGAGGCTACAAACACATGTTTGAGTGTTGGGTCATTAAACCCATTTAGTTTATAGAACAAGGCTGACATGCGCTTGTAATGACAATCCAAATCTTTTGTTGAAGCGAACAACACTTCATTTGAAAATATTCTTTTCGCGCCAATTCATTTGCTGGAACTGCTTCTCTGATGAATTGTTCATATAGGAGGTCTAGTGCTGTGCCCATGTCAGGAATTTATATGAACAACAATTGTCTGTATTGACCAAGACTGTCGAACCAGTCTCTTAGTGAACCAAGAAATCTGGAACTAAATTCTCTCAGGATTGATTAGACTAATAAACCAGGCCTGAGCATTTGGACATCGATCCAGGCCATAAATTCTTATAACCGTGAGGGCCATTTCACCTTGGGGATGTCATCAAGAGTGAATCAAGGACCATTTGAGGGTTTAGGAGCCGTGTTAGGTTGATTAGGAGGAACTGTGCTCGTTTCATCTGATTCCTCTACTATGGGTGTATCAGGTGGGAATTCTGATGGAGAAGGATCATTGGACCCAGCAGATGGTATGACCATGAGTAATCTGGTAATATCAGCAACTTCAGCTTTCGAATCTGAGGCAGAATCGGATTCACTTACTGATTTTGATTCAGAATCAGAAGATTTAGAAGGAGAAGTTAAGTGCAGTAAAGGGACTGAATGGGCAGCATTTTTTTGACTGGGTTGGCTAGGATGTTTATTCTTAGCTTGTGGGGGAAGATTTGAAGCTGGAGGAGTGTCGACTCTGGTTGGTTGTTTAGGAGGTGTTTTTGAAGAGAACTGAAATAACTTATAGATAAGGCTGAATGTTTTGGAATAATCATGGGGTTTCCCATATAAGGACGGAGTGTAGAAAAGTGGATATATATTTAGGGATTTATGTATGGGCAAAGGTTGTGTAGGAGCAAATAGCAAAGGTTGTTGTTTTTCAAAGTCAATTCTGGATAATTCTGATTGGGTTTACGGATCTTAGCTTCTTTTTTATCAAATTCAGTACCACAATATCGTTGTTGGATCATCTGCCTGTGTTCAAAGTCAAGTTGAGTAACTCTGCTCTTGAGATCAGTATACATCTGTTCAAGCTGGGCAGCAATGTTGTCAATTTTCTTATCTATATTCTAAACCTGAGTTGCAACCGATTGAACCTTATGATCAAGGTTTTGTAAAACAGCATTTTGTACTGTTGCATTCTTAGTCTGCCAATTAAGGACGGCTTCAAAAGGGCGAGGTTCTTCCAATTGTCCAGTAGGGGTAATTGAGGGTTGTACATTAGGTTGCGAAGAAACCTTTGTACTTGGATCAGTTTGTTTTCCAAGTGTTGGAAAGTGTGTTTGGTATGAAGATGAAGAACTTGAAAACATCATACAGGAAGAAAGTATAGGTGGACTAGGGGGTTCACCTACTTCTTTTGCAAGTATTTGAGCCCTTTATTATATACTGGTAAAGGACGTTGAAAGTTAGGTTCCTTTGGCAGATGAGGAGGGTAGGTATGACATCAGGTATTTGCAAAATCAGGTTTCTTCTTTTTCTTTCGTCTCCGCCGTACAAGATAATATTCCACCCCATCTGATTTTTATTCAAAATAACTCTCCTTATATAAGGATAAGGATGAGAAAAGACAAACAAGTTGGATCAAGCTCTTTCCAGCTGGCATACAGGCACACCTATTTTACGAAAGTAAAGTACATGATTACATAAGGACACTTATTACAAAATGACAAACAACTTTAAAAAGTTAAAGGTAAAATCTTAAAGCAAAAGCTAAAGACACCCATTATTACAAGATGACAAATATCTTAAAGAGAGATGGAGCCATCTTTAGATGAGGATTCAGTCTCATCAGGGTCACAGTTAGGGTCCTTGTCTTTCTTAAAGATTCTCTCTTGATGAGAACATCCTAGAACACATGGCCAAAGGACAGCCAAGATCGTACATATGGGCCTCAGAAGTGTCCCATAAGAAATGTCCATTGAGTTTGGCAGGATAGATGGGATATCCATCTATTTTGAAACCAGAAATGGGAATATCCTCTTGACTTGTGGAAACAAAGTAATCATCGAGGAGTAGGAAAAAGAAAGTCTTGGGGCTTGTTCAGCAAGGGGCTTAAGGTCATTTGGACGCTTTTCATAAGAAGCTTATGAAGTTTGGACATGCTGAGAGTTTTGGTGGAACTGCTCGTAATTAGAGAGCCATTCAAGTGGCATGAGCGTGAGCAGATCTTATTTTGGGATCTATCTAGGGATCTGTACAATCGTTGGTACAGACTCTGTATGAGCTAAGATCATTAAAGCCTCAGCTGATGTATACGGAGTTGGCAGATCAAGAGCATGGTTCTGAATATACCTACTGATGGTGCAGTGGTGCCATTTTGGATTATACAATCTGTTCAGCTCCCTGAAGCTGGATCTAAACTCTTAAGGCTATGGGTAGATTGGAATCTTGAAGAGAGAGGTTGAAATTTGGGTAGAAAGTAAGTAGTGCACTTCCAGCATGAAGGGTTGTAAGGACAGTTCCAATAATAGCATGTTGATATTCTTTAAAACGGGTATCAAGAAGGGCTAACCGAGCAGTTACTGGTAAATCTTTTCGGCCATGAAGGGTGAGGATTAGTCTGATACCCCCAAGGTGAAGGTGAGTATAACCTTCCCGTTTCCAAGAGGCTATAAGCTTAAAAGGTATTTCAAGGGTTAGGTATTGTTCTGCTTGGGTGGCTTGAATTGAATATAGATGTATTCTTTTGGAAGAGGTCGTTTGGTAGAGATGAGAGTTTTGATACTTCAGGTAAAAGAATTGGGTCGTTTGTAAAGATGGTATGGGCTAATTAAGGGCATGGATGATTCACTTATCTGGGCTGACTCAGCGATATAAAAGTATTCTACCAAGTTTTCTATTTTTGAGGCTGTATGTTTAGAACACGAGGATGGGAGAGAAAGAGTAGATGAAAGAGTAACAAGATTGGGGCCAATAGAGGATTCAGAAGAATATGATGCCATGATATGAAAAAGTGCTTTCTTGTTATCACTGAAGGAAAAGAAAAACCTATCACATTTACCACCTCATTTTTTGGCCTTGTTCAAGACTAAGAACCAAGTAAACATGCAAAAATTCTCGTGAAATATGCAACAATTGAGGTCAATATGCAACGCAAACATCAAACATGAAACAGGCAGGAAAATTTTTATTTTCTGGCTTTGTGCAAGACATGCAACAAGCGAGGTCAAACATTCAATATGAAGTTTACATGTAAAAAAGTCACATGAAACTTGCAACAATTAAAGTCAAACATGCAACAATTGAGATTAAACACAACCACGTAAACATGCAACATAACATGTGACATATGTGAGAGAAGATGTTGAACATTCAACATGAATGTCAGACATGAAATGGGTGGGAAAAGAAATTTTTGGGGGTATTTAGAATAATAAAGTTGAGACAAGTAACAATATAAAAAAAATTTTTATGTCTTTTATTATATAAATTTTTTTTAAAATATGAAACAAATATTTGTCTTTTATTATATAAATTTTTTATTTTTTTAATCTTTATTGTGTAAGATTATATCTTTCTTTCATTTTCTTTTTATTTGATTTTTTTTACTATTAATCATATTTTTTCACAATTTCTTAATTACTACATTATTTTAATTTATTTTTTAAATATTTAAAGAAAAAGATCAATTGGTTAAGAAAATGATTACACCAAGTCTTTGGCTACCATTTGGTAGCCAAAGACAGCAAGGCTTTCTTTTTAAGAGCTTGGTAGCATATCGGCTATTGCCATTGTAGCCCCAATATATATTTGTTGGATTATTTTTAAAAACCTAGGTTTGGAGTAATTACAGGTAGATGACTAGTTTTCTTGTATCCTCACTTACCTCCCTTGCCGTTAGCATGAATACATATTGATTGTTAGTAGACTATCAAAATGACCAAAATACCTTTTTAAAATTTCAGTCAACTGCATACTCTTCTCTAAAAAAAAAAAAAAGATTCCTCACTATTGAAAGGCTCCATACCTTATTTTAAGTAAGAAAATAATTTTATTTTTATTATTAAAAAGTATTCTACCTTAACCGTTTTGTTCTCATTCTCTTAAAATATTAATATATTATTATAAAAACAAAAAA
Organism: Citrus trifoliata; assembly: GCA_018350135.1. NCBI lineage: Eukaryota > Viridiplantae > Streptophyta > Magnoliopsida > Sapindales > Rutaceae > Citrus > Citrus trifoliata. The sequence goes on along the minus strand of VKKW01000260.1, from coordinate 213,287 downwards.
CAAACGGACAAAACTATGTTACACAAACCAAATATACTCGTTAAATAAATAATAAAAAATGCTTAGAATTCTTAAGAACAACTAGTATTTGTACATTAGCAAAAGAAATACAAGGCTACAACTATTGCACAATGTAGCAAGATTATACATATAATTAACACAAAACCATTGATCTATCTCTTCATCCTATGTTTTACCATCCCCATTGAACTCGCCACCCAAATCACAAACCCTATCCCAAACCTTCTCTTCAACATTCACAACCGACAACCTTGGTTGTCTAAACAAGCCCCACCCTTTCAACTTTTCATCACTCTACTACTCTTGTGTAGTGCAAAAGATACCCTCTCACATTTGCACAACTAAGCCATCCAAAGGGAAGTTAATAATTTCTCCCAAAAAAAAAGGAAATTCCCAAATCATTAACACTTTTTTTGAGCTTCTAAAGAGAAAGAGAAAGAAAAAATTTGATAAAGAATCGTTGAAGCTGAAACCTAAGCATCAAACCACAACCCTACAATCTTTTACTTCAGTTTTTAGCCAAAACCCACCTCTCAAAATCCTACAAAAATCACTAAAATTCATTCTTTTATCATTTGATCCTATTTAGGCCTCACTTCAACTAGGTTTTACATTCAATACCAATGGCAAAACCCACGCGTCGTTGATATTCACTAGTTGGCAGTCTTTTCTGACCACTTAAGCTTGTTTGATTGTTTCGTTCATAGGTTAAGCTAAATTTGTGAAGATTTGCTTTGGTTACAGCGACTTCAAAGGGGGAGTGAAGTGGAAATGGTTTGATTTCTTTCAATGAGAGTGAAACATTTTGCTTTAGTTTTGTGTAATGAAGAAGAAAAATCAATCTTTTACAAGATGGATATCCAGTGAAATTGAGTAATATAATTATTCATTGGGTATTTTAGGGTTTCAAAGAATTTTTGTTTAAGTTTTGAAGTTTTTGGATCTTCAACAAGTCTTTTACATAAGGAAACTCGCCATCCAACGATAATTACCCTATACCTCAGGGGAGGTCTTTTAAAATAACCCTATATTTGTTTTTATAGAGTGGAGACCCCCCCAGCTTCAATTGCTTCATAACTATTAAACTGAACCATTATCGTATGTTTAAGTAGAATTGTTATAGAACCGTAACAAACTCGTCGTTTTAGTTTGGTGTTTATTGATTTTTATTTTGGTATTTAGGTTTTCTCCCATAGTGAATCGAACCAACTGATGCAGACCCTAAAGGAAACTGACTGAAGTCTTGAACTCCCAATTCAGGCATCATAGTATATTTCACATTCACATTCACTTAATCGGGACTTTCTTAGCATATCTCAAAATCAATCTTAAAATTCATTCTCAAAAGTTGCCATGAGCACTAGTATTAGCAAACACTAAACTCTCGCATTGTTTTGCATCATTAATTAATTACTTTCCCAATAAGCCAAATCCCACCAACAATAATAACTCAATTGTGCATATGAATGTAAAATTTCTTTTCTTTCAATAGCCTCCAAAGGAGTAAGAGGTCAATTGCCTTGTTCTTTCAATGTCCGGAAGTGGTAGTAATACTAGCAGGGTAACTTATAAAGATGCTTGGGTGGATATAGATGTTGGGTCTAAGCTTCTTAGAAGAATTGCTAAGATGGCTCCAAGGATTGGAGCTTTTGGCAGTCTTTTCCCTCTCGATAATCATCTAATTCTTATTATTTGTCTGATTATCTAGGATTTTTCTTAGAATGGGTTGCTTATCTGCTAATTCAAAAATTAACATTTAGTAATTTCTTGTGATTTGAGTAAGCTATTGAAACTGCTTTTTGGTGTTATTGTGTTAGTTTGGTCATGAGTTTTTTTCGAATAGGTGATTCTTACCTTGTTGCCGGCACTGATGGTGTGGGAACTAAACTTAGGTTGGCATTTGAAACTGGAATCCATGATACAATTATATATATAGTGTTAGTAGAATTAGCTTCTAATGTAACTCTCTTTCAGGTTGCAATGAATGTCAATGATATTGTTACTTTTGGGGTTAAGCCATTATTTTTCTTAGATTACTTTGCAACAAGCCATTGGGTATTGATCTTGTTGAAAAGGTACTTGTGATAAGCATAATAGTTGGCGATGTATAAATCGTATCAATTATTCTGCTGCAGCAAACTTGGCTTTATTTTCTGTTGTTCTTCTTCAAGTCATAAATGGTACTATTCACGGTTGTCAACTATCTGATTGTGCTCTTCTAGGAGGTGAGGTGTTTTTTTTTTATGTATTCAATTAGTTATATTTTTTTTATCAAGTATTTAGTTACTACTGCTCTATAGAAATGTCATTTTAGTACTGAATTTAAAGATAGAAAAAATCTAATTTTAGAATCTGCTTATCAAGTAATGACAACATCATTCAATCTTGAAATGCTCAAGGAGCCTACCATAAATGTTGGCTCCCATGTTAAGGCTCGGTTCATATTATAGGAAGTAAGAGATCATAAGAGTCCAACAAACTCACATGTTTTATCAATTGTCCTTACTGTAGATTTACTATTATTTATTCAATTTTTTTAGTTAAGCTTGCTGGATATGTTGTGCCTTTTAGACTGCAGAGATGCGTGATTTTTATGCAGCAACTGAGTATGATCTTAGTGGTTTTGCTATTGGTATTGTTAAAAAGGATTCGGTTATTAATGGGAAAAACATTTTGGCTGGAGATGTGCTCATTGGCCTACCATCTAATGGAGTCCATTCCAATGGTTTCTCTCTTGTAAGAAGGTTATAATTGTTATTCCATGTTGAAATATATCCAAAGGCTTGATTGACCATATATCCCAAAATCCTAAGATTTGAACCTATGTCTCTTAATAGGGTTTTGGCCCAAAGTGGCCTTTTACTTAATGTCCAACTTCCTAGTGAAAACATTTCATTGGATAAAGCTTTGATGGCCCCAATTATTATATATGTCAAGTAGGTTTTTTCATTAATCTCTATTTAACATAGATGGCTGCGCATTGCCATTCTAACTAATGCTAAAACATAGATATTTTGGTCAAAAAGGTGCTGGACATAATTAGCAAGGGATGAGTAAAAGGAATACTTCACATCGTTGGTAGTGGTTTCACAAATAATATACTGTGGGTGTTCCCCAAAGGCTTAGGTGCTGTTCATCTATGAGGATTCTTGGAAAGTTCCAGCTGTATTTGAATGGATCCAATAGATGAAAGCAATTTTTCATTACATGCTACTAGATTCTATGACTATGTTTAATGAATTTGCAAATATTGATCATCAATATTTAGTTTTTAGGATTATCAAGTGGGATTTTTATAGGCTTAATTTTCATAAATGTCTTGTTACTTATTTGATTATGTTACATCTCCATTTTACAATAGTTACACATGTATTTCATTTAACAATCACGGACATAATTAACAATCCTGAGGAATTGTTGTATCTGCTTTTTGTTGAGATGTGTGTCCGGAAACTTTAATAATTCAGTTGCAATGTGTGCACCAGGTTGACAGTGGCCATCTTTAATCGCCATGCCAAGAAAGTCAATTGATTCTTTTGCTATGCTGCTTTTCTTTTCAGAAAGCATGATTTCATGTACTTGCACAATATGAAAGAAATCCAAAAAGGAGTTTCTGGTGGTTCTCATGGTCAGAGGAAAATAATAAGATATCATCAATGTAAACCAAAGCATGATGAAGGATAGGACTGAAGATTTTTGTCATGGCCTTTTGAAATAATGAATGAGCGACTTTAAGACCAAAAGGCATAACAGTCCACTGATAGTGGGCATCAAGAATGCAGAAAGCAGTTTTGGGATGGTCAACTGGTGAAATACCAAGTTGCCAACAAATAGCTTTTAAATCAAACTTAGAGAAGATACGAGCCCCTTGAAGATGGACAAACAGGGTTTGGATTTTTGGAAGGGGAAACTTATCATGCGAGCTGTGAGCGGTAACCCTTTTCTCCCATGAAGGGTAAGGATTAATCTGATGCCTCCAAGATGAAGATGAGTATAACCTTCTCTTTTCTAGTTGGAAATTAACTCTGAAGGGATTTCCAGAGTGACATATTGCTCAGCAGAGGTTGCCTGAAGAGCACATTGGTCTAGACGAGAAGACTGGATATATTCTTTAGGTTGGGGCAGTCTAGTAGAGATGAGAGTACGGATATTACGGGTAAAGGAACCGGGGCGTTTGTACAGGTGATAAGGGCTGATGAGATGGTAGGATGACTCACTGATTTGGGCTGATTCAGGGATATAGGAATATTCGACAAGGTTTTCAATTTTATTGGCGGTATGTGAAGTGCAAGATCTAGGTAAAGAAAGTGTAGAATAAAGAGTAACAGGAGTTGAGGAAGCACAAACCATGAGGGATGAGTTCTCTCTACGCCTGAAGGCTAAAGAGCAAAGAAGGATTAAAGACTTAGATTATACCACTTTGGAAAAATGAACGTGAACTCAGGCTCTGATACCATAAAAGTACGTGACTTGTTATCCGACAGTGCAGATCAGACTAGTGCCTATTCAGGATTACCTCTAAGTTGTATGATGTTTTCACCTACTTCTTCTGATTATACTTCCTCTTTTCCTCCTTTAGAAACCCACACAGATTCCCAACGTAATATTGTGTCCAAACCTTTTATCCCTTCACCCATAACCTCAACTGGTCATCTTGAACCACCCAAACCTTTTGAATAAGTCCTCAATTGGCAATCTCAAAATGCCAGAACCCAGAATGATACATTGGTGAATATCAATTCCAAAGTTGAGAATATCAGTTTACAAACTGAACAACTTGAGACAAAAGTTGACTCCATTACTGCACAACTGCAGCAGATCCATCATAATCTCCAGTCTAGAATTGCTCAACTTGATTCTGAGTTACGAACCATGCTTGCCCACCGGTATAATGGCCCAGAATTTGACCAAAATGAATGAGAGATTAGACGTTTAAAAGCTGAGCTTGATCGGATTGAATTCGAGAAGCAACGACCTACTCTTTTTACCACCACACCTCCTATCCCTTCCATAAGTCCCACTTATCATCCCTTTGCCTCTATGCTCTCTCTTATCAGACAGTATGAGCCTTCTAAGCTATTTGGTATGACTCATACCCTTTTTCGAGATAACCCATTGCCACCCGCACAAAAGCCAAAACCAAAGCCTAAACCTCAGCCACGACCTATCACAATTCATCCATCCTTCACTACTCTCCCTGATCAACACTCATCAGGTTATACTCCTACCCCTCCACCACCTCCATCCCAACCTCCTATCCAATCCAAGGATAAAGAACCCATGCACCAGTTCAGTGCCCACACCATCGACCACACATCCTCTACAGATGCCCAAACTTCTGATTCAAATCTAGTTGTTCTAGATAGCCATTCTGAAACCGAAACAGAATCTTCAGAATCTTCATTGTCCACCAACAACTTTGAAAAATCATATGCTAACATCACCAGAATCTTGATGGCTCAACCTGACCAACATACCCAAGGCCAAACCTCTCGGACTGAACCATCTGTTGATATTCCCTCTGACGTTGAAGAAGAGATACCTGAATCTTCTGCAACTAATCAACCTCCTCCGACTTCAGCCCAATCTCATTCCCACAGTCAAAAATCATCAAATGGTCCATGGTTCACCTTTGATGATATCCCATCATCTAAATGGCGTGACCGACTTAATGAAATGTCTGCCTGGATTGACTTGCAAATGCTAAGACCAGGAGCCACAACTGAATCAGTTCTTAGAGAATTTGCTACTTGTTTTACGAGTGCTCTAAGAGATTGGTTTGATTCATTAGGCCACTACAGACAACTCCAGTTTGTTCAATTACCAGAAGTCTCCAGTGCCCTTGCAATTCTCCATGAGCAATTTCTAGGAGACCCAGCTGCAGTCTTTGAAGCTGCACGACGAGACTATCTTAGCATGAAATGTTGTTCACTCAATGCTAAGGATCTTGATTTCCATTACAAGCGCATGTCCTTGCTCTTTTATAAGCTTAATGGATTCAATGAGCCAACCTTAAAGCATGTCTTTTTGGCCTCCCTTCCAGAAGAACTCCAACCAAACATCCAGCGGCAGCTCACCGCCTCCAATCTTGTCCTTGACAACATCTCTCTTGGCAAAATCTTTCAACTTGCCAAAACTTGCCTTGATAAGCTTTGTGAGCAGAAACAATTTTTTCAAAAAACTGTTGAAAGACAAAGAACCATTCAAAAGTGCTTGCAAGAAACCTTATCTGCAGATCAAATGTAAACAGAAGAAAAATTGTGATTGCAGTCCCAAAAAGAAAAGGCATTTTCAGAAATTCAAATCTCTGGAATTTTCATCCAGATATCACCGACCTAGAAAGTCTTACAGATTCTTCAGAAAGAAGTCTTCTTCTTCCAGAGACTTGAAATGACGAAAGTCAAGCCGATGTTTTATTTGTAAGAAAAAAGGTCATTATGCCAAGGATTGCCCCAACAAAAGGGAAAAATCTATTCGGTTAGTCGAGCATCTTCAAGCCACCACAGATTATTCCCCAGAAAAGGATGAATTGGAATTCTATTTCTCTGAACAAGATGAACCCAATGATGAAACCGTGTTCGCACTACAACAGTCTTCTGATGATTCCGACAGTGATCAGTCCCAAGTCATCTTCCATCAACAGCTATTATCCCTTGACACTACAGTTCCTATACCTTCGATTAAACTCCACATCTTACCTTCCAAATTTCAAAGGCCCATTCCAGCAATTGGTCTTATTGACACTGGAGCCCAGTGCAGTATGTTAAACCCCCATATTCTTCCACCAGATTCCTGGATATAATCTGAGGAACATTTCAAAGCTGTTAATGGCAAACTATTCACCACCTCTTTGATTACCAAAAAACCCATTAGTATTCAAATTTTCCCCAATTGTGTCATTTGGACCAAGGTCATTGGCTCAAACCTTCCTAATAAAGATCTTTTGTTAGGTTTTGACATCCTTCATCAAATCAAACACCTTTAAATTCTTCCCCGTGGAATACGAGTCCAGTCCATGTTCATCTGTCTGAAACCCCTCCGTCTTACCAGGATATTTCAACCAAACTCTTGAGTCTTTGTCCAGAATCCCACTCTGAGTTCACTCATCCAAACCCATTGTGGAAAAATAAGTCTTTCTTCATTAAGTTACCTTTCAAACTCAATGAAGACATTAACCCAACCAAAGCTACTCATCCAGGAATGAGTCCTTCTGACTTACTCCTAGCTCAACAGGAATGTTCTCAACTGCTAGCCCAAGGTCTCATTGAACCCACAACTTCTCAATGGGCTTGCCAAGCCTTTCATGTTGAAAAGCATTCTGAAATTGTTCGAGAGAAGAAACGCTTAGTCATTGACTATCAGCCATTAAACATGTTTTTACAGGATGACAAGTTTCCTTTACCCCGTAGACAAAGCATGTTTACTTTTCTCAAAAAATGGCCAAATCTTTTCAAAATTTGATTTAAAATCAGGTTTTTGGCAATTAGGCATTGAACCCTCCAAGCGATATAAAACTGCCTTTTGCATTCCCAATGCTCATTTCTAATGGACAGTTCTCTCTTTCGGCCTCAAAACTGCCCCATCCATTTTTCAAAAATCAATGGTCCAAATCTTTCAACCCATCCTACATTATGCATTGATTTATATTGACGATATCTTGTTTTTTTCAGGATCACATGATGAACATCGTCACCTGTTAATTCAATTCTATGATATTGTTCAAAGTCATGGAATCATGCTATCTGCCAAGAAAAGCACCCTCGCAACTTATAACATTGAATTTCTTGGTATGATCATCAAAGATGGTAGGGAAGCACATTACCAGCCAGGGAAGCACATTGCCCAAGAATTGCTTCACTTTCCAGATCAGCAACTTTCCAAACGACAAGTTCAAAAGTTTCTCTGCATTATCAATTATATTCGTGATTTCATTCCACATGTGGACCACTACACTCGCCACCTTTCGGCTTTATTGAAAAAGAAGCCCCCAGAATGGAATGATGACCATACAACTGCTGTCACTACCCTCAAGCAAATCGCACAAAATCCGCCTCCTTTAAAGTTGATTGCAGATGGAAAGCGCATACTACAGACAGACGCAAGTGATGAATCATGAGGTGCCATCCTCCTTGAAGAGCTCAATAGAAAAGAATACTTTATCGCTTACGCTAGTGGACATTTTTCTGACACACAAAAACACTACCATAGCATGTTCAAAGAAATCTTAGCGGTAAAGAATGGCATCAAAAAGTTCGAGTACCATCTCATTGGCCACCACTTCCTCATCCGAATGGACAGCTCAGCCTTCCCTAATACTCAATTTCAAAGGAAAAATTGTTCCCGAAAAGATGTTACTCAGATTGAAAGATTGGTTTTACAAATATGACTTTTCTGTTAAGCATATAAAGGGATCCCAAAACCTCATTCCAGACATGCTCTCCAGACTCTCCAAACCAGAACAACCTCTCACCTTGATCTCCACAACATTTCATTTTCCAGTCATCTTCATGGCTACATCCCTACCTCCAGAGGCTCTCACCAAGAAAACCTTTCCTTTTGACAAAAACTTCTCCACTATCTTTGCCATCCAAGAATTTGCAAGAAAAGATGTTTATCGTTTTTTCATGAAAGCCTACCTTGTCACAGACTCCTTTCCATTTTCCACCTTCCACCCTGAAAATTTGTTTCTCACTGGTTTAACTCTTGATCCATCTCGAGAAATCACTGAAGATGAGTTATGGTACATATGGTGATGCGAATCCCACAATGAAACTTTCAATCCCACACTTAATTTGTAGTTTCAACTTCCCAAGAAAGTTCTAAATAGATTTAAGACAAACAAAACCTTGACCCAATGCTTAAGAAAACATGAACCAAAGGTATAGAGAATGGTATTGACGCCACACTCAAGAAATAGATGAGAAGGTGAGTGATAAGTCTAAATTTAGAACGCCACAAGAATGCAAATTCTTGATAAGTTCACTAGTTCTCAAAAGAACCAAAGAAAGAATAATCTTTCAAATTCAAATAACATTAATCTCTAATATCCTTACATAGCAAGGTTGCTGAATTTAAATAGGCTAAAAGAAACCCAAGATCCTAAAAATACAAATGGAAACATTGGAACAACCCTCCAAGTAGGTTTGTCAAAGGATGTTTCAAAAGTCTTCACCAACCCACCATAATTAATGTCATCTTTGACAAACTTAATGCTAGCCTACTATAATTAATGCTATCATTGACAAACTTAATGTTAGCCCACCATCATTGATGGTAGACTTACCTTACACATTGACAAGCTTGAAACAAAACAAACAAATAAGTTGAAAAACAAAGGAGTCGTTGAAAATCCTAAGTCTGAACAAGCTGCAAAGAATTGGTCATAACACCTTCTAGAGAAGTCCAAATCCAGCTCTGTAAAATTTATTGGAAAGCTAACTTAATTATCTTTCCAATGGTATATAGCTTGCATGTTAATTCTAGCTCAATCAATACAGTGTTTATTCCAAATATGACCTTTCTGCATTTGATACAACTTGTGTATTTGGCTGCCCAATAACTTGAATAATGCCCACAATGCCTTGTCTTCTCTTCAAGCCCAATTCATGATGTCTTGCATCTTGAATTGAATTTTCAATCCATATTTTCTCAATTAATCCATTTAAAGCAGCTTGCATCTTTTTGGCTCTTGCTCTTGTAATTGGGCCTCCATGAATGTGCAAAGGATCACTTGAAGTTTTAATGGTCCCTTGATGGTTCTCATCATATGGTGCTTAACTAGTCTCTATGCAACCAAACTAATCCTCCCAATCACTCCCACTTTAAACCATCTCCTTAATCCAGACAAAGCAACCTCTCTTACATGGACATTACTTGAGTGGTTTTCACCAATTCCCTGGTGGAGAAGAAAACTCCAACAGATGTCAGAAATCTACAACCTTGAACGTATGCCATCCTCTGAAGCACAAATGTGGACATCTGTGTTTATTATTCACAAGCCTTATTTCCAACATCCAAATACACATCTCTTTTGGACACAGGATCAGGTATACGAATGGTTCACAGCACCACGACCAGCCATCATTGACAATGAAATCCAATCTACCCTGCATAATTATCTTCACCAGTTAAACCACCAAACCCCACCACATAAGGATATCTTTCACACCTCCCTAGGCCCACAACATGACCTCATCATGATCCCTACTCCATCCGCCAGATCCAAACCAAAATCCACAGGCATCCTCATCAAAGAAGAAAAGCCAGACTACACTGACTTCCTCTTCCAAGATTCTCAAGACCCTTGGGAAGAATTCCTTCCTCTTAGCCAACACCTTCATCAGTTTCCCTAACCAACAATGGACGAACCAGGACCCTCCCAGCCAGGACCATCAACTCAACCTTCCAGAACTCCAGCTCAATCCTCCAAAGTTGACTAAGACACCCAAACATCACCTCAGCCCAGACGAAACCCAAGAGACAACAATTGCCCTTACCCACCTTGCCGTGGTCCCCACTGTAAGCATCCAAAGCTCTCCAAAACTTTTTTCCAAAAGCATCATCACTCTGGTGATACGGACCCAGATGAAATGGAAAGCTCCTCCGAATACGATTACATGAATCTCCGCTCACCATAAAGTAGTTTGTCTTGTTGTAATAATGTTTTACTTTATGGTTTTGTCTTGTATAATTATTAAAGTTGTAAAAGTCCTTGTAAGTATGCTCTATCTTTTGTAAAAGTCCTGATCGGTGGGCTTGGTTTTCTAAAAAGGTGTGCTATAGGATAAGATCATTTGAGAGGTCATGTTCTCAAGGATACGCGTCTTTTTACTTTTGCTTTTGAAAAGATAGGGATCCTGTCCTATCTTCCTGAGATTTCTCCTATATAAGGAGTTCTCTCCTCTCTTGTAAAATATAGAAGTTTGAAAGAAATAAACTCTCGTGTGTTTCTAAACCATGAATTTCTAAACTCTCCTCTCTCTCTCTGCAAATGAAGGTCTAAGGAAAATGAAAGAAATAAGGATTTTAAATTTGTTCATTTTGAAACTTAAGGAAGTATGCTCTGCACTTGCCTCTAGCAAGGATCCTGTGCATCAGAAAACTTTTGATGGTTTCTTATCTGGTTTGGTACCCTGTTCTAGACTAACAGAAAGTCTATTTTGGGTTGTATAACCTAAGATAAAAATGTTTTAAAAGTTTTTCTGGTTCTCCATTTGAGTATATCGACGGGAAACCGACGACGTAAATTCCAGAGGTGATCCTGAATAGGCACTAGTCCGGTCTGCACTGTCGATAACAAGTCACGTACTTTTATGGCAAATAATTGAACATCTTCTCAATTCACATAATTGACAAATAGTTTTTCATAGATAGTGGTAATTGATCAATTAAACACTTTTCTAAAGAAAATTCATCCCACAATGCATTCTTCAACAAAATATTAAAAAAAGTTATAGAGGAACTTAACATTATTTTCAAGAATGCACAAATCTCGAACAATATCTTGGAACATTCTTTTATTTTCATGCCATGTTAAGTTCTCAACAATTTGTGTTATAAGAAAATACCATAACACCTTTTTAGGGACCCCCTTTCTAATTTTTTTATCATATTTTCTTATTCGCCAGCTATATGCTCCACAACTTGGACATTCACTAAGATTCTTGAACTCATTCCTATAAAAAAAAGTAATCTTTTGGACATGCATGCATTTTCTCATAATCTAAGCCTAATAAATTTGTTGCTTTTTTGGCCTCATACATGGACTTAGGCATACTATTAGCATTCATGTTGGGCCTGGGCCTAACTCAGCCCTAAAAGAGCTCTCAAAGGGTGAGGGCTGCCCAGAGCTTATAAGCAATGCCAGGACCTCGCTTGCAGGCGATGTGGGATTGGCACCATTTGTGCACTTACGCTCCACACACCATTGGGCCATTGTTGCCCCCTCTCGGGCAAAGGCTCTGATACCACGTTGGGCTTGGGCCTAACTCAGCCCTAAAAGAGCTCTCAAAGGGTGAGGGCTGCCCAGAGCTTATAAGCAATGCCAGCACCATTTGTGCACTTACGCTCCACACACCATTGGGCCATTATTGCCCCGATACTGGTGGGTATGTTGTACGTGTCGTTGTTTTACCCGAGTGATGAGATCCTTGGCAAGCCAAGATATTTAAATCTCCTTTGGACTAGTTAATACCAAATCTGAAATTCATTTTTGAAAACAATTTTTCACGATACCACCCGAAAACCTTCAAAGAGGGTGAACGTTGTGAGAAAACACTTTCATTTTAGAAAAATCAGTTTTGGAGGATAAACATGACCTTTCTGATGCACAGGATCCTCAGGCTTGAGGCAGGTGCAGAGCATACTCAGTTTAGAAATTTTGAGGTGAGCGTATCATTTTTAATTCGAATAATTTCTTCGATTCCTAGAAGAGAGAGAGAGGTTTAGGGAAACATGATGTATAAAACTTAAGCTTTTATTTCCAAATTGGCTCCCTCACAATTGAGATCAAAGGTGCTTTATATAGAGGATCATTGAGAACAGGACCTCTCGAATGATCATATCACATAGCACACCAATTAGGACTTTTTCAAAAGATAAAGCATACCCACAAGGACTTTAACAAAAGTAAAGCACACCGACAAGGACTTTAACAAAGTAAAATGGGAGTCACATGGGTGATTGCATCGAAGACAAACGGGAGTCACGTGGGTGATTGCATTAAAAGCTGTGTGAGAGCGACAAAGTGTCATCATGGAGTGAATGGGTAGCGTGATGGTGACACGTCTCCTGTGTCCTTTTCATATTGTCGCTTGTGCCGACGCCTTTGTCTCTGGTCGAGATAAGCTTCAGCTTGTTGATACTTTTCTTCATCAGCTTCAGACATGTGCTGTGAGGTAGATGCAGCAGGAGAGTCTGGGTTGGTGACAGTATAACGAGGAGTGTCAGTAGGGAGAAGGGACTGAAAGTCTTCCCATGGGTCCTGAGCATCTTAGAATAAGACATTTGTGTAGTCAGGACATTGCTCCATAACAAGGATTCCTTAAGGACTTGAACTTGAACCTGGAGTACAGCCTTGTGTGATGGTCCAATGGAGGTGTGGTGAATATTTGTGGCAGGTGGAGGAACATTGTTAAGTTCCATGAGATAGGTTTTGAGAACGGAGGTGACTGATCTATCATGGATGAAGGTATAAGGATGAGGGTAGGTTTTCCATTCATATGCCATGTCCTGTGTCCAATAGTCCCGTGTTTCTGGATGCTGGAATAAGGCCTGTGGACGATGAAGGTCGTAGTCCACATGTTAGCTTCTTGCTCTGGCATTTTATCTAATCCATGAAAGGTACACAAGTGTTGGAGTTGCTTGCGCCACCAAGTGAGGGGAGAATACCATTCAAAGAGAGTCCATAGAAGGTCTGGTGTGAACTCTGGAGTGCTAAGGTGAGTTAGGACTGGTTTGATGGGAAAAACTAGCTTTGTAGCATACAAGGTGATGAGACACCACATTTACCGAAGCTCATCTTCAGAGATGGACAGAGAGGACAGAGTGAGGCCTGTGAGAAACAGGTGCTCCATGCAAAGATTAGGAAATCGGTCAGGTTTTTTGGTCTGGACATTAAAGAAAAATCAGTAAAGGAACTTCTTTGCAAAATCTTGTAATTGGTAAGCCGAAGAGAAAGAGATGTTCATGGGGAAATGTCTTTGGTTGAGAGCTTTGAAAGGAAGTTGGCGATTCATGGCTATAACTGGAATGGTTTGAATCGAGGAGATGAGTGCATGTTTATTTATAGTTGGACGGGTGAGAAAGTCTGGAATGAGGTTTTAGTTGCCTTTTATGTGTTGTCAGGTAGCAATTATCCAATTGCTCTGATACCAATTTGTTCTTGAAGTCAAAGATTTGGGGAAAAGATGAATTATCCATGTTGATAAGGAATTTGTGGCTGATAAGATGGAATTCAAATTTTTTAATGCCATACTTAACTGCCAGAATCTCTTTGTAGATCATATGGTAGTTCTTTTCAGAGTCTTTGAACTGTCCGCTTGCATGTGCACAGAAATGACGCACGCCATTAATGTCTTCGAGGAGAATGGCACTCTAATAATCATCGCTGGCATCAGTCTGGAGGATGCGTTGTCCACTTGTGGGAATTCGGAGTAGAGGAGGTGATTGTGCTATCACCTTTAGTTGCTTGACACTTTTATCTGAGCAGGGCCCCATGGAGGGCACTGTTTTTTGAGCATGCGTGACAGCTGGCTGGTGTGGATTGCAACTTTGGGGATTAAGTCACGGACATAATTAACAATCCCGAGGAATTGTTGTATCTGCTTTCTGTTGAGATGAGTGTCCGAAAATTTTAATAACTCGATTGCAATGTGGGGACCAGGCTGATACTAGCCGTCTTTAATCACCATGCCAAGAAAGTCAATTGATTCCTTTCCTATGCTGCTTTTCTTTTCGGAAAGCATGATGCCATGTGCTTGCACAATGTGAAAGAAATCCAAAATGAGCTTCTGGTGGCTCTCATGGTCAGAGGAAAATAATAAGATGTCGTCAATGTAGACTAATGCATGATGGAGAATAGGACCAAAGAGTTTTGTCATGGCTTTTTAAAATAAGGAGGGAGCAACTTTAAGACCAAAAGGCATAACAGTCCATTTGTAATGGGCATCAGGGATGCAAAATGCAGTTTTGTGATGGTCAACTGGTGAAATACCAAGTTGCCAAAAACCAGCTTTTAAATCAAACTTAGAGAAGATATCAGCCCCTTGAAGATGGACAAACAGGGTCTGGATTTTGGAAGGGGAAACTTATCATCTTTAAGGAAGGAATTGAGTGGCTGGTAATCAATCATTAATCTCTTTTTTCCACGGACTAATTCAGATCGTTTTTCAACATAAAAGGCTTGACAGGCCCAATCTGAATCAGTAGACTCAATAAGACCTTGTTGAAGTAACTGAAAACATTCTTGCTTAGCAAGCAAGAGATCTGAAGGAGACATACCCGGGCGTTGAGTTTAAAGGGAAGGTGAATGAAAAATTATTCATTTTTCCAAAGAGGTGAAGGATGATGGAACTGTGAATGGTTTTCTGGACAGAATTCTAAGAACTTTTGTGAAATATGACTGTATGGAGATGGTGTTTCAGAGAGTGTATACAGACGCAGTGTATCTGTATAGGGCAAGAACATTTGTTTGTAGTGAACTCAAGAACTAGTTAGGAATAGGTTTTTAACCAGATGAATAATGTCAAAACCTATAAGCAAGTCTTGATCGGGGAGTTTGGAAGCTACAATCTTTTTCCAAATTATGCAATTCAGAAAGAATTGAATACCAATGGGTTTTTTTGGTAATCAAGGTAGTTTCAAAAGTTTCACCATCCACTGCTCTGAAGAGCTTGGAATGACGTTCCCAACAGTCTGAGGGGAGAACAGAAGGATCAATCATACTGGTGTCTGCACCAGTGTCAATAAACCCGATAACAGGATTGTGTGTATGGAATTTGAAAGGAAGGATGGACATCTTGAGAGAAGGTCTAGGAATAGTGGAAACATGGTTAACAGTCTGGACTGTAGAGATGACTGAAATATCTTTAGAATCTGAAGATTTGCAAGATTCTGCTATAAGAAAGGCAGTTTGATCATCTTGGGCCGACTGTTTTGAAAAATTTGATTCGACATCCTCATTCTCAGTTAACAGAGAAGAATGCTGAAGATGTTGGATAAGTCTAATAGCTTTGGCTGGTTTATGAGGACAATTTCGGGCAAAGTGACCGCGTTTCTTGCAAATGAAACAACGGTTGGATTTTTTCTTTCAGAACTGAGAAGTATCTTTCCTTTTGAAATACCGGAAAGGTTTTTCAGAGGATGATTTTCTATGGAAGTGTTTCTGAAAATGATTTTTCTTTTTAGTCGAGCAAACACACTTCTTTTCATCTTTGCACTCCATTTTGAGATGAGGTTTTTTACAAGCTTCAGAGAAGGGTTTCTTGTCTTCCATGAGATCTTTAAAGAATTCTTTTTGTTCACAGATCTTATCAAGAGATAGCATGGGCATTTGAAAAATCTTGCCTAGAGAGATATCAGCTATGCTCAGATTTGTGGTTGTGATTTTTCTTTGAAGATCAGGTTGTAACTCAGAAGGAAGAGAGGCTATGAAGACATGTTTGAGAGATGGCTCATTGAAACCATTTAGCTTGTAGAACAGAATACTCATTCTTTTGTAATGAGCATCCAGAAGATGTCTTTTAAGAGAACAACATTTCATCTGCTGGTATTCTTTTCTGTCTGCTTCAGTGGAAGCAGCTTTTTCACCGATGAATTGCTCATGAATAATATTGAGGGCTGTACCAACCGGGGATTCCATGAATTGGAGTTGTTTGTATTCCCCTAAGCTTTCTAGCCAGTCTCGTAAAGAACCCGTGGAGCGGGCCATGAATTCATGAAGAACGGTTTGAGGTTGAGCATTAGGCTTGGTACCCTGGAGATCAATCCAAGCAGCAAATTCTTGAAGTCTAGCAGCCCATTTGTGATGGGGAATGTCATCAAATGTAAACCAAGATGCTGAAGATGATTTTGTTGAGTGTTCATGAACTGGTGGAGGTACTGGGTCTGTTTGAGTAGCTTGGTCAGAAGGATTGTCATCAACAATAGGTGTTGAGGTAGAGGCACTTCGCTCTGCAGTTTCAGTGGCCATTAATATGCCTGTAATGTCAGCATATTCAGACTCAGAGTCAGTGGAGGCTTTTGATGAGTCATAGGATGAGGATGAAGATAAGTTATTTGTTTCAGGCTCAGAAGAGTCGGAAGAATAAAAAGATTGGGTCTGGACAATATGATAATGATACTGGTCCATTGGGCCTTTATCTTTTTTAAGAGGCTCAGGAATTTCTTATGGTGATTCTTCTAGAGGGATTGTAGAGGTAGAGGAGGAGGAAGTGGCTTTTGGACGTGGTTCGGAGATTTTGACTTTAGATCTTGATTTCTTGGGTGAAGATGGTTGAGGAGTTGGTTGAAGGTGGGAGAAACCAAAGAACTGATTATAAATAGGTCATTGCGTAGAAAGGTGCATAGGTGTCAAAGATTGGAGGAGATACTGGTGTGGGTTGTGGTTGAGTAAAAAGGGAAGGTCGAGTCTTTTCAGCATCAATCCTGGACAATTCAGCTTTGAGTTTTCTGATCTCAGCTTCTTTTTTATTAAACTCTGGACCCCAAATATGATTGTTGATCATTCATCTGAGATCGACATCTAGCTCAAAGATACGGTCTTGGAGATGTATGTACATCTGATCAAGACGATTGCTGATTGAATCCACTTTAGTTTTAGTCTGGGAGACTTGATTGGCAACACGGTCGATTTTCTTACCAAGTTGTTGAAGAGTATGATTTTTGAGCACTGGCGTTTTTGGTTTGCCAGTTTAAAATAACTTCATACTGTCTTGGCTCTTCAGGTTGCCCAGAGGCTGTAACTGGAGATTGGACAAAAGGTTTTGAGGTAACATGGGTTTGTGTGTCTTTCTCTTTTTCAAGTGGAGGGAATGATTCCTCATAAGAATGACTTGAAAACATAAGGCATGACCTGATTGGGTGGACAAGCGATTTTGGATCCGGTGAAGATTGTGGAAGAAAGGATTTGCAGGGTGATAATGGATAAGAAGCTTTTTTTTCTTCTTTTTCTTTCTCCGCATAACTTCCAATTCTTCATCAATATCCGTATCATCCAAGCAAGGAATGACCATTGATTTTATCAGGATATACTGGATACCCTTCTGATGAAAAACCATGAATAGGAAGTGTCTTTTCTTGGCCAGTTTGAACTGCTGTGATCATAGCAGTATAAGAAAGCTGTGGATTGGCTGAAACAGGCTTGGCGTCAGGAGTTTGAAAAGACAGTTGGGCTTGGCCATTTGGTTGTCTGGCAAATATAGCTTCTGTGGTTTGTACTGGTTCAGAATTTTGGTGAAAGTGCTCATAGTTGGTTAGCCATTCAAGAGGCATGAGTTTGAGCAAATCTTGTTTCTGGATTTGTTTGGGGATTTGAATGATGGTTGGAATTGTGTATGTGTCTGCCAATATCATCAAGGCATCAGAAGTTGTGTATGGTGTGTGAAGATCTAGTGCATGATTTTGTAATCGATACACTATTTGATGATGGAGGGTTGCAATCTTTGATGTGGGTGTTTGTTCTGCTCCTTGGAGCTGGATCTGAACTTTAAGAGTTGTGGGAAGATTGGGATCCTCAAGGGAGAGGTTGAAATTTGGGTAAAAGGTTAATAAGACACTGCCAGCATGAAGGGTTGTCAAAACTGTTCCAACAACAGCATGTTGGTACTCTTTGAACCTGGTGTCTAGGAGAGCAATTCTGGCTGTAACATGTAAGCATTTTCGACCATGAAGAGTGAGAATTAATCGTACACCACCAAGATGGAGGTGTGTGTACCCTTCTCGTTTCCATTGGGCGACGAGATCTGAGGGTATTTCCATAGTGACATATTGTTCACTCTGTGAGGCTTGTAGAGCACACTGGATATAATCTTTTGTAAGTGGTCTTTTAGTGGAGATGAGGGTTCGAATACTTCTAGTGAGATAAGTTTTCTGCTTGTACAGATTGTAAGGACTCATGATGGGAAACTGGGACTCATTCATTTGAGCAAATTCTGGAATATAAGAATATTCAACAAGATTCTTAATTTTGGAGGCTATGTGTTTAGAGCATGATTTGGGGAGAGAGAGTGTAGAAGAAAGAGAAATATGAGACGAAGATGAGGAAGGAGTTGAGCTTGAAGATGAAGTTGTTTCCATAGTTGGTGAATCTTCTTCTAGGAGATCAAATAGGATTATTCAAATTATTAATGATACCACCTCAACATGAAGTGTGGTTCTGATACCAGTATGCTCTATTCTTCCCTCAACAGAGCATACATGTACAGATGCAGCAAGCCAATGCAAGCCAATAGACCATACATGTATACATTGAGCAAGCCAACAAAACATGCGATCCACATTTTTCTTATGCAACAAGAACAAAACTAAAACCGTGCATGTCCATATTTAAAGCATGTCAGTACAAGTAAAACTTAGAACACAACAATAATATAAACTGGAAGAAAATGAGCGATTTGAAAGAAACATGCAAGATATAAGTAAAAGTAATAACAAACTGAACATTATGGTCAAAAGTCAATAATTCAATATCAAAATGCAAACAAAAGTTTCCTATGCAATAAACAAAAGGTCCCTTTCTAAAGTTTACTAATTTAAAGATCATACAAAAAATAAAGAAACAAACAAGCTATCTGCTATAGTCAGTTGTCCATGTTCAATTATTCACGTATTATTCGTTAAATAATTAATCTGCATGTGGTTGTGGCACTAAAATGGTCAAAGCTATTGTACCCATCAATGTATGATTAAAGATTTCATTATATTGTTAATTACTATGTGATTATTAGAGGGCAATGCTTGTTGTTATTGAAGGGTTTGCATGGTGAGATATTGCATTTATACTAAGTCTAGCAAGTGCACTATAAGGAAATGATTGATGAATTGACCCAAATTTGAATATGTATCTTTATCAATGACTAATTAAATGGAATAAGTTAGGTTCTGATACCAACTAAGGATTCTAAGTACGTGGCGTTATACCAGAGCAATGATAACAGAGTTATCCTTTGGACCATTAGTCCGTATGCTCGGGTTTCCAACCAATATACCTAGAAAACGAAAATGACGTGGTTGCGAGATACCAGACATTCCGTATCTTAAGATGAACTAAGAACCTAGACAACCCTAAAAGACACAGACTCTCCTTGGTCACTTAGTCTAAAGGCGGGGTTCCGTCTATTGTCTCAGAACAAAGAAAGAATATGAGCTTGATTAGCTATTGAACAAGGGTAAGAGTTCTAAACCTAAAGAATCTTAGGATTAAAGAATAGAAATGAAGTTTTTAGTTATCCATAGAAAGGAAAATTGAAACTTAAAATGTTCTTAAAAACCTCTTAATTCTTTTAGTCAAACGATGGAACAGGACAAATCCAGCTGTCATAGCTTTTACAAAAGTAAAAAGCATTAAAGCACACACTTATTACTTTAGATGAGGATTCAGTCTCATCAAGGTCACGGTCAGGGTTCTTGTCTTTCTTGAATTTTCTTTCTGGATGAGAACATCCGAGAACACTTGGACAAGGGCAATATTATCCTTTTGCTAGAGGAATATTTGGTGGAGATGGAGGAACTGGTTGAGGATAATGTTCAGGCTGATTAGGCTGAGAGGAAAATGGTGGATATGGGGAAGAGGATGAACCAAGTTCATATGGTGATAGGGTAGGAATCTGAGGGAAATCTTTATAGGGTCTGGGGAATCTTGAAATAAAAAGTCAGTGTAATCTGGTTTTTCTTCTTTTATGATGATTCCACGGTTGGGAGGTTGGGAGGGTGTAAGGATCATGAACATTTCATGTTTTGGACCAAGAGATGTGTGGAGGATTTCTGGTTGGTCTGGAGGAATATGGTTGAGTTCCATGAGGAAGTTCTTTAAGGAAGTCTTGAGCTGGAAATCTTGTTCAAGACAAGCAATGTGAGGGACGATCATCCATTCATAACTCTGGTTCTGGGTCCAAAAATCCTTGGTATGAGGATGTTGGAAGTATGGACAATGGATGATAAAGACAGAAGTGAACTGTTGTCCTTCTTGGTCTGGAAGGTCGAGAAGGTGGTGTGTGTCAGCAATCTGTTGTAGCTTCCTACTCCACCATGGTAATGGTGAAAACCATTAAAAAAGAGTCCAGGTAAGAGAGGTGGATAACTCTGGACACCATGTATACCAAAGTTCATCTTCGGTAATGTCTCTGTGAGGTGTAATTACTAATCCTGTGAGGAAAAGATTATCAGGATGAAAACTAGGAAGGAACATAGGTTCTTTACTCATTTGATAGATGTTCATAAAAAACCTAAAGAGAAACTTTCTGGCGAAGTCTTGGATTTGGTGAGGTGACTAAAAAGTCATGTTGAGTGGGAAAGACTTCTGGGTGAGAGCTGTTTTAGGGAGTGAACTGGCCATGGCAATGATTAGGAAGGAAACCTGAGAGGTAATACAGAAGAACTGGGAAGGTGTTGGTTTTGGAGGTCGGGCTAGTAAATCTGGGATGAGGTTATGATCTCCTTTTATATGCTGGACATGGTAATCATATCTTGAAAACCATTCTTTAAGCCGAAGTAAGGTTTTTTCTAGAACAGCCTTCTGCTTAAAGTTCAAGATATTGGGAAAAGCTGAATTATCCAGTCTAATTAAGAATCTATGACCAATTAAATGAATTCAAATTTCTTGATACCATTTTTCACGGCTAAGATTTCTTTGTAGACTGTGTGATAATGCTTTTGTGCATCAGGAAATTGTCCACTGGCATAAGCAATAAAGTGTTCTTTTCCATTGCATTCTTCAAGGAGGATGGACCCCCATGACTTATTACTGGCGTCGGTTTGCAAGATTCATTTGCCATCTGTGATAAGTTTCAGAGGTGGAGGATTTTGAGCAATCTGCTTTAGTTGCTTTACAACATCTGTGTGGATCTCTGACCAAGGTGGTGGATCTTTTTTAGAAGGCCAGACAACTTACTGGTATGGTGGTTGACATGTGGCAAGAAATCACGGATGTAATTGATGATTCCAAGAAATTGTTGGACTTCCCTTTTTGTAAAGTTACTTTCGAGAAAGTGGAGTAACTCTTGTGTAATGTGGGGTCCAGGTTGATAATAGCCATCTTTGGGTTTTTCCACAATGGGTTTGGATGGGTAAAAAGGCTATGGTTTTCAGGGCAACATTTGAGAATTTAATCTATAATGGCCTGATATGAGGGTAGTGAATTGGCTAAAGAATAAATCTTTAGAGTGTTGGTGAAGGGTTTAATCATGGATTTATAATGGAGACTGGAGGAAGTGATTTGGACATGTTTTGCTTGGTGTAGGATATCAAACCCTAGAAGGAGATCTTTGTTTGGTAAAGATGAACCAATTAGTTTGATCCAAACAACACAATTAGGAAATAACTTATTCCTATTGGATGTTTAGTAACTAATTTGGTTGTAAAGATCTTTCCATCTGCTGCTTTGAAGTGTTCTTCCTGAGTTTTCTAATACTCAGAAGGAAGAATAGCAGGATCAAGCATACGTCGCTGAGCACCAGTGTCAATAAAACCAATGGTTGTGATAGGTTTGTGATATTTGGAAGGGATAATTTGGATTTTGACAGAAGGTATAGGTATTGAATGGTCATGGATGAGAATGGAGGAAAGTTGGACTGTGTAAATGGGTTCAAACTCAGAACTGTCTGAAGTACTATCGAAATCACTGGAGTCTACTGGTAAGGCAAAGACGATATCATCATTTGGTTCTTTTTGTTCAGAAAAAAAGTGTTCAACTTAATCTATGGTTGGGGGACAATCTTTGGCAAAATGACATTTCTTTTTGCAAATGAAACATATACTTTTCTTTCTATTAGGAAACCTTTTGGAATGGGATTGCTTTTTTCTAAACAAGCGAAACTCTTTGGTACGCCATTTCCTAGAGGGAAATGGGAATCTGGATTTTTTAAAGTGAGACTTTTTCTTGGGTGAGCAGTCACATTTCTTTGGATCTTTGCACTTGATAGCCAAGTAAGGCTTTTTACAACCAGATCTGAAAGGTTCCTTGTCTTTGATGAGTTCCTAGAAGAACTTCTTTCGTTCACATAATTTGTCAAGACATCCCAGAGTAATCTAGAATAATTTGCACAATGATAATGTGTCAATATTGAATCGGTGAGCAGCTAACTGTCCCTGGACCTCTGGTTGTAGTTCTTCTGGAAGAGAGGCCATAAAGACATGTATGAGGGTAGCATCATTGAGGCCATTAAGCTTATAATAAAGCAAGGACATGCACTTGTAGTGGTAATGAAGATCTTTGGTGCTGAGAGAACAACATTTCATGTTGAGATAATCACGTCTCTCGGCTTCAAAAGTAGCACTTGGTTCTCTAATAAATTGATCATGGAGAATGGCTAGAGCCTAAGAAACATCAGTAAGCTGAATAAACTGAAGTTTCCTATACTGTCCAAGACTGTCAAACCAATCTCGAAGAGAACTTGTAAACCGAGTATTAATTCTCTTAGAACAGATTGGGGTGTTGCATCTGGAGCTATCATCTGGAGATCAATCCAAGCAGACATCTCTTTGTCGGAGGGATATCATCAAAAGTAAACCATGGGCCATTGGAAGGTTTGGAAACTTTTGGCTTAGATGGTTGAGGTGGAATAGTCTAAGAAGATTCACCAGTTTCACCAGTTTCTTGGTTTTCATCATCAGTGTCAATAGGTTCAGTTCACGGGCCAGGGTCAGTGGCACCAAACTGTTCAGTAGGTTCTGCCATGAGAAGTTTAGAAATATCAGCTAGATTTGAATTAGAAGTGTCTGAATCAGACAAATCAAATGACTCAATGGATGATGATTCTAATTGTGAAGGGGAATTTTCAGGAGAGGAATCTAGAAATGGAGAATGAGAAAATTGTTGAGCAGAATATTGGTACATGGGCTGGTTTTTTAGAGAAACAGTAGTTTGGATTGGTGGAGGTTGAGTAGGGATAGATAGTGAAGTTGGTGATGGAGAGGGTGATGGTTCAAAGCTGGATGCTGGAGGAGTTTGTTGAGGAATGAGTTTTTGTACGGGAGTTGGTTTCAATGTTTTCTTTGATTTTAAATCAAATTTGGAAAAGATCTGGGCATTTTTTAGAAAAGTAAACATGCTTTGTCGTCGGGGCAAAGGAAATTTGTCATCTTGCAAAAACATATATTAGCGGCTAATAGTCAATGACTAAGCAAGGCTTGGCAAGCCCATGGAGAACTTGTGGGCTCGATTAGACCTTGGGCTAACAGTTGTGAACATTCTTGTTGGGCTAGGAGTAAGTCAAAAGGACTTATTCCTGGATGAGTAGCTTTGGTCGGGTTAATGTCTTCATTGAGTTTGAAAGGTAACTTAATGAAGAAAGATGGGTTTTTCCACAATGGAGTTGGATGGGTGAACTCAGAATGGGACTCTGGACAGAAACACAAAAGATGGGATGAAATATCCTGGTAGGCCTGGGGAGTGTCAGACCAATTGTAGAGTTTTAGAATGTCTTTGAATGGTTTGAACATGGACTTGACTCGGATTCCAGTGGGAATGATTTGGAGATGTGTGATTTGGTGAAGTATGTCAAATCCTAACAAGATATCCTTATTAGGAAGATTTGAATCGATAACTTGGTCCAAATGACACAGTTTGGGAAGAGTTGAATACCAATGGGTTTGTTGGTAATCAAAGAGGTAGTGAAAATTTTGCCATTAACGACCCTGAAATTTTCTTCGTACTTTGTCCAGTATTTGGATGGAAGGATATTGAGGTTTAACATGCTACTTTGGGCGCCAGTATCTATGAGACCGATTGCTGGAATGGGCCTTTGGAATTATGAGGGCAAGATATGGAGTTTGATGGAGGGTATAGGAACAGTAGTGTCAAGGGACAGTAATTCTTGGTGAAAGATAGCATGAGACACATCACTGTCTGAGTCCTCAGAGGAATTTTGTAATGCGAACACTGTTTCATCATTGGGTTCATCTTGCTCAGAGAAATAGAATTCCAGTTCATCCGTCGCAGGAGAGTAGTCTGTAGTGGCTTGAAGATGTTCGACCAGCCGGATGGATTTCTCTCGTTTGTTGGGACAATCTTTAGCATAATGGCCTTTCCGCTTGCAGATGAAACATCGGCTTGATGATTTTCGTTTGAATTCTCTAGAGGAAGATGATTTTTTCTGGAAGAATCGGTAGGGCTTTCTGGACCTGCGGGGTTTGGATGAAAATTCTGGATTTTTGAATTTCTAAAAATGCATTTTCTTTTTAGAACCGCAATCACAATCCTTTTTCTTTTTACATTTGATATGCAAATAGGGCTTTTTGCAGGCACTCTTGAATGGTTCGTTATCTTTCAATAGGTCTTTGAAAAATTGTTTCTGCTCGCAAAGTTTGTCAAGGCATGTTTTGGCAATCTGGAAGATTTTGCTAAGAGAGATGTTGTCAAGGATGAGATTGGAGGCAGTGAGTTACCATTGTATATCGGGTTGGAGCTGTTCTAGAAGGGAAGCCAGAAAGACATGCTTTAATGTTGGCTCATTGAAGCCGTTAAGCTTATAAAACAGCAAGGACATTCGTTTGTAATGAAAGTCAAGATCCTTAGCATTGAGTGAGCAGCATTTCATGTTGAGATAGTCTCGCCATGCAGCTTCAAAAATTGCAGAGGCGTCGCCAAGGAATTGATCATGAATAACCGCAAGGGCACTTGAGACTTCTGGTAATTGAACAAACTGTAATTGTTTGTATTGGCCAAAAGAATCAAACCAATCTCTTAGAGCATCTGTAAAACGAGTAGCAAATTCTCTAAGGACTGATTGAGTGGTTGGTCCTGGCCTTAGCATCTGGAGGTCAATCCAAGCAGACATTTCAGTAAATCTCTCCCGCCATTTATGAGATGGAAGATCATCAAAGGTGAACCATGGACCATTTGACGACTTTTGACTTGTTGGACCGGTTTGGGCTTGGGCTGGAGGGTGTGTTGCAGAGGATTCAGGTATGTCTTCATCAACTTCCAAAGAAATATCAACCTATGGTTTTGTGTGAGAGGTTTGGGCGTGATCAGGTTGATCAGGTTGGGCCATCAAGATTCTGGTGATATCAGCATAAGACCTTTCAGAGTCATTAGTGGATACGGAAGATTCTGTGTCAGACTCAGTATGGCTGTTAGAAATGGCTAGATTTGAATCGGAAGTTTGAGCAGAAGTTGGATCATCTGGAGTAGATGATGGATCTACGGTGTGGGCACTAGACTAGTGCATGGGTTCTTTGTCTTTAGACTAAGGTGAAGGTTGGGATTGAGGTGGTAGTAGAGGTACGGTCGGTGGGGACTGATGTCCAGGAATGGACATGGATGGCTGAGGAATTTTGACAGGGCGTGGTTGAGGCTTAGGCTTTGGTTTAGGTATAGGTTGTGGTGGTAAAGGATTGTCTCTGAAAAGGGTATGAGTCATGCCAAATAACTTGGAAGGGTCATATTGTTTAATGGGGGAAAGCATAGAGGCAAATGGATGATAAGTGGGACTTATGGAAGGGATAGGAGGTGCTGTGGTAAAAAGGGTAGGTCTTGGTTTTTCAATTTCAATATGATCAAGCTCAACTTTTAAGCGTCTGATTTCCCTTTCTTTTTGGTCAAATTCTGGGCCATAGTATCTTTGAGCAAGCATGGTTCGTAACTCTGAATCGAGTTGAGTAATTATGGATTGAAGATTGTGGTGGATCTACTGCATCTGTGCAGTAATGGAGTCAACTTTCGACTCAATCTGTTCAGTTCGTAAACTGATATTCTCAACCTTGGAATTGATATTCAACAAAGTATCATTTTGTGCTCTCGCATTTTGGGTTTGCCAGTTAAGGACTAATTCAAAAGGTTTGGGAGGTTCTAGGTGGCTAGTGGAGGTAATGGCTGAAGGGATAAAAGGTTTGGATACCACATTTCGTTGGCAATCTATGTGAGGTTCTAAAGGAGGAAAAAAGGAAGAGTAGTCTGAAGAGGTAGAAGAAAACATCATACAAGCTATCGGGGATGGAATCTAAAGGGGTTGAGTGTGGGATGGGAGATGGAATCTCAGGTTTGCAATGCTTTGCAATCCATTTGAGTTCTTTTTTGTGGATGGGTAAAGGAGCTGGTGGAGGTGGAGGATCTTTTGGGGATTTGGGTTCACAGTGTTGACATGAGAATGGAGGTTTTTTCCTGTTGGGTCTCTTTTTGGTGGCATAATCATCGTCCTCTTCCCAATCATCCCAGCAGGGACAATTTGGGTCACACATACCAGAGCCTGGGACATCCCATAGGAAATGTCCATTTTGCATTACTGGATAAACAGGGTAGCCGTTAGAATTGAACCTTGTAATGGGCAGATCTTCCTGAGCCGTCTGAATAGCTGTAATCATGGAAGAATAAGTAAAGGAGAGCCGAGGGGGCTCTTGTGGAGCACTTGGAGGTGGTTTAAAAGTCATTCGGACTGTTCCGTCTGGTCGTCTTTCAAACATGCTTTCAGATGTCTGAATGGGAGCTGTATTGTTATGGAACTACTCATAATTGGAGATCCACTCAAGAGGCATAAGCTTGATAAGCTCATGACGGGGAAGTTGTCGTGGGATCTGGATGATTGTGGGAATGTGGTCAGATTCTACTAACACCATAAGGGTGTCAGAGTGGTGTTCTAGAGTGGGAAGATCTAAGGCATGATTTTAAGGCCTATAAACCAGTTGGTGGTGTAAAGTGGCTATTTTGGAGGAAGAAATTTGTTTTGCACCTTGAATTTGAACTTGAACTTTCAAGGTTGTGGCAAATTGGTGTCTTAGAGAGAAATGTTGAAATTTGGATAAAAGGTGAGTAAAACACTTCCTGCATGAAGAGTTGTGAGGATAGTGCCGATAACAGCATCTTGGTACTGTTTAAACCAGGTATCAAGCATAGCAATTCGAGCTGTGATCAGTAACCCTTTTCTCCCATGAAGGGTACAGATTAATCTGATGCCTCCAAGATGGAGATGAGTGTATCCTTCCCTTTTCCAATTGGAAATTAACTCGAAAGGGATTTCCAGAGTAACATACTGCTCAGCAGAAGTTGCTTGAAGATCACACTGATCTAGGTGAGAAGACTGATATATTCTTTAGGGTGAGGCCGTCGAGTTGATATGAGAGTACGGATACTGCGGGTAAAGGAACTGGGGCATTTGTATAGCTGATAAGGGCTGATGAGAGGGTAGGATGACTCACTGATTTGGGCTGATTCAGGGATGTAGGAATATTCTACAAGGTTTTCAATCTTATTGGCAGTATGAGAAGTGCAGGAGTTTAGGCAAAGAAAGAGTAGAAGAAAGAGTAACAGGATTGGAAGGAGTTGAAGAGGAAGTGGAAGCCATGAATGAGAAAGTCTCTTTGCTCCTGAAGTTCTAGAGATCAAAAGAGGAAAAAGACGTAAATCATACCATTTGCAGTTTGTTCAATTACCAGAAGTCTCCAGTGCTCTTGCCATTCTTCATGATCAGTTTTTAGGAGACCCAGCTGCAGCCTTTGAAGCTGCACGCCGAGACTATCTTAGCATGAAATGTTGCTCCCTTGATGCTAAGGATCTTGATTTCCATTACAAGCGCATGTCCCTGTTATTCTATAAGCTTAATGGATTCAACGAGCCTACCCTAAAGCATGTCTTCCTGGCCTCCCTTCCAGAAGAACTCCAACCAGACATCCAGAGGCAGCTCACCGCCTCCAATCTTGTCATTGACAATATATCTCTTGGCAAAATTTTCCAACTCGCCAAAACTTGTCTTGACAAGCTCTGTGAACAGAAACAGTTCTTCAAAGACTTGTTGAAAGACAAAGAACCATTCAGAAGTGCCTGCAAAAAGCCTTATCTGCAAATCAAATGCAAACAGAAGAAGGATTGTGATTGCAGTCCCAAAAAGAAAAGGCATTTTCGAAAGTTCAGATCTCCAGAATTTTCATCCAGACCCCGCAGATCCAGAAAACCTTACAGATTCTTCCGAAAGCGGTCTTCTTCTTCCAAAGACTCCAAACGAAGAAAATCCAGCAGATGTTTTATCTGCAGGAAAAAAGGTCATTTTGCCAAAGACTGTCCCAACAAAAGAACCAAGTCCATTCGTCTTGTAGAACATCTTCAGGCTACTACAGACTATTCTCCACAACAAGATGAACTGGAATATTATTTCTCTGAACAAGATGAACCCAATGATGAAACAGTGTTCGCACTCCAACAATCTTCTGATGATTCCGACAGTGATCAGTCCCAAGTCATTTTCCACCAACAGCTCTTGTCCCTTGACACTACGGTTCCTATACCCTCCATCAAAGTCCAAATCCTGCCTTCAAAATTCCAAAGGCCCATTCCAGCAATTGGTCTTATCGATACTGGTGCACAGCGCAGTATGATCAACCCTCATATTCTCCCACCAGACTCTTGGACCCAATCCGAAGAATATTTCAAAGCTGTTAATGGCAACCTGTTCACCACTTCTTTGGTTACCAAAAAGCCCATTGGTATCCAGATTTTCCCTAATTGTGTCATTTGGACCAAAGTCATTGGTTCAACTCTTCCTAATAAAGATATTTTGTTAGGATTTGACATCCTTCACCAGATCAAACACCTTCAAATCATTCCTCATGGAATCCGAGTCAAGTCCATGTTCAAACCATTCACAGATGTCTTGAAACTTTACAATCTGTCTGAAACCCCTCCATCATATCAGGATGTTTCTACCAAGTTTTTAAGTTTCTGTCCAGAGTCTCATTCTGAGTTCACCCATCCAAATCCTTTGTGGAAAAATCAGTCTTTCTTTGTTAAGTTACCCTTCAAACTTAATGAAGACATTAATCCCACCAAAGCCACTCATCCAGGAATGAGTCCATCTGACTTACTCCTAGCCCAACAAGAATGTTCTCAACTGTTAGCCCAAGGGTTAATTGAGCCCACAACCTCTCAATGGGCTTGCCAAGCCTTTTATGTTGAAAAGCATTCTGAAATTGTTCGAGGAAAGAAACGCTTAGTCATTGACTACCAGCCCTTAAACATGTTTTTGCAAGATGACAAATTTCCCTTACCTCGCCGACAAAGCATGTTTACTTTTCTCAAAAATGCCCACATCTTTTCAAAATTTGATTTAAAATCAGGTTTTTGGCAATTAGGCATTGAACCCTCTGAGAGATATAAGACAGCCTTTTGCATTCCTAATGCCCATTTCCAATGGACGGTCCTACCCTTTGGTCTCAAAACTGCCCCATCCATTTTCCAAAAATCCATGATCAAAATCTTTCAGCCTCTCCTATCTAATGCATTGATTTACATTGATGATATTTTACTTTTTTCAGGATCACATGATGACCATCACCGACTGCTCAACCAGTTCTATGATATTGTCCAAAGTCATGGAATCATGCTATCTGCCAAGAAAAGCACCATTGCCACAGATACCATTGAATTTCTTGGTATGATCATAAAAGATGGCCATTACCAGCCAGGAAAGCACATTGCCCAAGAGTTGCTCCACTTTCCAGATCAGCAACTTTCCAAAAAGCAGGTCCAGCAATTTCTTGGAATTATCAATTACATCAGAGACTTTATCCCACATGTGGACCACTACACTCGTCACCTCTCGGCTTTATTGAAGAAAAAGCCTCCTGAGTGGAATGATGACCACACAAATGCTGTCACTACTCTCAAGAAGATTGCGCAAAATCCGCCTCCTTTAAAGTTGATTGCAGATGGAAAGCGCATACTACAGACAGACGCAAGTGATGAATCATGGGGTGCCATTCTCCTTGAAGAACTCAATGGAAAAGAACACTTTATCGCCTACGCTAGTGGACATTTTTCTGACACACAGCAGCACTACCATAGCGTGTTCAAAGAGATCTTAGCGGTAAAGTATGGCATCAAAAAATTCGAGTACCATCTTATTGGCCACCACTTCCTCATCCGAATGGACAGCTCAGCCTTCCCCAACATTCTCAATTTCAAAGGCAAAACTGTTCTAGAAAAGATGTTACTTCGGTTAAAAGATTGGTTTTCCAAATATGATTTTTCAGTCAAGCATATAAAGGGATCCCAGAACCTTATCCCTGATTTGCTATCCAGACTCTCAAAACCAGAGACACCTCCCACTCTGTTTTCCACCACTTACCATTTTCCTATCATTGCCATGGCTACATCCTTACCTCCTGAAGCTCTTACCAAAAAACCCTTTCCCTTGAATAAAACATTCTCCTATGTTTTCGCCATCCAAGAGTTTGCACGAAAAGCTGTTTTTCGTTTCTTCATGAAAGCTTACCTTATGGCAGACTCATTTCCATTTTCTACTTTTCATCCTGAAAATCTGTTTCTTACAGGTTTAACCCTTGACCCATCCAGAGAAATCACTGAAGATGAGTTATGGTACCTCTGGTGCCTAACTACTCTCTATGCAACCAAGCTCGTTCTTCCCATAGCTCCCACTTTGTCTCATCTTCTTAATCCTGACAAAGCTACCTCTCTCATCTGGACATTACTTGAATGGTTTTCACCAATTCCATGGTGGAGACACAAGCTCCAACACTTGTCAGAAATCTACAACCTTGATCGTATGCCATTACCTGAAGCTCAAATGTGGACATCCGTGTTCATAATTCACAGGCCTTATTTCCAACACCCGGATACGCAGTTCTTTTGGACACAGGATCAGGTATACGAATGGTTCACTGCACCACACCCTTCCATCATTGAAAATGAGATCCAGCCTACCTTACATAACTACCTCCACCAGTTAAACCACCAAACTCCGCCACATAAGGATATCGTTCACACATCCTTAGGCCCACAACATGACCTCATCATGATCCCTACTCCATCAGCCAGATCCAAGCCACCATCCACAGGAATCCTTATCAAAGAAGAAAGGCCAGACTACACTGACTTTCTCTTCCAGGACTCTCAGGACCCTTGGGAAGAATTTCTTCCTCTCAGCCAACACCTTCATCAATTCCCCCAACCAACCATGGATGAACCTGAACCCTCCGACCCAGGACCATCAACCCGACCTTCCAAAAAATCACCTCGGCCTTCTAAAGTAGACAAAGCCACCCAGACTTCCCCTAGGTATGCTTCACAGTGTACTCCACGAGCCGCTCATTGCCCTAATCCACCATGCCGTGGTCCCTCCTGTCAACATCCTAAACGCCCGAAGCTTCCAAGCAACTTTTTCCGCAAACCGCACCACTCCGGTGATACAGATCCCGATGCAACGGAAAGTTCCTCCGAAGATGACTACATGAACCTCCACTCTCCATAAAAGTTATTTGTCTTATTATGATTTGTCTTCTTGTTATCATTATGTCTTGTTTTGTCTTGTTGTAATCATGGTTGCTTTTGCTTTTGCTTTTTGCTTTTGCTTTACGCTTTTGTCAAAGTCATGCTTTATTAAAGCATCTTTGTCCCTTTGTAATAATTAAAGGTGTGTAATCATGTGTAATCATGTAACTTTACTTTTACTTTAAAGATAGGGGCCCTGTCCTATCTTTCTGAGATTCCTCCTCTATATAAGGAATTCTCATCTGCTTGTAACGAAGAGAATGTAACATATCGAAGTTTGCTAAGAAATAAACTCGTGTGTTTCTCTCACCATGAACTTCTAAAACTTCTCTCTCTCTCTGCAAATGAAGTCCTAAAGAAAAGAAAAGGAATAAGGGTTTTAAATTTGTTCATTTTGAAACTTAAGCAAGTATGCTCTGCACTTGCCTTTAGCAGGGATCCTGTGCATCAGAAAGCTTTCGCAGTTTTCTTATCTGGTTTGGTACCCTGTTTTGACTAACGAAAGTCTGTTTTGGGTTGTATAACCCGAGAAGAAAATGAAAGTTTTCCTGATTGACCAATTTGGTATCAGAGCCATACCCTTTTTCAGTTTTTCTCAAAGTGGTATAATTTAAGTCTTTATTCCTGTTTTGATCTTTAGTCTTCAAGCGCAGAGAGAACTCATCCCTCATGGCTTCTACCTCCTCAACTCCTGTTACTCTTTCTTCTACTCTTTCTTTGCCTAAATCTTGCACTTCTCATACTGCTAATAAAATAGAAAACCTTGTTGAATACTCCTATATTCCCGAATCCGCTCAAATCAGTGAATCCACCTACCCTCTTATAAGCCCTTATCACCTGTATAAACGACCCAACTCCTTTACCCGCAGCATCCGTACCCTTATCTCTACTAAACGGCCACACCCTAAAGAATATATCCAGTCTTCTCGTCTAGATCAGTGTGCTCTTAAAGCCACCTCTGCTGAGCAATATGTCACCCTAGAAATTCCTTCAGAACTCATTTCAAATTGGAAACGTGAAGGATACACTCATCTTCATCTAGGCGGCATCCGGCTCATCCTAACCCTACATGGGCGCAAAGGTTTACCTGTTACCGCTCGTGTTGCTCTCTTGGATACCCGGTTTAAACAGTTTCAAGACGCCGTTATCGGTACTGTCCTCACCACCCTCCATGCTGGCAGTGTCTTACTCACCTTTTATCCCAACTTCAATCTTTCTCTTCAAGATCCTAATCTACCTACAACCCTGAAAGTTCAAGTCCAGATCCAAGGTGCTGAACAAATCTCCACTGCTAAAATAGCCACCCTACACCATCAACTGGTCTATCGGCTTCAGAATCATGCCTTAGATCTACCCACTCCAGAACACCACTCTGACACTCTCATGGTGTTAGCTGAATCTGACCAAATTCCAACCATCATTCAGATCCCCAGGCAAATTCCTCGCCACGAACTCCTTAAGCTTATGCCTCTTGAATGGATCTCAAACTATGAGCAGTTCCATAACAATACAGCCCCAGTTCAGACATCTGAAAGTATGTTTGAAAGGCGACCAGATGGCACAGTCAGAATGACTTTTAAACCGCCTCCCAGTGCTCCTCAAGAGCCTCCTCGGCTCTCTTTCACTTATTCATCCATGATCACAGCTGTACAGACAGCTCAAGAAGATTTGCCTATTACAGGGTTCAATTCCGACGGTTTCCCTGTTTATCCAGCCAAACAAAATGGACATTTCCTTTGGGATGTCCCTGGTTCCGGCCACTGTGACCCAGATTGTCCCTGCTGGGATGATTGGGAAGAGGATGACGATTATGTAACCAAAAAGAAAAAGAAACCTAAGAAAAAATCTCATGCCTCGTGTCACCACAGTACTCCTAAACCACCACAAGATCCTCCTCCTCCATCAGCTCCTTTACCTCTCTATAAAAAGGAACTCCAATGGCTTGCAAAGCGTTGCACCTCTACAATCTCCTCACCCGTTCCAGATCCATCTCCACCTCTGAGTTGTATGATGTTTTCATCTGCTTCCTCAGATTATTCTTCCTCTTTTCCTCCATTAGACACCCACACTGATTCACAACGAAATGTTGTGTCTAAACCTTTTGTTCCATCACCCATCACTTCATCAGGTCACCTTGAACCACCCAAACCTTTTGAATCAGTCCTCAACTGGCAAACTCAAAATGCCAGAGCCCAGAATGATACTTTGTTAAACATAAATTCCAAAGTTGAAAAAATCAGTTTACGAACTGAACACCTTGAAACGAAGGTTGACTCCATCTCTGCACAACTGCAGCAGATCCACCAAAACCTCCAGTCCAGAATTGTTCAACTTGATTCTGAGTTGCGAACTATGCTTGCCCAACGTTACCATGGCCCAGAATTTGATCAAAAAGAAAGGGAGATCAGACGTTTAAAAGCTGAGCTTGCTCAAATTGAATCTGACAAACAAAAACCTTCCCTTTTTACTTCCTCGCCTCCTATCCCTTCGATTGGTCCAACCTATCATCCATTTGCCTCAATGCTTTCTCCTATCCGACAGTATGAGCCTTCTAAGCTGTTTGGTATGACTCATACCCTTTTTCGAGACCACCCATTACCACCACCTAAACCAAAACCAAAGCCTAAACCTCAACCACGACCCGTCACAATCAATCCTTCCTCCACTATTATCCCTGACCAACAATCACCAGGCTATACACCAGCATCAACATCACCACCTGAACCATCCAAATCCCAACCTTCTACTAAATCCAAGGATAAAGAACCTATGCACCAATTCAGTGCCCAAACCATTGACCACCCATCTTCCACCGATGACCAAACTTCTGATTCAAATCTAGCCGTTTCAGATAGCCATACTGAGACTGAAACAGAATCTTCAGCATCCACCAGTGACTCTGAAAAATCTTATGCTGATATCACCAGAATCCTGATGGCTCAACCTGACCCACAGACCTCTCGGACTGAACCATATGTTGATATTCCTTCTGATGTTGAAGAAGAAATGCCTGAATCTTCTGCTACCAACCAGCCTCCTCCGGTCCAAACAACTTCATCCAGTCAAAAATCATCAAATGGTCCCTGGTTTACCTTTGATGATATTCCATCCTACAAATGGCGTGATCGTCTTAATGAAATGTCTGCCTGGATTGATCTCCAAATGCTCAGATCAGGAGCCACTACTGAATCAGTCCTTAGAGAATTTGCTACTCGTTTTACGGGTGCTCTAAGAGATTGGTTTGACTCTCTTGGTCCATACAGACAATTGCAGTTTGTTCAAATGAAGTCCTAAAGAAAAGAAAAGGAATAAGGGTTTTAAATTTGTTCATTTTGAAACTTAAGCAAGTATGCTCTGCACTTGCCTTTAGCAAGGATCCTGTGCATCAGAAAGCTTTAGCAGTTTTCTTATCTGGTTTGGTACCCTGTTTTGACTAACGAAAGTCTGTTTTGGGTTGTATAACCCGAGAAGAAAATGAAAGTTTTCCTAAAGCATGTCTTCCTGGCCTCCCTTCCAGAAGAACTCCAACCAGACATCCAGAGGCAGCTCACCGCCTCCAATCTTGTCATTGACAATATATCTCTTGGCAAAATTTTCCAACTCGCCAAAACTTGTCTTGACAAGCTCTGTGAACAGAAGTGATGGTATGAAAAACCTAAAACGTTTCTTTTAAGGTTATATAACCCAAAACAGACTTTCCTTAGTCTTTGAAATAGGGTACCAAACCGTTTAAGAAATCATCATAAGTTTTCTAATGCACAGGATCCTTGCTAGAAGGTAAGTGTAGAGCATACATCCTTAAGGTTTCAAAATGAACAAATTTAATTCTTTATTCCTTTTCTTTCTCTAGAGATCTTCATTTGCAGAGAGAGAAGAGAGTTTAGAAATTCATGGTTTTGATGGAAACACACGAGAGTTTATTTCTTCGAAAGCTTCTATATCTTACAAGCGAAGGGAGAATTCTTTATATAGGAGAATTCTTGGAGAAGATAGGACAGGACCCCTATCTTTTACAAAAGCAAAAGTAAAAGGACACATCATGACAACTTTTATGATTACAAAGGACAAAGTGTGCTTTAATAATTAAAGCATGACTTTGACAAAAGCAAAAACATAAAGTAAAAGCAAGCCTTAATAATTATACAAGACAAAACTATAAAGTAGAACATAATTATTACAACAAAACAAACTACTTTATGGAGAGCAACAAGACAAACTACTTTATGGAAAGCGGAGGTTCATGTAGTCATCTTCGGATGAGCTTTTTGTTTCATCTAGGTCAGTGTCATGGTTGGATTTTGGGAAAAAGGTTTTGGAGAGCTTTGGATGCTTATAGTGGGGACCACGGCAAGGTGGATAAGGGACTTGAGGGGTGATGACTGGGACTTGGGGCTTGTCATTTGAGTGGCCTTGTCAACTTTGGAGGGTTAGGATGAGGATCCTAGTTCATACACGGTTGGTTGTGGGAATTGTTGGAGATGTTGGCTTAGAGGAAGGAATTCTTCTCATGGGTCTTGGGAGTCTTGGTAAAGGAAGTTAGTGTAGTCTGGCTTTTCTTCTTTGATAATGATTCTTGTGAACTTTGGTTTGGATATGGCGGATGGAGTGGGGATCATGATGAGGTCATGTTGTGGTCCTAAGGAGGTGTGAAAGATATCCCGGTGTGGTGGAGTTTGGTGGTTCAATTGACAAAGTTAGTTGTGCAGGGTGGATTGGATTTCATTGTCAATGACAGTTGGGTGAGGTGCGGTAAACCATTCATATACCTGGTCTTGAGTGCAAAAGAGATTTGTATTTGGATGTTGGAAGTATGGCCTGTGAATAATGAACATAGACGTCCACATTTTTACTTCAGAGGCAGGCATACGTTCAAGATTGTAAATTTCTGACAGTTGTTGTAGCTTCTTTCTCCACCATGGTATTGGGGAGAACCATTCAAGTAATGTCCAGGTAAGAGAGATGGTTCAAAGTGGATTAAGGAGATGGTTCAAAGTGGGAGTGATTGGTATGACTAGTTTGGTTGCATAAAGAACAGTTAGGCACCAAATGTACCATAACTCATCTGTAGTGATTTAATTGGACGGAACGAGGGTTAAACCAGTAAGGAACAGATTTTCTGGGTGGAAGGTGGAAAATGGAAATGAGTCTGCCAAAAGGTAGGCTTTCATGAAGAAGCGGAAAACAGCTTTCCTTGCAAACTCTTGGATAGCAAAGACAGAAGAGAACATTTTGTCAAGGGGAAAAGATTTCTTGGTGAGAGCTTCTGGTGGAAGGGATGTGGCCATGGAGATGATCGGAAATTGGTATGTTGTGGAAATCAAGGCTAGAGAGTGTTCTGGTTTTGAGAGTCTGGATAGCATATCAGGGATGAGGTTCTGGGACCCTTTTATATGCTTAACCGAAAAGTCGTATTTGGAAAACCAATCTTTTAATCGGAGTAACATCTTTTCTGGGATAGTTTTACCTTTGAAATTGAAAATATTGGGGAAGGCTGAACTGTCTAGTCGGATGAGAAAATGATGTCCAATAAGATGATACTCAAATTTTTGGATGCCATTCTTTACCGCTAAGATCTCTTTGAAGACGCTATGGTAATGCTTCTGTGTGTCAGAAAATTGTCCGCTAGCGTAAGCGATAAAGTATTCTTTGATGTTGAGGTCTTCGAGGAGGATGGCACCCCATGATTCATCACTTGCGTCTGTCTGTAATATGCGCTTTCCATCAGTAATTAACTTTAAGGGAGGCAGATTTTGCGCAATTTGTTTGAGGGTAGTGATAGCAGTTGTGTGGTCAGCATTCCACTCTAGGGGCTTCTTTTTCAATAAAGCTGAGAGGTGGCGAGTATCGCGGTCCACATGCGAGATGAAGTCTCTGATGTAATTGATAATGCCGAGAAACTGATGAACTTACTTTTTGGAAAGTTGCTGATCTGGAAAGTGAAGCAACTCTTGGGCAATGTGCTTTCCTGGTTGATAATGGCCGTCTTTTATGATCATACCAAGGAATTCAATGTTATCCGTGGCAATGATGCTTTTTGTGGCAGACAGCATGATTCCATGTTGTTGAATAATATCATAGAATTGAATTAACAGCTGGTGATGTTCATCATGTGATCCTAAAAAAAGCAAGATATCATCAATGTAAATTAATGCATGGTGCAGGATAAGGTGAAAGATTTTGACCATGGATTTTTGAAAAATAGATAGGGCAGTTTTGAGGCCGAAGGGTAAGACTGTCCACTGATAATGGGCATTTGGGATACAAAAGGCAGTTTTGTAATGCTCCGAGGGGTCATACCAAAAAGTTTAGAAGGTTCGTAGGTTTAAGAGGATAAAGATGGTAAGAAGGGATGATAGGTAGGATTAATGACTGGTAATGGAGCAGAACTTGTAAACAGGGTAGGCTGGACTTTTTCGGAATCAAATCTGGCAATTTTAGCTTTCAAAGCTCTTATCTCAGCTTCTTTTTTTTTTATCAAAATCAGGACTATAGACCCATTGAACAAGCATAGCCTGAAGTTCAAAGTCAAGTTGAGTGACTCTGTTATGAAGATTTTGATAAATCTGATTTAACTTATCTGAGAAAGCATCAACCTTTTTCTTAGCCTGGTTGGTTTTATGGGTAATGTGGTCTACCTTATGATGCAAGGTAGTGAGTGCTTGGTTCTGGGCAACAGCATTTTGAGTTTGCCAGTTTAAGACTGCCTCAGAAGAACGAGGTTCTTCTAAATGGCCAGCAGGAGTTACTGCAGAGGGAACATATAGTTTGGAGATTAAATTCTTTTGTTGTCAGTTTGTTTTTCCAATGGTAGATGTTGATGGGGAAAACATCATACAAGACTGGATTTTGGGCTGGGGACTATCATGGGTAGTCTCAGGGATTGATTGAAGTCTGCAACTGAGCAAAGCTAGTTCATGCTTTCGGATCCAGGCAAGACCTTTATCATAAATAGGTAAAGGCACTTGAGAATCAGACTTAGGTGGATTTTCAGGATGAGCAGCATGATAGTGGCAAGCTGGATAAATGATCTTTTTAAACTTGCGCTTGCATCTTTTTTGTTCATCATCATCTTTTTCAATATCTTCCCAACAAGGACAGCCTGCATCACAGTTGCTAGGGGTTGGGACATCCCATAAGAAATGGCCATGAAGTTTTGCTGGGTAGATAGGAAAACCTTGAGTAGTAAAGGCTTGAATGGGTAGGTTT
Organism: Citrus trifoliata; assembly: GCA_018350135.1. Lineage (NCBI taxonomy): Eukaryota > Viridiplantae > Streptophyta > Magnoliopsida > Sapindales > Rutaceae > Citrus > Citrus trifoliata. Next base: position 174,127 of record VKKW01000260.1, on the reverse strand, counting down.
TCTTATTCTGTCTGGACAGAAATGATCATTGAAGAATAGGTAAAAGATAACCTGGGTGGTTCTGAGGACGAACTGGGTGGTGGTTTGAAAGTAAGACGGACAGTTCCATCTGAATTTTTCTGAAAATGACTTGCAGAAGTTTGTATGGGTTCGGAATTTTGATGAAATTATTCATAATTGGACAACCATTCTAAAGGCATGAGCTTGATTAATTCTTGGCGGGGAATTTGCCTTGGTATTTGAATAATGGTTGGAATTTCTTTAGATTCTGCAAGAATCATAAGAGCTTCTAAATTTGCAGTTTGTGGGGTTGGTAAATCCAAAGCATGATTTTGCAACCTATAAACAAGCTGATGGTACAGGGTAGCTATTTTAGCTGAGGTAATTTGTTTAGCTCCTTGGAGCTGGATTTGAACCTTTAAAGTGGTAGCGAGGTTGGAATCAAGAAGTGAAAGATTAAAATTGTGGGATAAAAGGTAGGCAAAACACTTCCGGCTTGGAGGGTGGTTAGGACTGTGCCAATGATCACATGCTAATATTACTTAAGCCTGGTGTCAAGTAAAGCAATTCTAGATGTGACAGGTAAGCCCTTGCGCCCATGAAGAGTGAGGATAAGGCGAACACCTCCAAGGTGAAGATGTGTATAACCTTCACATTTCCAGGTAGAGATCAATTCTGAGGGGATCTCAAGAGTGACATATTGTTTAGTTGTGGTAGCTTGTAAAGAAGATTGTTTTTTATACAAGTGATATGGACTAATGAGAGGTAGAGAAGATTAATTGATTTGAACAGATTTAGGAACATAGGAATATTCAACAAGATTCTTTATTTTACTAGCGGTTTGCTTAGTACAGGATTTAGGTAAAGAAAGAGTAGAAGAAAGAGTAACTGGGGAAGATGATGAAGCAGGAGTAGCTGAGGATGATGATGAAGCCATGAGATTAAGATTTTCTATTCTTTAAAACTTTGATTCCTAAGGCAGTGAACTCTTATACCCTATACCAACATCGAAGCATGTTCAAGTAATGGCTCTGATACCAAGGAGATGTGTGGAGGATTTCTGGTTGGTCTAGAGGAATATGGTTGAGTTCCATGAGGAAGTTCTTTAAGGAAGTCTTGAGCTGGAAATCTTGTTCAAGATAAGCAATGTGAGGGACGGTCATCCATTCATAACTCTGGTTCTAGGTCCAAAAATCCTTGGTATCAATGGGGAAAAGGAGAAAAACCCAAGTTTGCATTGACATTGTAATCCATCAAATCCAGTAAAAGTGTACATGAAATTCAAAGTCGAGTGACATAGTAAAGAAAGAAGAAAGAGAGGAAAAAAATTAATTTAAATCAAGCACTTATAAAACCAGGCTTAATTAAAAACTATAGTACAATAGTTTAGCTTTATTTGCTATGTTTCCCCAGGTCCCAAATTATGAACAATCAAGATTATAGAAAAAATAAGAATTTGAAAACCCATTCTATAGTTAAACTGCAACCAAACAACATGCATGAGCAAAATATAAACCATAAATTGGAAAAATAATAATTAAACACAAATAAATGGTACCTTCAGAAACAAATTGATTGGAGTGGAGAGAGAGAACCAAATCGTGATAGAAAGGAATTGCTTTGCTTCGGTCTTGGTTGGGATTAACGTGGAGTTTGATTAAAATGTGCATTATCAATGGTGGGGGATAATATTTTAGGGTTTTGGTTACTTAGCTTTGACAGAGAAGAAGAACTGAGAGATGAAGAATGCTGGTTGTATGAGTTAAAAAAGAAAATGGCTTTGATTTTGGTCTTAGGCTTCGGATAAAACGATACGTTTTACTTATCTTTATTTTTTCCCGTTTCACTTAGAAACGATACCGTTTCATTTAGAAACGATACCGTTTCATTTAGAAATGATACTGTTTCTAACTGAAAATAATAAATTTACTTGTAAAATTTCAACCAAAACCTACTAAAATCTTCACTCAGTCGTGCTCAATACATTTCAAGTTCTTTATATCACAAAAACCTTGTTTTACTGATATTTTAATGTAGGTAACAAAAAGTCACAATGGTAGTAATTTTAAACTTAAAAGCTTTGGCTTTGAAGGTCTTCAGTTCAAATGTCAACCTAGAACAAGATTAGAATTAATTTTCTTTTACTAATACCTTAGTGTCACTAATAAAAATTCCCATGGTCTTTTGCTTAAATTTAAACGCTTTGATATCGGAGGTACTCGGTTTGAGTTTTATCTTAAACATGATTATAATGACTTTGTTTTTAATACTGATACATTACAGTAAGAGATTTCTGATGTATAACTTTCAAGCATCATAGTATCATTAATTTGTGATACTTATGTATTAAAATATTGATACTTTTTAATAAAGTGTCACAAGCCAAGTCCCAGTAAAGATTATTTTTCCAGTAGTGTCATCTTCCTTTTACAACTTCTTGTCAATAGCCAGAAAGTTCTTTTCTTCAATCTTAGAATTCTTCTTTTTGTTTGTTAATGGCACTAAACAAACCTTCTTACCATTCCACCGAAACTTATACATATTATCCCTCTATGTACTGCATCGACATCGAATTATCAAGATCTATCTAATAATATATGGTACACATCTATATTTACCACATTACACCTTTAAGACTATATTCCTATTGCTACCACTATTAATTATCACGTTGCACACCTTATCATTGATCTTGCCACGTGTTTTGAAAATCTTATTACACTGGTTATCTTCTTCAAACTTCAACACCAATAAAACTTTTTGCACAATCGATTTAGCATCTCTTCCTTGTTTAATTCCAACTCCAAAGCTTCTACATTATACCCATTCTCAACATCATTCACCTCAACCTTACCGACTTCAGCCTCTACCAAATTAAAAAATTTTAGATGATAGTCACTCGATTGATGTTGTGGTTACCCACACTTTAAGCATTTGTTGAGCATAGGCTTTGCATATGGTTTGTTCTACATCTGTGGTTGGTAATACTGTGCCTAAGTGGTTGTTGTGCCTAGATACCACTAGCCTACGCTTTTTTGCTTATTCTTGATTCTAACACTGCTTGGTCTATTTGCACACCAGTGAATTACTATTGTTGAGTTCTAGAAAATGAACGTTGCTTCCGTTCTTCTAATTTCTCTGCGCTAGTAGTTGTTGTATCCATGTCCTAAATCGTATCTATAATCTCATTTTGTATCTTTTGTTTCAATCTTCCAAGGTACTTTGTAATCGTATGAAACTCTAGTTCATTCATATTATTTCTTATGTGTAAACGATAAAACTCCTTTGTATATTCATCAAGACTGCAATTTCTTTGCTTGTAGTTTTGATATTTCACATATAACTACTGCTATAATCCCCTAGCAGGAAATACACATTTAAAATCTAGACTATGATTTGACCAGTGGTTTTCCTACAACTCTTTTTCGATTTTGTACGTGTTGTCACTATGCAGATGCTACGCCCTTCTACTTAAATGTCATAATTTTAACCCATTTCTCTTAGGGAATCTCCATGTATTGGATGAAATTCGCTACATCTACCATCTAGTCTAAAATTCTTCAACATGATTTTTGCCATAAAATCTGTAATATTAGCATTAATCTTATAATATGAACTCTTTCCATGTCTCCAGTCATAATCCTCAAAGTCTTGTTCTTTCGAATCGCTCCCTAAATTCTAAGGAATTACTTCATGATCGATGCTCGGAGGCACTACTTTGTGATTAACACCCAATTGTATCTCTTCGTGATGATAACCTCAGGCTTGCTCATCGTATTTGACACTTTCATCAACCTTCTCGTGATTAACTCTTTGCTAATATTCGCTCTCTTATTGTTCATGGAAATTGTGAGACCCTCAATTGCTTTCTTTGTTGCTGCCATTCTCGAGTTGTACACACCCTCCATGGCTTGCAAGACTAGTACTCTAACCATTTGTTTAATAGACTTCGAAGACATTGTTTTGTATCCCTTGGTCAATGTCTTCGGGATGGTTGCTCCTTTGTTCACGTGGTCGTACCATGATGACAAGCAAACTAGCTCTAATATCAACTAAAGAAACAAAGGTTTTTGAATAATAAGTTTATTGAATAATTTTGAATAGTATAAAACTAGGGTTTTAGACCCCTTTATATAATAACTCTAAATATCATGAATTTACTAGAATAAGCAAATCTGAAATTTTATTTTATAATAAAATTATCCTAATCAAAATAAGAAAAGGAAAGCAAATGACACTCAAATTCGAGTTCTAGAAGAAAGGTAAAAATCCTAGAAAAATCAATAAAAATAGGGAAAAAATCTTAAATTGAAAATGATCATAAAAGAAGCAAAATTTTTTACTTGACCACAAGGCAGAGCAATGCAAATGATTTTCATTTTGGTTCGTCTTGTCACAAGCCTCAAAACTATTCCAAAAGGTACCCCACTTCTAAGACACAACCATCCTACATAACTTTATATTAAGCCTCTTGCTTTTGAGCAAAATATATGGGTACTCTAAGAATGGCCTACTTAAAGCAATGCAAGAACTTGATGCACTTTCTTATGATTTTAGTTGTATTTTTTATCTCATGGGAGTTTCCCAATCTCTAGCTTGCCCACTGTCATTACAAGTAATCGAGGTATCTGGATTCAGAGTTAAGAAAGTGTCAACAATGGCTAGCTTTTGAACCCTTTCCACGATGCTCCCTGAAGGTAAGCCTGTGCCACAATCTGGACCCAGCCCTGACATAAACTTATCTTATCAATACTGTTACAATGGCAATTGTGTGTTGATGCACTATATAGTTATTGCAATCCCAAGTGATATGGTACTGTTGTTAACTTGTTATTGTGTTCTTTAAACATATATGATTTGTTTCATTCTAAATTTTACATGTACTTTATATTTTAAGATTTCTTTCTTCGTGCATTTCATACCCTCTTTCTGATTCTCTCAAAGTGGTATAATTTAAGTCTTTATTCCTGTTTTGATCTTTAGTCTTCAGGCGCAGAGAGAACTCATCCCTCATGGCTTCTACTTCATCCACTCCAGTTACTCTTTCTTCTACTCTTTCTTTGCCTAAATCTTGCACTTCCCATACTGCTGATAAAATTGAAAACCTTGTTGAATACTCCTATATCCCTGAATCCGCTCAAATCAGTGAATCCACCTACCCTCTTATTAGCCCTTATCATTTGTACAAATGTCCCAACTCCTTTACCCGCAGCATCCGTACCCTTATCTCTACTAGATGGCCGCACCCTAAAGAATATATCCAGTCTTCTCGTCTGGATCAGTGTGCTCTCAAAGCCACCTCTGCTGAGCAATATGTCACTCTGGAAATTCCTTCAGAGCTCATTTCAAATTGGAAACGTGAAGGATACACTCATCTTCATCTAGGCGGAATACGGCTAATCCTTACCCTTCATGGGCGCAAAGGTTTGCCAGTTACAGCTCGTATTGCTCTCTTGGACACTCGGTTTAAACAGTACCAAGATGCTGTTATCGGTACTGTACTCACAACCTTACATGCTGGCAGTGTCTTACTCACCTTTTATCCAAACTTCAATCTTTTCCTTCAAGACACTAATCTACCTACAACTCTGAAAGTTCAAGTCCAGATCCAAGGTGCTGAACAAATCTCCACTGCTAAAATAGCCACCCTTCACCATCAACTGGTCTATCGGCTTCAGAATCATGCCTTAGATCTACCCACTCTAGAACACCACTCTGACACTCTCATGGTGTTAGCTGAATCTGACCAAATCCCAACCATCATTCAGATCCCCAGGCAAATTCCTCGCCAAGAACTTCTTAAGCTTATGCCTCTTGAATGGATCTCAAACTATGAGCAGTTTCATAACAATACAGCCCCAGTTCAGACATCTAAAAGTATGTTTGAAAGGCGACCAGATGGCACGGTCAGAATGACATTTAAACCACCTCCCAGTGCTCCTCAAGAGCCTCATCGGCTCTCTTTCACTTATTCATCCATGATCACAGCTGTTCAAACAGCTCAAGAAGATTTGCCTATTACAGGGTTTAATTCTAACGGTTTCCCTGTTTATCCAGCCAAGCAAAATGGACATTTCCTTTGGGATGTCCCTGGTTCCGGCCACTGTGACCCAGATTGTCCCTGCTGGGATGATTGGGAAGAGGATGACGATTATGTAACCAAAAAGAAAAAGAAACCTAAGAAAAAATCTCATGCCTCGTGTCACCACAGTACTCCTAGACCACCACAAGATCCTCCTCCTCCATCAGCTCCTTTATCTCTGTATAAAAAGGAACTCCAATGGCTTGCAAAGCGTTGTACCTCTACAATATCCTCACCTGTTCCAGATCCATCTCCACCTCTGAGTTGTATGATGTTTTCATCTGCATCCTCAAATTATTCTTCCTCTTTTCCTCCATTAGACACCCACACAGATTCCCAACGAAATGTTGTGTCCAAACCTTTTATTCCATCACCCATAACCTCAGCCGGTCATCTTGAACCACCCAAACCTTTTGAATCAGTCATCAACTGGCAAACTCAGAATGCCAGAGCCCATAATGATACTTTGTTGAACATAAATTCCAAAGTTGAAAAGATCAGTTTACGAACTGAACACCTTGAAACGAAGGTTGACTCCATCTCTGCACAACTGCAGCAGATCCACCAGAACCTCCAGTCCAGAATTGCTCAACTTGACTCTGAGTTGCGAACTATGCTTGCCCAACGTTACCATGGCCCAGAATTTGATAAAAAAGAAAGGGAGATCAGACGTTTAAAAGCTGAGCTTGCTCAAATTGAAACTGACAAACAAAAACCTTCCCTTTTTACCTCCTCGCCTCCTATCCCTTCGATTGGTCCAACTTACCATCCATTTGCTTCTATGCTTTCTCCTATCCGACAGTATGAACCTTCTAAGCTGTTTGGTATGACTCATACCCTTTTTCGAGACAACCCATTACCACCACCACCTAAATCTAAACCAAAGCCTAAACCTCAACCACGACCCGTCACAATCAATCCTTCCTCCACTATTATCCCTGCCCAACAATCACCGGGCTATACACCAGCATCAACATCACCACCTGACCCATCCAAATCCCAACCTCCTACTACATCCAAGGATAAAGAACCTATGCACCAATTCAGTGCCCATACCATTGACCACCCATCTTCCACTGATGACCAAACTTCTGATTCAAATCTAGCCGTTTCAGATAGCCATACTGAGACTGACACAGACTCCTCAGCATCCACTAGTGACTCTGAAAAATCTTATGCTGATATCACCAGAATCCTGATGGCTCAACCTGACCCACAAACCTCTCGGACTGAACCATATGTTGATATTCCTTCTGATGTTGAAGAAGAGATGCATGAATCTTCTGCCACCAACCAGCCTCCTCCGGCCCAAACTACTTCATCTAGTCAAAAATCATCAAATGGTCCCTGGTTTACCTTTGATGATATCCCATCCTATAAATGGCGTGATCGTCTTAATGAAATGTCTGCCTAGATTGATCTCCAAATGCTCAGATCAGGAGCCACTACTGAATCAGTCCTTAGAGAATTTGCTACTCGATTTACGGGTGCTCTAAGAGATTGGTTTGACTCTCTTGGTCAATACAGACAATTGCAATTTGTTCAATTACCAGAAGTCTCCAGTGCTCTTGCCATTCTTCATGATCAGTTTTTAGGCGACCTAGCTGCAGCCTTTGAAGCTGCACCCCGAGACTATCTCAGCATGAAATGTTGCTCCCTCGATGCCAAGGATCTTGATTTCCATTATAAGCACATGTCCCTGTTATTCTATAAGCTTAATGGATTCAACGAGCCTACCCTAAAGCATGTCTTTCTGGCCTCCCTTCCAGAAGAACTCCAACCAGACATCCAGCGGCAGTTCACCGCCTCCAATCTTGTCATTGACAATATCTCTCTTGGCAAAATTTTCCAACTCGCCAAAACTTGTCTTGATAAGCTTTGTGAACAGAAACAATTCTTCAAGGACTTGTTTGAAAGACAAAGAACCATTCAGAAGTACCTGCAAAAAGCCTTATCTGCAAATCAAATGCAAACAGAAGAAGGATTGTGATTGCAGTCCCAAAAAGAAAAGGCATTTTCGAAAGTTCAAATCTCCAGAATTTTCATCCAGACCCCGCAGGTCCAGAAAACCTTACAGATTCTTCCGAAAGCGGTCTTCTTCTTCCAAAGACTCCAAACGAAGAAAATCCAGCAGATGTTTTATCTGCAGGAAAAAAGGTCATTTTGCCAAAGATTGCCCCCACAAAAGAGACAAGTCCATTCGTCTTGTAGAACATCTTCAGGCTACTACAGATTACTCTCCACAACAGGATGAACTGGAATTCTACTTCTCTGAACAAGATGAACCCAATGATGAAACAGTGTTCGCGCTCCAACAGTCTTCTGATGATTCCAACAGTGACCAGTCCCAAGTCATTTTCCATCAACAGCTCTTGTCCCTTGAAACTACAGTTCCTATACCTTCCATCAAACTCCAAATCCTGTCTTCAAAATTCCAAAGGCCCATTCCAGCAATTGGTCTTATCGATACTGGTGCACAGCGCAGTATGTTAAACCCTCATATTCTCCCACCAGACTCCTGGACCCAATCTGAAGAACATTTCAAAGCTGTTAATGGCAAACTGTTCACCACTTCTTTAATTACCAAGAAACCCATTGGTATCTAGATTTTTCCCAATTGTGTCATTTGGTTTAATTTCAGAATGCTTTTCAACATAAAAGGCTTGGCAAGCCCATTGAGAGGTTGTGGGCTCAATTAACCCTTGGGCTAACAATTGAGAACATTCCTGTTGGGCTAGGAGTAAGTCAGATGGACTCATTCCTGGATGAGTGGCTTTGGTGGGATTGATGTCTTCATTAAGTTTGAAGGGTAACTTAACAAAGAAAGACTGATTTGTCCACAAAGGGTTTGGATGGGTGAACTCAGAATGAGACTCGGGACAGAAACTTAAAAGCTTGGTGGAAACATCCTGGTATGATGGAGGGGTTTCAGACAAATTGTAAAGTTTCAAGATATCGGTGAATGGTTTGAACATGGACTTGACTCGAATTCCATGAGGAATGATTTGAAGGTGTTTGATCTGGTGAAGAATGTCAAATCCTAACAAAATATCTTTATTAGGAAGAGTTGAACCAATGACTTTGGTCCAAATGACACAATTAGGGAAAATCTGGATACCAATTGGTTTTTTGGTGATTAAAGAAGTGGTGAACAGGTTGCCATTAACAGCTTTGAAATGTTCGTCAGACTGGGTCCAGGAGTCTGGTGGGAGAATATGAGGGTTTATCATACTGCGCTGTGCACCAGTATCGATAAGACCAATTGCTGGAATGGGCCTCTGGAATTTTGAAGGCAAGATTTGGACTTTGATGGAAGGTATAGGAACTGTAGTGTCGAGGGACAAGAGCTGTTGATGGAAAATGACTTGGGACTGGTCACTGTCAGAATCATCAGAAGACTGTTGGAGTGCGAACACTGTTTCATCATTGGGTTCATCTTGTTCAGAGAAGTAGAATTCCAGTTCATCTTGTTGAGGAGAGTAATCTGTAGTAGCCTGAAGATGCTCTACAAGACGAATTGACTTGGCTCTTTTGTTGGGGCAATCTTTTGCAAAATGACCTTTTTTCCTGCAGATAAAACATCTGCTGGATTTTCTTCGTTTGGAGTCTTTGGAAGAAGAAGACCGCTTTCTGAAGAATCAGTAAGGTTTTCTGGACCTGCGGGGTCTGGATGAAAATTCTGGAGATTTGAACTTTCGAAAATGTCTTTTCTTTTTGGGACTGCAATCACAATCCTTCTTCTGTTTGCATTTGATTTGCAGATAAGGCTTTTTGCAGGCACTTTTGAATGGTTCTTTGTCTTTCAACAAGTCTTTGAAGAACTGTTTCTGTTCACAGAGCTTGTCAAGACAAGTTTTGGCAAGTTGGAAAATTTTACCAAGAGATATATTGTCGATGACAAGATTGGAGGCGGTGAGTTGCCTCTGGATGTCTGGTTGGAGTTCTTCGGGAAGGGAGGCCAGAAAGACATGCTTGAGTGTAGGCTCGTTGAATCCATTAAGCTTATAGAATAACAGGGACATGCGCTTGTAATGGAAATCAAGATCCTTGGCATCGAGGGAGCAACATTTCATGCTGAGATAGTCTCGGCGGGCAGCTTCAAAGGCTGCAGCTGGATCACCTAAAAACTGATCATGAAGAATGGCAAGAGCACTAGAGACTTCTGGTAATTGAACAAACTGCAATTGTCGGTATGGACCAAGAGAGTCAAACCAATCTCTTAGAGCACCCGTAAAACGAGTAGCAAATTCTCTAAGGACTGATTCAGTAGTGGCTCCTGATCTGAGCATTTGGAGATCAATCCAGGCAGACATTTCATTAAGACGATCACGCCATTTATAGGATGGGATATCATCAAAGGTAAACCAGGGACCATTTGAGGATTTTTGGCTGGATGAAGTAGTTTGGGCCGGAGGAGGCTGGTTGGTGGCAGAAGATTCAGGCATCTCTTCTTCAACATCAGAAGGAATATCCACATATGGTTCTGTCCGAGAGGTTTGTGGGTCTGGTTGAGCCATTAGAATTCTGGTGATATCAGCATAAGATTTTTCAGAGTCACTGGTGGATGCTGAAGACTCTGTATCAGTCTCAGTATGGCTATCTGAAACGGCTAGATTTGAATCAGAAGTTTGGTCATCAGTGGAAGATGGGTGGTCAATGGTATGGGCACTGAATTGGTGCATAGGTTCTTTATCCTTGGATGTAGTAGAAGGTTGGGATTTGGATGGTTCAGGAGGTGATGGTGAGGCTGGTGTGTAGCCTGGTGATTGTTGGTCAGGGATAATAGTGGAGGAAGGATTGATTGTGACGGGTCGTGGTTGAGGTTTAGGCTTTGGTTTAGGTTTAGGTGGTGGTAATGGATTGTCTCGAAAAAGAGTATGAGTCATACCAAACAGCTTAGAAGGCTCATACTGTCGGATGGGAGAAAGCATTGAAGCAAATGGATGGTAAGTTGGACCAATCGAAGGGATAGGAGGTGAGGAGGTAAAAAGGGAAGGTTTTTGTTTGTCAGATTCAATTTGAGCAAGCTCAGCTTTTAGTCGTCGGATCTCCCTTTCCTTTTGATCAAATTCTGGGCCATGGTAGCGTTGGGCAAGCATAGCTCGCAACTCAGAATCAAGTTGGACAATTCTAGACTGGAGGTTCTGGTGGATCTGCTGCAGTTGTGCAGAGATTGAGTCAACCTTCGTTTCAAGGTGTTCAGTTCGTAAACTGATTTTTTCAACTTTGGAATTTATGTTCAACAAAGTATCATTCTGGGCTCTGGCATTTTGAGTTTGCCAATTGAGGACAGATTCAAAAGGTTTGGGTGGTTCAAGATGACCTGATGAAGTGATGGGTGATGGAACAAAAGGTTTAGACACAACATTTCGTTGCGAATCAGTGTGGGTGTCTAAAGGAGAAAAAGAAGAAGAATAATCTGAGGAAGTAGAGGAAAACATCATACAACTCAGAGGGGGAGATGGATCTGGAACAGGTAAAGAAGTTTTAGTAGTGCAACGCTTTGCAAGCCATTGGAGTTCTTTTTTATAGAGAGGTAAAGGAGCTGATGGAGGAGGAGGATCTTGTGGTGAACTAGGAGTATTGTGGTGACACGAGGCATGAGATTTTTTCTTAGATTTCTTTTTCTTTTTGGTTACATAATCATCATCCTCTTCCCAATCATCCCAGCAGGGACAATCTGGGTCACAGTGGCTGGAACCAGGGACATCCCAAAGGAAATGTCCATTTTGCTTGGCTGGATAAACAGGGAAACCATCAGAATTGAACCCTGTAATAGGCAAATCTTCTTGAGCTGTCTGAACAGCTGTGATCATGGAGGAATAAGTAAAAGAGAGCCGAGGAGGCTCTTGAGGAGCACTGGGAGGTGGTTTAAAGGTCATTCTGACCGTACCATCTGGTCGCCTTTCAAACATACTTTCAGATGTCTGAACTGGGGCTGTATTGTTGTGGAACTGTTCATAGTTTGAGATCCACTCAAGAGGCATAAGCTTAAGGAGTTCGTGGCGAGGAATTTGCCTGGGGATCTGAATAATAGTTGGAATTTGGTCAGATTCAGCTAACACCATGAGAGTGTCAGAGTGGTGTTCTGGAGTGGGTAGGTCTAAGGCATGATTCTGAAGCCGATAGACCAATTGATGGTGTAAGGTGGCGATTTTAGCAGTGGAGATTTGTTCAGCACCTTGGATCTGTACTTGGACTTTCAGGGTTGTAGGTAGATTAGGATCTTGAAGAGAAAGGTTGAAGTTGGGATAAAAGGTGAGTAAGACACTGCCAGCATGTAGGGTGGTGAGGACAGTACCGATAACGGCATCTTGGAACTGTTTAAACCGAGTATCCAAGAGAGCAACACGAGCGGTAACAGGTAAACCTTTGCGCCCATGTAGGGTAAGGATGAGCCGGATGCCGCCTAGATGAAGGTGAGTGTATCCTTCACGTTTCCAATTTGAAATGAGCTCTGAAGGAATTTCCAATGTAACATATTGCTCAGCAGAGGTGGCTTTAAGAGCACACTGATCCAGACGAGAAGACTGGATATATTCTTTAGGGTGAGGCCGTTTGGTAGAGATAAGGGTACGGATGCTGCGGGTAAAGGAATTGGGTCGTTTATACAGGTGATAAGGACTTATAAGAGGATAGGTGGATTCACTTATTTGAGCGGATTCGGGAATATAGGAGTATTCAACAAGGTTTTCTATCTTATTAGCAGTATGGGAAGTGCAAGATTTAGGCAAAGAAAGCGTAGAAGAAAGAGTAACAGGAGTGGATGAGGTAGAAGCCATAAGGGATGAGTTCTCTCGGCGCCTGAAGACTAAAGATCAAAACAGGAATAAAGACTTAAATTATACCACTTTGAGTAAATGAAAAAGGGTATGGCTCTGATACCAATTTTGGTATATTTTGAGTACGTGGTGTTGTATAAGGGACGAAGTCCTTGGCAATGGATATGTTTCCGCCAAGCTATTTAAACTTCCTTTGGACCAGTAGCCCGCAACCCTTAGGTATTCCAGCCGATATACTCAAAATAGGAAATCAGGAAAACTTTCATTTTCTTGTCGGGTTATACAACCCAAAACAGACTTTCGCTAGTCAAAACAGGGTACCAAACCAGATAAGAAAACTTCGAAAGCTTTCTGATGCACAGGATCCTTGTTAAAGGCAAGTGCAGAGCATACTCGCTTAAGTTTCAAAATGAACAAATTTAAAACCCTTATTCCTTTTCTTTTCTTTAGGACTTCATTTGCAGAGAGAGAGAGGAGTTTAGAAGTTCATGGTGAAAAGAAAAAACACACGAGTTTATTTCTGGCAAACTTCTCTTATGTTACAAGCAGAGGAGAGTTCCTTATATAGAGAATGAATCTCAGAAAGATAGGACAGGACCCCTATCTTTTAAGTAAAGTTACATAATTACACACCTTTTATTATACAAAGGGACAAAGATGCTTTAATAAAGCATGACTTTGACAAAAGCTTAAAGCAAAAGCAAAGTAAAAGCAAAAGCAACCATGATTACAAACGAGACATAATGATGACAACAAGACAAATCACAACAAGACAAATAACGGTTAGGGAGAGTGGAGGTTCATGTAGTCATCTTCGGAGGAGCTTTCTGTTGCATCGGGATCTGTATCATCGGAGTGGTGCGGTTTGCTGAAAAAGTTGGTTGGAAGCTTCGGGCGTTTAGGATGTTGACAGGAGGGACCACGGCATGGTGGATTAGGGCAATGGTCGGCTCGTGGAGTACACTGTGAAGTATACCTGGGGGAAGTCTGGGTGGCTTTGTCAACTTTAGAAGGCCGAGGTGATTTTTTGGAAGGTCGGGTTGATGGTCCTGGTTCAGAGGGTCCAGGTTCATCCGTTGTTGGTTGGGGGAACTGATGAAGGTGTTGGCTGAGAGGAAGAAATTATTCCCAAGGGTCCTGAGAGTCCTAGAAGAGAAAGTCAGTGTAGTCTGGCCTTTCTTCTTTGATCAGGATTCCTGTAGATGGTGGCTTGGATCTGGCTGATGGAGTAGGGATCATGATGAGGTCATGTTGTGGGCCTAAGGATGTGTGAACGATATCCTTATGTGGCTGAGTTTGGTGGTTTAACTGATGGAGGTAGTTATGTAAGGTAGACTGAATCTCACTTTCAATGATGGAAGGGTGTGGTGCAGTGAACCATTCGTATACCTGATCTTGTGTCCAAAAGAACTGTGTATCTGGATGTTGGAAATAAGGTCGATGAATGATGAACACGGATGTCCACATTTGAGCTTCAGGTAATGGCATACGATCAAGGTTGTAGATTTCTGACAAGTGTTGGAGCTTGTGTCTCCACCATGGAATTGGTGAAAACCATTCAAGTAATGTCCAGATGAGAGAGGTAGCTTTGTCAGGATTAAGAAGATGAGACAAAGTGGGGGCTATGGGAAGAACGAGCTTGGTGGCATAGAGAGTAGTTAGGCACCAGAGGTACCACAACTCGTCTTCAGTGATTTCTCTGGATGGGTCAAGGGTTAAACCTGTAAGAAACAGATTTTCAGGATGGAAGGTAGAGAATGGAAATGAGTCAGCCATAAGGTAAGCTTTCATGAAAAAGCGGAAAACAGCTTTTCGTGCAAACTCTTGGATGGCGAAAACAGAGGAGAATGTTTTATTCAAGGGAAAAGGTTTTTTGGTAAGAGCTTCATAAGGTAAGGATGTAGCCATGGCAATGATAGGAAAATGGTAAGTGGTGGAAAACAGAGTGGGAGGTGTCTCTGGTTTTGAGAGTCTAGATAGTAAATCAGGGATAAGGTTCTGAGATCCCTTTATATGCTTGACTGAAAAATCATATTTGGAAAACCAATCCTTTAACCGAAGTAACATCTTTTCTGGAACAGTTTTGCCTTTGAAATTGAGAATATTGGGGAAGGCTGAGCTGTCCATTCGGATGAGGAAGTGGTGGCCAATAAGATGGTACTCGAACTTTTTGATGCCATACTTCACCGCTAAGATCTCTTTGAACACGCTATGGTAGTGCTGCTGTGTGTCAGAAAAATGTCCACTAGCGTAGGCAATAAAGTGTTCTCTTCCATTGAGTTCTTCTAGGAGAATGGCACCCCATGATTCATCACTTGCGTCTGTCTGTAGTATGCGCTTTCCTTCAGCAATCAACTTTAAAGGAGGCGGATTTTGTGCAATCTTCTTGAGAGTAGCGACAGCATGTGTGTGGTCGTTATTCCACTCAGGAGGCTTTTTCTTCAATAAAGCCGAGAGGTGACGAGTGTAGTGGTCCACATGTGGGATAAAATCTCTGATGTAATTGATAATTCCAAGAAATTGCTGGACCTGCTTTTTGGAAAGTTGCTGATCTGGAAAGTGAAGCAACTCTTGGGCAATGTGCTTTCCTGGCTGGTAATGGCCATCTTTTATGATCATACCAAGAAATTCGATGGTATCTGTGGCGATGGTGCTTTTCTTGGCAGATAGCATGATTCCATGACTTTGGACAATATCATAGAACTGGTTGAGTAGTCGGTGATGGTCATCATGTGATCCTGAAAAAAGTAAAATATCATCAATGTAAATTAATGCATTAGACAGGAGAGGCTGAAAGATTTTGATCATGGATTTTTGGAAAATGGATGGGGCAGTTTTGAGACCAAAGGGTAGGACCGTCCATTGGAAATGGGCATTAGGAATGCAAAAAGCTGTCATTGGTTCAACTCTTCCTAATAAAGATATTTTGTTAGGCTTTGACATCCTTCACCAGATCAAACACCTTCAAATCTTTCCTCATGGAATTCGAGTCAAGTCCATGTTCAAACCATTCACAGATATCTTGAAACTCTACAATCTGTCTCATTCTAGGTTCACCCATCCAAATCCTTTGTGGAAAAATCAGTCTTTCTTTGTTAAGTTACCCTTCAAACTTAATGAAGACATTAATCCCACCAAAGCCACTCATCCAGGAATGAGTCCATCTGACTTACTCCTAGCCCAACAGGAATGTTCTCAATTGTTAGCCCAAGGGTTAATTGAGCCCACAACCTCTCAATGGGCTTGCCAAGCCTTTTATGTTGAAAAGCATTCTGAAATTGTTCGAGGAAAGAAACGCTTAGTCATTGACTACCAGCCCTTAAACATGTTTTTGCAAGATGACAAATTTCCCTTACCTCGCCGATAAAGCATATTTACTTTTCTAAAAAATGCCCAGATCTTTTCAAAATTTGATTTAAAATCAGGTTTTTGGCAATTAGGCATTGAAGCCTCTGAGCGTTATAAGACTGCCTTTTGCATTCCTAATGCCCATTTCCAATGGACGGTCCTACCCTTTGGTCTCAAAACTGCCCCATCCATTTTTCAAAAATCCATGATCAAAATCTTTCAGCCTCTCCTGTCTAATGCACTGATTTACATTGATGATATTTTACTTTTTTCAGGATCACATGATGACCATCACCACCTGCTCAACCAGTTCTATGATATTGTCCAAAGTCATGGAATCATGCTATCTGCCAAGAAAAGCACCATCGCCACAGATACCATTGAATTTCTTGGTATGATCATAAAAGATGGCCATTACCAGCCAGGAAAGCACATTGCCCAAGAATTGCTTCACTTTCCAGATCAGCAACTTTCCAAAAAGCAAGTCCAGCAATTTCTTGGAATTATCAATTACATCAGACACTTTATCCCACATGTGGACCACTACACTCGTCACCTCTCGGCTTTATTGAAGAAAAAGCCTCCTGAGTGGAATGATGACCACACAAATGCTGTCACTACTCTCAAGAAGATTGCGCAAAATCCGCCTCCTTTAAAGTTGATTGCAGATGGAAAGCGCATATTACAGACAGACGCAAGTGATGAATCATAGGGTGCCATTCTCCTTGAAGAACTCAATGGAAAAGAACATTTTATTGCCTACGCTAGTGGACATTTTTCTGACACACAGCAGCACTACCATAGCGTGTTCAAAGAAATCTTAGCGGTAAAGCATGGCATCAAAAAATTCGAGTACCATCTCATTGGCCACCACTTCCTCATCCGAATGGACAACTCAGCCTTCCCCAATATTCTCAATTTCAAAGGCAAAACTTTTCCAGAAAAGATGTTACTCCGATTAAAAGATTGGTTTTCCAAATATGATTTCTCAGTAAAGCATATAAAGGGATCCCAGAACCTTATCCCTGATATGCTATCTAGACTCTCAAAACCAGAGACACCTCCCACTCTGTTTTCCACCACATACCATTTTCCAATTATTGCCATGGCTACATCCTTACCTCCCGAAGCTCTTACCAAAAAACCCTTTCCCTTGAATAAAACATTCTCCTCTGTTTTTACCATCCAAGAGTTTGCAAGAAAAGCTGTTTTCCGCTTTTTCATGAAAGCTTACCTTATGGCTGACTCATTTCCATTTTCTACTTTCCATCCTGAAAATCTGTTTCTTACAGGTTTAACCCTTGACCCATCCAGAGAAATCACTGAAGACGAGTTATGGTACCTCTGGTGCCTAACTACTCTCTATGCAACCAAGCTCATCCTACCCATCGCCCCCACTTTGTCTCATCTTCTTAATCCAGACAAAGCTACCTCTCTCATCTGGACATTACTTGAGTGGTTTTCACCAATTCCATGGTGGAGACAAAAGCTCCAACACTTGTCAGAAATCTACAACCTTGATCGTATACCATTCTCTGAAGCTCAAATGTGGACATCCGTGTTCATTATTCACAGGCCTTATTTCCAACACCCAGATACACAGTTCTTTTGGACACAGGATCAGGTATACGAATGGTTCACTGCACCACATCCCGCCATCATTGAAAATGAGATCCAGCCTACCTTACATAACTACCTCCACCAGTTAAACCACCCAACTGCGCCACATAAGGATATCGTTCACACCTCCTTAGGCCCACAACATGACCTCATCATGATCCCTACTCTATCAGCCAGATCCAAGCCACCATCCACAAGAATCCTTATCAAAGAAGAAAGGCCAGACTACACTGACTTTCTTTTCCAAGATTCTCAAGACCCTTGGGAAGAATTTCTTCCTCTCAGCCAACACCTTCATCAGTTCCCCCAACCAACAATGGATGAACCTGGACCCTCCGAACCAGGACCATCAACCCGACCTTCCAAAAAATCACCTCGGCCTTCTAAAATTGACAAAGCCACCCAGACTTCCCCTAAGTATACTTCACAGTGTACTCCACGAGCCTATCATTGCCCTAATCCACCATGTCGTGGTCCCTCCTGCCAACATCCTAAACGTCCAAAGCTTCCAAGCAACTTTTTTCACAAACCGCACCACTCCGGTGATACAGATCCCGATGCAACGGAAAGCTCCTCCGAAGATGACTACATGAACCTCCACTCTCCCTAAAAGTTATTTGTCTTGTTGTGATTTGTCTTGTTGTCATCATTCTGTCTCGTTTTGTCTTATTGTAATTATGGTTGCTTTTACTTTTGCTTTTGCTTTAAGCTTTTGTCAAAGTCATGCTTTATTAAAGCATCTTTGTCCCTTTGTAATAATTAAAGGTGTGTAATCATGCAACTTTTACTTTTACTTTAAAGATAGGGGTCCTGTCCTATTTTCCTGAGATTCCTCCTCTATATAAGGAGCTCTCACCTCCTTTGTAAAATATAGAAGTTTGCCAGAAATAAACTCGTGTATTTTCTCTCACCATGAACTTCTAAACTCCTC
Source organism: Citrus trifoliata (assembly GCA_018350135.1). Lineage (NCBI taxonomy): Eukaryota > Viridiplantae > Streptophyta > Magnoliopsida > Sapindales > Rutaceae > Citrus > Citrus trifoliata. The sequence goes on along the minus strand of VKKW01000260.1, from coordinate 155,364 downwards.
TATCTCTCTCTCTGCAAATGAAGTCCTAAAGAAAAGAAAAGGAATAAGGATTTTAAATTTGTTCATTTTGAAACTTAAACAAATATGATCTGCACTTGCCTTTAGCAAGGATCCTGTGCATCAGAAAGCTTTTGATCATTTTCTTATCCAGTTTGGTACCCTGTTTTGACTAACGAAAGTCTGTTTTGGGTTGTATAACCCGAGAAGAAAATGAAAGCTTTCCTGATTCTCCATTTTGGTATCAGAGCCATACCCTCTTTCTGATTCTCTCAAAGTGGTATAATTTAAGTCTTTATTCCTGTTTTGATCTTTAGTCTTCAGGCGCAGAGAGAACTCATCCCTCATGGCTTCTACTTCATTCACTCCAGTTACTCTTTCTTCTACTCTTTCTTTGCCTAAATCTTGCACTTCCCATACTGCTGATAAAATTGAAAACCTTGTTGAATACTCCTATATCCCTGAACCCGCTCAAATCAGTGAATCCACCTACCCTCTTATTAGCCCTTATCATTTGTACAAACGTCCCAACTCCTTTACCCGCAGCATCCGTACCCTTATCTCTACTAGACGGCTGCACCCTAAAGAATATATCCAGTCTTCTCGTCTGGATCAGTGTGCTCTCAAAGCCACCTCTGCTGAGCAATATGTCATTCTGGAAATTCCTTCAGAGCTCATTTCAAATTGGAAACGTGAAGGATACACTCATCTTCATCTAGGCGGAATACGGCTAATCCTTACCCTTCATGGGCGCAAAGGTTTGCCAGTTACAGCTCGTATTGCTCTCTTGGACACTCGGTTTAAACAGTACCAAGATGCTGTTATCGGTACTGTACTCACAACCTTACATGCTGGCAGTGTCTTACTCACCTTTTATCCAAACTTCAATCTTTCCCTTCAAGACACTAATCTACCTACAACTCTGAAAGTTCAAGTCCAAGCTATGGCACTTCATTAATAACTTTTTGTCTCATTTACAAAGTTCATTTTCTTGACTGTGCCACTTGAATTTAAACTCTCTAAATCAATTTCTTGATCCTAGTACACATGTATAATCTTATTGTTTGAGCATGCACTGATTGTTGGACGCTTTTATGGATAAATTAATCTATGGAAGTGATTGTCAACTACTTTGCACAATGTCAATGCTTTACACAAGGAATCTTTCTTTCTGCAAATTAAGATTATGGTAACAATTAATAGATTTGTGAACCATTTCTTGTCCTCATCTCGTCTAAGTTTGACTTTTTACACAATCTTACAAATAATTAACTCGAAACGTTAATGTGTTGGAATAGATCTACTTACTCAGTTGTGAATTCAGATATATTCCAGCATTCAACCATATCTATTTAAGAAAACATGAACCAAATGTATAAAGAATGATATTGACGCCACATTCAAGATGTAGATGAGAAAACAAGTGATAAGTCAACTTTATTTTAAGCTAACAAGCCCCCTTAAGTATTAAAATAATAATAATATAAATAATTATTTAATTCTAAGTAATGATAACATAAGTAATGACATAAGCAATGACATAAGTGACGACGTAAGAGAAGTTTGTAGAGAGAATTAAGAATTCTAGAATTTAGTAAGATATTTATGAAGGATAATCTCAACCATTGATCAAGAGTTATGGTGCCAAAATCCTATAAATACGCCCTATCCTTTTTCATTTTCAATCCAACCTAGAAATTTCATTCTCTTCTATTCTAAGTCATAGTATCAAGAGTAGAGAAATCCTTAATTTAGAAAGGTCTAGAGAAGTCAAGGTCAAGAGGTTAGTAACACTTCAACTGCAATGTAGGGACAAAATTCTTTTCGTACTTAACTTCAGTTTTAACAATTCCTTTATCTTGTGATGACTACTATGATGTGAATCTTTATTTGGTCAGCTATGCCGCCTAATATGTGATGATATTACTCAATCATGCTATGGTTAGTTCTGCTGCCTATATTATTTATGTGAATTCCACAATGAAACTTTCAAACCCACACTTAATTTGTAGTTTCAACTTCCCAAGAAAGTTCTAAACAGATTTAACACAAACAAAACCTTGACCCAATGCTTAAGAAAACATGAACCAAAGGTATAGAGAATGATATTGACTCCACACTCAAGAAATAGATGAGAAGGTGAGTGATAAGTCTAAATTTGGAACGCCACAATAATGTAAATTCTTGATAAGTTCACTAGTTCTCAAAAGAACTAAAGAAAGAATAATCTTTCAAATTCAAATAACATTCATCTATAATTTTATTACATAGCAAGGTTGCTTTTTTTTTTTTTTTAAAAAAAGCAAGGTTGCTGAGTTTAAATAAGCTAAAAGAAACCCAAAATCCTAAAAATACAAATGGAAACATTGGAACAACCCTCCAAGTAGGTTTGCCAAAGGATGCTTCAAAAGTCTTCACCACCATAATTAATGCTATCTTTGACAAACTTAATGCTAGCCTACTATAATTAATGCTACCATCGACAAACTTAATGTTAGCCCACCATTATTGATGGTAGACTTACCTTACACATTGACAAACTTGAAACAAAACAAACAAATGAAGTTGAAAAAACAAAGGAGTCATTGAAACTCCCAAGTCTGAACAAGTTGTAATGAATTGGTCATAACTCCTTCTAGAGAATCCAAATCCAGTTCTGTAAAATTTATTGGAAAGCTAACTTAATTATTGTTCCCACAGTATATAGCTTGCACATTACTTATGGCTCAATTAATACAGTTTTTATTCCGAATTTTACCTTTTTGCATTTGATACAAATTGTGTATTTGGCTGCCCAATAACTTGAATAATGCCCACAATGCCTTTTCTTCTCTTCAAGCCCAATTCATGATGTCTTGCATCTTGAATTGCATTTTCAATCCATATTTTCTCAATTAATCCATTTAAAGCAGCTGCAAAAGATCACGTGAAGTTTTAATGGTACTCCCTGTATGACAGTATTGTCGCTTATATTAAGGATTGTTGTCGCTTATTTTGTTGTGCATCTAAGAACTTCAAATGTTATGACATAAGTTGCATTGGATGCATGCATTTCATGATTACTTTATGAAGAAGACGTTTTAGAAAATGAATTTATGCAAAATAGGTGGTTGTACTACCAGGTGGCAAAGTTTCCAAGGAGGCCCTCCAAACTAAGTAAAAAGAAATCTTTTGGGAACGACGATACATAACGCCCAAAAGATCAACTAATCAAGTCCAAGGGCATATTGTTTAAAGAGTAAAAGCCTCAGCTTTGTAGTGCAACATACCTAGGGCCTTAATAAAGTTGTTTTTGTATTTTCTAAGTTCTTTTGAAAACTTAATATGATCATCCATATGCATAATAATTTATACATGCATCAAAGTGTTATCTTACTAGGCATTAGTTCATAAAGTCCTTACCAAGTGCATATGGGCATAACAAACCTTGGGTTTTATGATGGGCTCAGCTTTTAACTACACTCCATGCCGGAAGTGTTCTATGTCGGGAGTCAGAGTACGTGGCATTGTTATACTAGAACTACAACAGTTAAAACTGTTCTTTGGACCAATAGTCCGCAAGTTCGGGTTTCCAGCCGGTATACCCTAATCCTTTAGATATCAAACCAGTGGAAGAAAACCACTGCCCACGATACCACCCAAGGATAAGTCATCTCTTAGACTTTTAGAGAGGGTGAACGTTGTGAGAGAGTAATTTTGGTAAATTGGTTTGAGGATAAATCAGGACTTTTCTGATGCACATGATCCTTACTCAAAGGCAGTGCATAGCATACTCAGTATATAAATAGAGGTGAACGTACTTAGAATAATGGCTTAAGTGTTAACTTGTTTCCTAAAAGAAGAAAGAGTTTAAAGAGACATCAGAGGATTATGAAAAACTTTCAAATTTTTATTGAAGGTGTTCTTCTTCATACAAAGACTTGAGAGCTCTTATATAGAGCCTCTAAAAGCAAAAAGATAAGACAGGACCCTTATCTTTGATAGGAAACGACAAAAGACATAAAGAAAAAGTACACACGTGAAAAACATAAAAAAACACACTTTAGACAAGACGGGACCCCTGTCATTTTTTATTAAAGCTAAGATACCCAGAAAGCTTCCGTAGCCATGTGAGTATTTGGAAGCTTTATGGAGTGGAGGGATATCTGGATGGGGATATGTCTCTTGTCTCTTTTTCATATTGCCTTTGAGCTTTGTATATCTGTTGATAGATCAGATAATCTTCGTTAAGCTCATCTTTTTCTACAGTGGCTTTAACTGACTAAGAAGTTGGCTCAGTAGGCAAACATTGGGACTCTTGAGATGGGAGAAGTGAGTGGAAGTCTTCCCAAGGGTCTTGAGCATCTTGAAAAAGGACATTTGTGTAGTCTAGGTGTTCTTCTCTGACGAGAATACCCTTTGGACTAGAACTTGATCCTGGGGTGTTTTCTTGAACTCTTGGTAAAAATTCAAGAGAGTGAGATGGTCCTATAGATGTGTGATAAATGTCTATTGGAACTGGTTGGACATTATTGAGTACTAGAAGATAGGCTTTGAGGACTGAGAATTATGGTTGGATCATGGTTGAGTGGGAATGGATGTGGAAATGTTTTCCATTTATATGCCTGGTCTTATGTCCAGTAGTCTTTAGTGACTGGATGCTGAAAATATGGCCTGTGTATGATGAAAACTGAGGTAAACATATCTGCTTCTTGGTCAGGGAGTTTGTATAGATGATGATGGGCTGAAATATTTTGAAGTTGTTTACGCCACCATGTGAGTGGTGAAAACCATTCAAGTAATGTCCAGAGAAGGGACGGTGCATGGTCAGGAGTTGTGATGTACCTGAGGGTAGGTTGAACAGGGATAACAAACTTAGTGGCATACAAGATTGTGAGGCACCAAACATACCATAATTCATCTTTTGAAATTGTAAGAGATGGATTGAAAGTGAATCCTATGAGAAATATGTATTCTAGGTGAAGGGACAGAAAATGGAGTGGTTGGGTTATGTAGACATTCATGAAATACCTAAAAAGGAATTTTCTGGCAAAATCCTGGATTTCAAAAGTTGAGCTGAAGGAAAGATTAGGGATGGTCTTTCAGGTTAAGGCTTTGAAAGGGAGATAACGATACATTGCTATAATGTGTATAGCATGGATGGAAGTGATGAGAGGTTTATTTATAGATGGACGGGTGCGGAAATCAAGGATCGGATTTTTATCACCTTTGATGTGCTGGACCATAAAGTCATACTTGGCGAACCAAGCTTTTAAACGGAGCAATTGCTTATCTGGAAGCAATTTGTTCTTGAAGTCAAGGATCTTTGGGAAAGAGGAGTTATGCATCTTGATAAGGAAATTGTGACTAATTAGATGGAATTCAAATTTCTTGATTCCATACTTGATTGCTAAAATCTCCTTATAAATGACATGATAATTCTTCTCTGCATCCTTGAATTGTCCACTTGCATGGGCGTAATAGGACTCTTTTTCTCCACTGTTTTCTAAGAGAATGGCACTCCAGTATTCGTCACTAGCGTCTATTTGGAGAATTCTCTGTCCTGTTGTGGGAATCTTCAGTGGTGGAGGAGATTGAGAAATCTTTTTGAGCTGCTTGATAGCTGATGTCTGTTCAGGGCCCCATGGTGGGAGTTGTTTCTTTAGCATGCGTGACAATTTGCTGGCGTGGACTGCAACTTTGGGAATAAAGTCTCAAATAATTCACAATTCCAAGGAACTGTTGAATTTGCTTTTTATTGAGATTTGTGTGGTCCTGAATGGTAGTGACCATCTTGTAACATCATGCCTAAAAAGTCAATAGATTCCTTGCCAATGTTGCTTTTCTTTTCAGAAAGCATTATGCCATGTGCTTGCACAATAGCAAAGAAATCTGAAAGTAATTTTTGGTGGGTCTGGTGGTTGGTGGAAAATAACAAAATGTCATCGATATACACCAGAGCATGATGGAGGATGGGAGAGAATATTTTTACCATTACTTTTTGTAATAGGAAAGGAGCAACTTTGAGACCAAAGGGCATTATTGTCCATTGGTAATGGGCATTAAAGCACCCTTTGACAAACCTATGCTTGGAGGATTGTTCCAATGTTTCCATTTGTATTTTTAAGATCTTGGGTTTCTTTTAGCTTATTTAAACTCAGCAATCTTGCTATGTAAGACAATAAGAGATTAATGTTATTTGAATTTGAAAGAATTATTCTTTCTTTGGTTCTTTTGAGAACTAGTGAACTTATCAAGAATTTACATTCTTGTGGAGTTCCAAATCTAGACTTATCACTCACCTTCTCATCTACATCTTGAGTGTGGCGTCAATATCATTCTCTATACCTTTGGTTTATGTTTTATTAAGCATTGGGTCAAGGTTTTGTTTGTCTTAAATCTATTTAGAACTTTCTTGGGAAGTTGAAACTACAAATTAAGTGTGGGTTCCAAAATTTCATTGTCGCCCTTTGTTGGTTTGTTTAGCATATTGCTCAGTTTTCCCTGAATGTTGAACTTCGCCCTCTCGTATATATGTTTAACAATTTCAGCCTTTTCCGTGCCATCTAAGTTAACACGCTCAGAAAATTGTTCCTTGCGCATGTGTAACCACACCCAATCACCAAGTTAAAAAACTAGCTTATGTCGCCCTTTGTTAGCTTGTTTAGCATATTGCTCAGTTCTCCATTGAATGTTGAACTTCGCCATCTCGTATATATGTTTAACAATTTTAGCCTTTTTCTTGCCATCTAAGTTAACACGCTCAGAAATAGGTAATGGAGTTAAATCTAATGGGGTTAAAGGATTAAAATCATAAACAATTTCAAACGGTGAATACTTAGCAACAGAATGAACGGAATGATTATAAGCAAACTCAACATGTGGTAAACAATCTTCCCAAGTTTTGATGTTCTTTTTAATGATAGCTCGCAACAAAGTAGATAAAGTTCTATTCACAACTTCTGTTTGACCATCAATTTGAGGGTGACAAGTAGTTGAAAACAACAACTTAGTTCCTAATTTACCCCATAAGGTTTTCCAAAAGTAACTTAAAAACTTAGCATCCCTATCAGAAACAATTGTCCTGGGCACTAGAAGCATCGTCCGTTTTGTGGCATGGAATAAAATATGCCATCTTTGAAAATCTGTCTACAACCACAAATATTAAGTCTTTGCCTTGTTTAGACCTAGGTAACCCTAGCACAAAATCCATCGAAACATCAGTCCAAGGTGCACTAGGTTGCACTTTCAATTTGGCTTGCCTACAAGTGACACATTTACTACAAAGTCTTTCAACATCTCGTTTCATATGTGGCCAATAGAAGTGTTCTTGTAAAACTACTAGAGTCTTTACAACTCCAAAATGACCCCATTAACCCTACTCCATGGGATTCTCTCACTAACAAATCTCTCAAAAAACAGTTAGGCACACATAGTTTATTCTCCCAAAATAAATAGCCATCATACCTAAAAAATTTACCAACTACGGTCTTTTCACAAGCTTGGTATTCATCACTAAAATCATGGTCATCAGCATACAATTCCTTAATATGTTTAAACCCAAGTAGTTTAGTATTAAGTGTTGAGATTAAGCATGTCTCCTGTTCAATTTGTGTTGACCTTTAAGGTGTTTCAAGGACTCATGATCGGTGTGAATCACGAACTCCTTAGGCCATAGGTAGTGCTGTGATGTTTCTAACACTCGAACCAATGTATACAACTCCTTATTATAAGTAGGATAGTTTAAGGTCCACCCTGGTCTCATTACTCCACCCAAAAACACTGAATACCAAAGGGTGGAAGGGGTGACACACAGGCTGAACTGTAGTGATTTTTATCTGGTTGGTGGTGATAACATTATTTTCTTATGAACAGGATCCTGGAAGAGGCAAGTGCAGAGCATGCTTAGTGTATAGGTGGAAATGAACGATGATGATAGTCTTTCCTTTCATATTAGGATTTCAAGAAAGCAAGGAAGGAGATTAGCCATAAATTTGCATAAGCTGATTTTTTAAACTTCAAACTTTCTTTTTTTTTTTCAACAAAAGACTTCTCCCTTTATATATAGGAAGAAGCTAAGAAATGATAAACATTTCTGACAAGAGTCCGACAAACACACATGGGCTAAAGTAAAGTTAGTTCAATTATTACAAAAGCAAAAGTCAAAAAGCAACCACTTTCTTGACAAGAGCCCGAAAAACACACATGGGCTAAAGCAAAAGTCAAAAAACAACCACAATTATTACAACATTTTTTTAAAGTGTCTACTTCATCAAACAGAGACATAGGTTGTCGTGTTGGAGAATTATGAGGAGAGCTGTCACGAGAGTTAATAGGTGTCTTGTTTGGTGGGGCAGAAGAGCTTGATACAAGGTGCGTGCTTGGAGTCTTTTGCAAAATTTCTAGAAAGGAGTGGAGAGACATGAATTCTTCCCAAGGGTCTTGAGAGTCTTGGAATAGAATGTATGTGTAGTCTGATCTTTCTTCCTTTATGATGATTTCGTTGGTGGGTGGAGTACTGCTTACACCAGGTGGAGGTAACATGAGGATTTCATGTTGAGGACATTGTGAGGTGTGCTGGATGGGGGTTGAAGGTGGTTGGTAATGGTTGATATCAAAGAGGAAATTCCTTAAGGCTGAAATAATAGTGGGATCATATTTTAGGAGAGAGGGGGGCAAGGTTTTCCATTCATAGAGCTGATCCTGAGTCCAAAAGAGGTTGTTGACAAGATGTTGAAAATAAGGACGGTGGATGATGAAGACTGATGCAAACTTGTTGGCTTCACTTGTTGGAATTAAGTGAAGGTGATTCTAGTGGTGAATGCGGGTGAGTTATTTTCTCCACCAAGGGATGGGAGAAAACCACTCAAGAAGAGTCCATAACAGAGAACTAGCATGCTCAGGAGTGTCGAGATGTTGGCGTATTTCTTACACTGGAAATACTAGTGTTGTAGCATAGAGGACAGTTAGACACCATATGTTCCATAACTCATCTTCAGAGATATCCTTAAACAGACTAACTGAAAGACCTGTAAAAAACAAATAGTCAGGATGAAAATGCATGAAACTATATGTCTTAGTTCAGAGTCAAGTTGAGTAACTCTATTCTTGAGATCAGTATACATTTGTTCAAGCTGGGCAGCAATGCTTTCAATTGTTTTATTTATGTTCTGAGCCAGAGTTGCAACCGATTGAACCCTATGATCAAGGTTTTGCAAAACAACATTTTGTGTTGCATCCTGAGTCTGCCAATTGAGGATGGCTTCAAAAGGGCGAGGTTCTTCCAACTATCCAGCAGGGTAACTGGGGATTGTACATAAGGTTGTGAGGAAACCTTTGTACTTGGATAAGTTTGTTTTCCAAGTGTTGGAAAGTGTGTTTGGTATGAAGATGCAGAACTTGAAAACATCATACAGGGAGAAACCATAGGTGGATTAGGGGGTACACTTGTTTGAGGTCTGTAAGAAAAAGCCTGCGTCTTTTGTAAGTATTTGAGCCCTTTATTATAAACTGGTAAGGGACATTGAAAATCATGTTCATCTGGCAGGTGAGGAGGGTAGGTATGACATGGGGTGTTTGCAAAAACATGTTTCTTTTTTTTCTTTCATCTCCACCGTATAAGATAATCATCGTCTGAATCATAATCATCCAGACAAGGACAACTGGGATCACACATATGGGCCTTAGAAGTATCCCATAGGAAATGCCCATTGAGTTTGGCAGGATAGATGGGATATCTATCCGTTTGGAAAGTAGAAATGGGAATATCCTCTTAACTTGTGGAAACAACAGCAATCATCGAGGAGTAGGAAAAAGAAAGTCTTGGGGGTTGTTCTGTAGGAGGCTTAAAGGTCATTCGGACAGTTCCATCTGGACGTTTTTCATAAGAGGCTTTTTAAGTTTGGACAAGCTGAGAGTTTTGGTGGAACTGATCATAATTAGAAAGCCATTCAAGTGGCATGAGCTTGAGCAGATCTTGTTTTTGGATCTGTCTGGGGATCTGTACGATAGTTGGTACAGACTCTGTATCAACTAAGATCATTAAAGCCTCAGCTGATGTATGTAGAGTTGGCAAATCAAGAGCATGGTTCTGAAGTTGGTATACCAACTAATGGTGAAGCGTTGCCATCTGGGATGATACAACTTGTTCAGCTTCCTGAAGCTGGATCTGAACTCTTAAGGCTGTGGGTAGATTAGGATCTTGAAGAGAGACATTGAAATTTTGGTAGAAAGTAAGTAGTGCACTTCCAGCATGAAGGGTTGTAAGGACAGTGCCGATAACAGCATGTTGGTATTCTTTAAAATGGGTATCAAGAAGGGCTAACTGAGTAGTTGTTGGTAAACTTTTTTGGCCATGAAGGGTGAGGATTAGTCTGATACCCCCAAGGTGGAGGTGAGTATAACCTTCTCGTTTTCAGGTGGCTATAAGCTCAGAAAGTATTTCAAGGGTTACATATTGTTCTACTTGGGTGGCCTGAATTGAACATTGATCCAATCAGGAAGACTGGATATATTCTTTTGGAAGAGGTCGTTTGGTAGAGATGAGAGTTTTGATACTTCATGTAAAGGAATTTGGTGGTTTGTAAGATGGTATGGGCTAATTAAGGGCATGGATGATTCATTTATCTGGGCTGACTCAGGGATATAGGAGTATTCTACTAAGTTTTCTATTTTTAAGGCTGTATGTTTAAAACATGAGGATGGGAGAGAGAGGAGATGAAACAATAATAGGATTAGGGGCAATAGAGGATTCTGAAGAAGATGATGCCATGATATGAAAAAGTGCTTTCTTGTTATCATTGAAGGAATAGAAAAACCTATCTCATTTACCACTTTCGTGGAAGACTCGGGCTCTGATAGTGCTAATGTTGCTAGTACTATCATGGTGGCATGGTATTGGCGCAGTCCTAATGCAAGAAGGATGACCAATTGCACCTAGTACGGAAAATGTTTTCCCATTGCACTACTTCGTCTTCCTTTACTTGCACACTCAAAGCTCTCCTCACTACAAAAGTCAATTCCCCAGGGGCTATATATTCTTCATCTTCAACATCCTCTAATTGTGGCATCTCATTTTCTTTCGTTTCATCTTAGTTACAATCTTACCATTGTCCCACAACACCATAACTCTTTTATTCACACATTCACTTGCGATATGCCCCATGCCTTGACATTTAAAACACTTAATGTCATGATTCCTAATAGTAGGAGTCATGGTGTTACCTTGTGTATTGTGCATGGAGGGCTCAGATCTTAGCTTAGTTGTAGTAGATGCTTATGGCTCTCGTCTTGTTTCACATAGCTCTCGTCTTGTTTCCCAATGATTGGAAAATGGTAAGTGGTGGAAAACAGAGTGGGAGGTGTCTCTGGTTTTGAGAGTCTGGATAGCAAATCAAGGATAAGGTTCTGGGATCCCTTTATATGCTTGACTGAAAAATCATATTTGGAAAACCAATCTTTTAACCGAAGTAACATCTTTTCTGGAACAGTTTTGCCTTTGAAATTGAGAATGTTGGGGAAGGCTGAGCTGTCCATTCGGATGAGGAAGTGGTGGCCAATAAGATGGTACTCGAACTTTTTGATGCCATACTTTACTGCTAAGATCTCTTTGAACACGCTATGGTAGTGCTGCTGTGTGTCAGAAAAATGTCCACTAGCGTAGGCAATAAAGTGTTCTTTTCCATTGAGTTCTTCAAGGAGAATGGCACCCCATGATTCATCACTTGCGTCTGTCTGTAGTATGCGCTTTCCATCTGCAATCAACTTTAAAGGAGGCGGATTTTGCGCAATCTGCTTGAGAGTAGTGACAGCATTCGTGTGGTCATCATTCCACTCAGGAGGCTTTTTCTTCAATAAAGCCGAGAGGTGACGAGTGTAGTGGTCCACATGTGGGATAAAGTCTCTGATGTAATTGATGATTCCAAGAAATTGCTGGACTTGCTTTTTGGAAAGTTGCTGATCTGGAAAGTGGAGCAGCTCTTGGGCAATGTGCTTTCCCGGCTGGTAATGGCCATCTTTTATGATCATACCAAGAAATTCGATGGTATCTGTGGCAATGGTGCTTTTCTTGGCAGATAGCATGATTCCATGACTTTGGACAATCTCATAGAACTGGTTGAGCAGTCGGTGATGGTCATCATGTGATCCTGAAAAAAGTAGAATATCATCAATATAAATCAGTGCATTAGACAGGAGAGGCTGAAAGATTTTGATCATAGATTTTTGGAAAATGGATGGGGCAGTTTTGAGACCAAAGGGTAAGACCGTCCATTGGAAATGGGCATTAGGAATGCAAAAGGCTGTCTTATATCTCTCAGAGGGTTCAATGCCTAATTGCCAAAAACCTGATTTTAAATCAAATTTTGAAAAGATCTGGGCATTTTTGAGAAAAGTAAACATGCTTTGTCGGCGAGGTAAGGGAAATTTGTCATCTTGCAAAAACATGTTTAAGGGCTGGTAGTCTATGACTAGGCGTTTCTTTCCTCGAACAATTTCAGAATGCTTTTCAACATAAAAGGCTTGGCAAGCCCATGGAGAGGTTGTGGGCTCAATTAATCCTTGGGCAACAATTGAGAACATTCCTGTTGGGCTAAGAGTAAGTCAGATGGACTCATTCTTGGGTGAGTAGCTTTGGTGGGATTAATGTCTTCATTAAGTTTGAAGGGTAACTTAACAAAGAAAGACTGATTTTTCCACAAAGGATTTGGATGGGTGAACTCAGAATGAGACTCTGGACAGAAACTTAAAAGTTTGGTAGAAACATGCTGATATGATGGAGGGGTTTCAGACAGATTGTAAAGTTTCAAGACATCTGTGAATGGTTTGAACATAGACTTGACTCGAATTCCATGAGGAATGATTTGAAGGTGTTTGATCTGGTGAAGGATGTCAAATCCTAACAAAATATCTTTATTAGGAAGGGTTGAACCAATGACTTTGGTCCAAATGACACAATTAGGGAAAATCTGGATACCAATGGGCTTTTTGGTAACCAAAGAAGTGGTGAACAGGTTGCCATTAACAGCTTTGAAATATTCTTCGGATTGGGTCCAAGAGTCTGGTGGGAGAATATGAGGGTTGATCATACTGCGCTGTGCACCAGTATCGATGAGACCAATTGCTGGAATGGGCCTTTGGAATTTTGAAGGCAGGATTTGGACTTTGATGGAGGGTATAGGAACCGTAGTGTCAAGGGACAAGAGCTGTTGATGAAAAATGACTTGGGACTGATCACTGTCGGAATCATCAGAAGATTGTTGGAGTGCGAACACTGTTTCATCATTGGGTTCATCTTGTTCGGAGAAATAGAATTCTAGTTCATCCTGTTGAGGAGAGTAATCCGTAGTAGCCTGAAGATGTTCTACAAGACGAATGGACTTGGCTCTTTTGTTGGGGCAGTCTTTGGCAAAATGACCTTTTTTCCTGCAGATAAAACATCTGCTGGATTTTCTTCGTTTGGAGTCTTTGGAAGAAGAAGACCGCTTTCTGAAGAATCTGTAAGGTTTTCTGGACCTGCGGGGTCTGGATGAAAATTCTGGAGACTTGAACTTTCGAAAATGTTTTTTCTTTTTGGGACTGCAATCACAATCCTTCTTCTGTTTGCATTTGATTTGCAGATAAGGCTTTTTGCAGGCACTTCTGAATGGTTCTTTGTCTTTCAACAAGTCTTTGAAGAACTGTTTCTGTTCACAGAGCTTGTCAAGACAAGTTTTGGCAAGTTGGAAAATTTTACCAAGAGAGATATTGTCAATGACAAGATTGGAGGCGGTGAGCTGCCTCTGGATGTCTGGTTGGAGTTCTTCTGGAAGGGAGGCCAGAAAGACATGCTTTAGGGTAGGCTCGTTGAATCCATTAAGCTTATAGAATAACAGGGACATGCGCTTGTAATGGAAATCAAGATCCTTGGCATCAAGGGAGCAACATTTCATGCTGAGATAGTCTCGACGTGCAGCTTCAAAGGCTGCAGCTGGGTCTCCTAAAAACTGATCATGAAGAATGGCAAGAGCACTAGAGACTTCTGGCAATTGAACAAACTGCAATTGTCTGTATGGACCAAGAGAGTCAAACCAATCTCTTAGAGCACCCGTAAAACGAGTAGCAAATTCTCTAAGGACTGATTCAGTAGTGGCTCCTGATCTGAGCATTTGGAGATCAATCCAGGCAGACATTTCATTAAGACGATCACGCCATTTATAGGATGGGATATCATCAAAGGTAAACCAGGGTCCATTTGATGATTTCTGACTGGAGGAAGTAGTTTGGGCCGGAGGAGGCTGGTTGGTAGCAGAAGATTCAGGCATCTCTTCTTCAACATCAGAAGGAATATCCACATATGGTTCTGTCCGAGAGGTTTGTGGGTCTGGTTGAGCCATTAGAATTCTGGTGATATCAGCATAAGATTTTTCAGAGTCACTGGTGGATGCTGAGGATTCTGTTTCAGTCTCAGTATGGCTATCTGAAACGGCTAGATTTGAATCAGAAGTTTGGTCATCGGTGGAAGATGGGTGGTCAATGGTATGGGCACTGAATTGGTGCATAGGTTCTTTATCCTTGGATGTAGTAGAAGGTTGGGATTTGGATGGTTCAGGAGGTGATGGTGAGGCTGGTGTATAGCCTGGTGATTGTTGGTCAGGGATAATAGTGGAGGAAGGATTGATTGTGACGGGTCGTGGTTGAGGTTTAGGCTTTGGTTTAGGTTTAGGTGGTGGTGGTAATGGGTTGTCTCGAAAAAGGGTATGAGTCATACCAAACAGCTTAGAAGGCTCATACTGTCGGATAGGAGAAAGCATTGAAGCAAATGGATGGTAAGTTGGACCAATTGAAGGGATAGGAGGTGAGGAGGTAAAAAGGGAAGGTTTTTGTTTGTCAGATTCAATTTGAGCAAGCTCAGCTTTTAATCGTCTGATTTCCCTTTCTTTTTGATCAAATTCGGGGCCATGGTAACGTTGGGCAAGCATAGTTCGCAACTCAGAATCAAGTTGAACAATTCTGGACTGGAGGTTCTGGTGGATCTGCTGCAATTGTGCAGAGATGGAGTCAACCTTCGTTGCAAGGTGTTCAGTTCGTAAACTGATTTTTTCAACTTTGGAATTAATGTTCAACAAGGTATCATTCTGGGCTCTGGCATTTTGAGTTTGCCAGTTGAGGACTGACTCAAAAGGTTTGGGTGGTTCAAGATGACCTGATGAAGTGATGGGTGATGGAACAAAAGGTTTAGACACAACATTTCGTTGGGAATCTGTGTGGGTGTCTAATGGAGGAAAAGAGGAGGAATAATCTGAGGAAGCAGATGAAAACATCATACAACTCAGAGGTGGAGATGGATCTGGAACGGGTGAGGAAATTGTAGAGGTGCAACGCTTTGCAAGCCATTGGAGTTCCTTTTTATAGAGAGGTAAAGGAGCTGATGGAGGAGGAGGATCTTGTGGTGGTTTAGGAGTACTGTGGTGACACGAGGCATGAGATTTTTTCTTAGGTTTCTTTTTCTTTTTGGTTACATAATCATCATCCTCTTCCCAATCATCCCAGCAGGGACAATCTGGGTCACAGTGGCCGGAACCAGGGACATCCCAAAGGAAATGTCCATTTTGCTTGGCTGGATAAACAGGGAAACCGTCGGAATTGAATCCTGTAATAGGCAAATCTTCTTGAGCTGTCTGTACAGCTGTAATCATGGATGAATAAGTGAAAGAGAGCCGAGGAGGCTCTTGAGGAGCACTGGGAGGTGGTTTAAAGGTCATTCTGACCGTGCCATCTGGTCGCCTTTCAAACATACTTTCAGATGTCTGAACTGGGGCTGTATTGTTATGGAACTGCTCATAGTTTGAGATCCATTCAAGAGGCATAAGCTTAAGGAGTTCGTGGCGAGGAATTTGCCTGGGGATCTGAATGATGGTTGGAATTTGGTCAGATTCAGCTAACACCATGAGAGTGTCAGAGTGGTGTTCTGGAGTGGGTAGGTCTAAGGCATGATTCTGAAGCCGATAGACCAATTGATGGTGTAAGGTGGCGATTTTAGCAGTGGAGATTTGTTCAGCACCTTGGATCTGGACTTGGACTTTCAAGGTTGTGGGTAGATTAGGATCTTGAAGGGAAAGATTGAAGTTGGGATAAAAGGTGAGTAAGACACTGCCAGCATGTAGGGTGGTGAGGACAGTACCGATAACGGCATCTTGGAACTGTTTAAACCGAGTATCTAAGAGAGCAACACGAGCGGTAACAGGTAAACCTTTGCGCCCATGTAGGGTAAGGATGAGGCGGATGCCGCCTAGATGAAGATGAGTGTATCCTTCACGCTTCCAATTTGAAATGAGCTCTGAAGGAATTTCCAGTGTAACATATTGCTCAGCAGAGGTGGCTTTAAGAGCACACTGATCCAGATGAGAAGACTGGATATATTCTTTAGGGTGAGGCCGTTTGGTAGAGATAAGGGTACGGATGCTGCGGGTAAAAGAGTTGGGTCGTTTGTACAAATGGTAAGGGCTTATAAGAGGGTATGTGGATTCACTGATTTGAGCGGATTCGGGAATATAGGAATATTCAACAAGCTTTTCTATCTTATTAGCAGTATGGGAAGTGCAAGATTTAGGCAAAGAAAGCGTAGAGGAAAGAGTAACGGGAGCGGTTGAAGTAGAAGCCATAGGGATGAGTTCTCTCTGCAAGTGAAGACTAAAGATCAAAACAGGAATAAAAACTTAAATTATACCACTTTGAGGAAATGAAATAGGGTATGGCTCTGATACCAAAAAGGAGAATCAGGGAAAACTTTCGTTTTCTTATCTGGTTTGGTACCCTGTTTTGACTAACGAAAGTCTGTTTTGGGTTGTATAACCCGACAAGAAAATGAAAGTTTTCCCTGATTCTCCTTTTTAGAAAAGGAATAAGGGTTTTAAATTTGTTCATTTTGAAACTTAAGCAAAGTATGCTCTGCACTTGCCTTTAGCAAGGATCCTGTGCATCAGAAAGCTTTCGCAGTTTTCTTATCTGGTTTGGTACCCTGTTTTGACTAACGAAAAGTCTGTTTTGGGTTGTATAACCCGACAAGAAAATGAAAGTTTTCCTCTGGAGTACTCGAGCTTGGGGCTGCATGAGTGTTAACCCTCCTCTGGAGTTGCTACTCAATCTTGATGGCTTTATGGACCATCTCCTCAATCTCCACATAATGTTGCAACTCAACCTTATCTGCAATCTTCCGATTAAGTCCATTTTAGAATTGTGCCATGGTAGCTTCTCTATCCTCCTCCACATTTGCTCTAATCATGGAAATCTTCATTTCTTTATAATAATAGCTTACAACTTAAACATAAGGTGCCTTATATAGAAAATCATCAAGGACATGACCCCTTGAATGATTATAAATGACAAACAGCACGTGCTTTTAGAAAGTAAAGCACACCTTTTTAGACGTTTACATAAGACAAGATAAGGGACACACGGGAGTCACATAGACTGCTGCATCAAAAGCTGTGTGATGGCGACAAATTGTCAACATTGCTATCAATTTCTGCAAAAGGATCTTGTGACCAATGGAGGTTGGCATACATGCTCTCATAGTCAATGTCAGTTTTGGAGGGTGTTGAAGTAGACGGTGTTGTTCCTTGTGGTTGAGTTGGTGTCATCTGGGAAGGATCTGATTGTGATGACTCACCAAATGTCTGGAGGAGAGAAGTAAAATCTTCCCAAGGGTCTTGGGAATCTTGAAACAGGACATCAGTGTAGTTAGGCTTTTCTTCTTTGATGAGAATACCTGGTGCTGGAGAAGTGTTGGTTGTGGTATAATTTAAGTCTTTATTCCTGTTTTGATCTTTAGTCTTCAGGCGCAGAGAGAACTCATCCCTCATGGCTTCTACCTCATCAACTCCTGTTACTCTTTCTTCTACGCTTTCCTTGCCTAAATCTTGCACCTCCCATACTGCTAATAAAATAGAAAACCTTGTTGAATACTCTTATATTCCCGAATCCGCTCAAATCAGTGAATCAACCTACCCTCTTATAAGCCCTTATCACCTGTATAAACGACCCAACTCCTTTACCCGCAGCATCCGTACCCTTATCTCTACCAAACGGCCTCACCCTAAAGAATATATCCAGTCTTCTCGTCTGGATCAGTGTGCTCTCAAAGCCACCTCTGCTGAGCAATATGTTACACTGGAAATTCCTTCAGAGCTCATTTCAAATTGGAAACGTGAAGGATACACCCATCTTCATCTCGGCGGCATCCGCCTCATCCTTACCCTACATGGGCGCAAAGGTTTACCTGTTACCGCTCGTGTTGCTCTCTTGGATACTCGGTTTAAACAGTTCCAAGATGCCGTAATCGGTACTGTCCTCACCACCCTACATGCTGGCAGTGTCTTACTCACCTTTTATCCAAACTTCAACCTTTCTCTTCAAGATCCTAATCTACCTACAACCCTGAAAGTTCAAGTCCAGATCCAAGGTGCTGAACAAATCTCCACTGCTAAAATCGCCACCTTACACCATCAACTGGTCTATCGGCTTCAGAATCATGCCTTAGACCTACCCACTCCAGAACACCACTCTGACACTCTCATGGTGTTAGCTGAATCTGACCAAATTCCAACCATCATTCAGATCCCCAGGCAAATTCCTCGCCACGAACTCCTTAAGCTCATGCCTCTTGAATGGATCTCAAACTATGAGCAGTTCCATAACAATACAGCCCCAGTTCAGACATCTGAAAGTATGTTTGAAAGGCGACCAGATGGCACGGTCAGAATGACCTTTAAACCACCTCCCAGTGCTCCTCAAGAGCCTCCTCGGCTTTCTTTCACTTATTCCTCCATGATCACAGCTGTTCAGACAGCTCAAGAAGATTTGCCTATTACAGGATTCAATTCCGACGGTTTCCCTGTTTATCCAGCCAAGCAAAATGGACATTTCCTTTGGGATGTCCCTGGTTCCGGCCACTGTGACCCAGATTGTCCCTGCTGGGATGATTGGGAAGAGGATGATGATTATGTAACTAAAAAGAAAAAGAAATCTAAGAAAAAATCTCATGCCTCGTGTCACCACAGTACTCCTAAACCACCTCAAGATCCTCCTCCTCCATCAGCTCCTTTACCTCTCTATAAAAAGGAACTCCAATGGCTTGCAAAGCGTTGCACTCCAAAAAATTCTTTACCTGTTCCAGCTCCCTCTCCACCTCTGAGTTGTATGATGTTTTCATCTGCTTCTTCAGATTATTCTTCCTCTTTTCCTCCTTTAGACACCCACACAGATTCCCAACGAAATGTTGTGTCCAAACCTTTTATTCCATCACCCATCACTTCATCAGGTCATCTTGAACCGCCCAAACCTTTTGAGTCAGTCCTCAACTGGCAAACCCAAAATGCCAGAGCCCAGAATGATACTTTGTTGAACATTAATTCCAAAGTTGAAAAGATCAGTTTACGAACTGAACACCTTGAAACGAAGGTTGACTCCATCTCTGCACAACTGCAGCAGATCCACCAGAACCTCCAGTCCAGAATTGGTCAACTTGATTCTGAGTTGCGAGCTATGCTTGCCCAACGTTACCAAGGTCCAGAATTTGATCAAAAAGAAAGGGAGATCAGACGATTAAAAGCTGAGCTTGCTCAAATTGAATCTGATAAACAAAAACCTTCCCTTTTTACTTCCTCACCTCCCATCCCTTCGATTGGTCCAACCTATCATCCATTTGCTTCGATGCTTTCTCCTATCCGACAGTATGAGCCTTCTAAGCTATTTGGTATGACTCATACCCTTTTTCGAGACAACCCATTACCACCACCTAAACCTAAACCAAAGGCTAAACCTCAACCACGACCCGTCACAATCAATCCTTCCTCCACTATTATCCCTGACCAACAATCACCAGGCTATACACCAGCATCACCATTACCTCCTGAACCATCCAAATCCCAACCTTCTACTAAATCCAAGGATAAAGAACCTATGCACCAATTCAGTGCCCAAACCATTGACCACCCATCTTCCACTGATGACCAAACTTCTGATTCAAATCTAGCCGTTTCAGATAGCCATACTGAGACTGAAACAGAATCCTCAGCATCCACCAGTGACTCTGAAAACTCTTATGCTGATATCACCAGAATCCTGATGGCTCAACCAGACCCACAAACCTCTCGGACTGAACCATATGTTGATATTCCTTCTGATGTTGAAGAAGAGATGCCTGAATCTTCTGCCACCAACCAGCCTCCTCCGGCCCAAACTACTTCATCCAGTCAAAAGTCATCAAATGGTCCCTGGTTTACCTTTGATGATATCCCATCCTACAAATGGCGTGATCGTCTTAATGAAATGTCTGCCTGGATTGATCTCCAAATGCTCAGATCAGGAGCCACTACTGAATCAGTCCTTAGAGAATTTGCTACTCGTTTTACGGGTGCTCTAAGAGATTGGTTTGACTCTCTTGGCCAATACAGACAATTGCAGTTTGTTCAATTACCAGAAGTCTCCAGTGCTCTTGCCATTCTTCATGATCAGTTTTTAGGAGACCCAGCTGCAGCCTTTGAAGCTGCACGCCGAGACTACCTTAGCATGAAATGTTGCTCCCTTGATGCCAAGGATCTTGATTTCCATTACAAGCGCATGTCCCTGTTATTCTATAAGCTTAATGGATTCAATGAGCCTACACTAAAGCATGTCTTTCTTGCCTCCCTACCAGAAGAACTCCAACCTGACATCCAGCGGCAGCTCACCGCCTCCAATCTTGTCATTGACAATATCTCTCTTGGCAAAATTTTCCAACTCGCCAAAACTTGTCTTGATAAGCTCTGTGAACAGAAACAGTTCTTCAAAGACTTGTTGAAAGACAAAGAACCATTCAGAAGTGCCTGCAAAAAGCCTTATCTGCAAATCAAATGCAAACAGAAGAAGGATTGTGATTGCAGTCCCAAAAAGAAAAAGCATTTTCGAAAGTTCAGATCTCCAGAATTTTCATCCAGACCCCGCAGGTCCAGAAAACCTTACAGATTCTTCAGAAAACGGTCTTCTTCTTCCAAAGACTCCAAACGAAGAAAATCCAGCAGATGTTTTATCTGCAGGAAAAAGGGTCATTTTGCAAAAGATTGCCCCAACAAAAGAACCAAGTCCATTCGTCTTGTAGAACATCTTCAGGCTACTACGGATTACTCTCCTCAACAGGATGAACTGGAATATTATTTCTCTGAACAAGATGAACCCAATGATGAAACAGTGTTCGCACTCCAACAGTCTTCTGATGATTCTGACAGTGACCAGTCCCAAGTCATTTTCCATCAACAGCTCTTGTCCCTCGACACTACAGTTCCTATACCTTCCATCAAAGTCCAAATCTTGCCTTCAAAATTCCAAAGGCCCATTCCAGCAATTGGTCTTATCGATACTGGTGCACAGCGCAGTATGATAAACCCTCATATTCTCCCACCAGACTCTTGGACCCAATCCGAAGAATATTTCAAAGCTGTTAATGGCAACCTGTTCACCACTTCTTTGGTTACCAAAAAGCCCATTGGTATCCAGATTTTCCCCAATTGTGTCATTTGGACCAAAGTCATTGGTTCAACTCTTCCTAATAAAGATATTTTGTTAGGATTTGACATTCTCCACCAGATCAAACACCTTCAAATCATTCCTCATGGAATTCGAGTCAAGTCTATGTTCAAACCATTCACAGAAGTCTTGAAACTTTACAATCTGTCTGAAACCCCTCCATCATATCAGGATGTTTCTACCAAGCTTTTAAGTTTCTGTCCAGAATCTCATTCTGAGTTCACCCATCCAAATCCTTTGTGGAAAAATCAGTCTTTCTTTGTTAAGTTACCCTTCAAACTTAATGAAGACATTAATCCCACCAAAGCCACTCATCCAGGAATGAGTCCATCTGACTTACTCCTAGCCCAACAAGAATGTTCTCAACTGTTAGCCCAAGGGTTAATTGAGCCCACAACCTCTCAATGGGCTTGCCAAGCCTTTTATGTTGAAAAGCATTCTGAAATTGTTCGAGGAAAGAAACGCCTAGTCATAGACTACCAGCCCTTAAACATGTTTTTGCAAGATGACAAATTTCCCTTACCTCGCCGACAAAGCATGTTTACTTTTCTCAAAAATGCCCAGATCTTTTCAAAATTTGATTTAAAATCAGGTTTTTGGCAATTAGGCATTGAACCCTCTGAGCGTTACAAGACTGCCTTTTGCATTCCCAATGCCCATTTTCAATGGACGGTCCTACCCTTTGGTCTCAAAACTGCCCCATCCATTTTCCAAAAATCCATGATCAAAATCTTTCAGCCTCTCCTGTCTAATGCACTGATTTATATTGATGATATTCTACTTTTTTCAGGATCACATGATGACCATCACCGACTGCTCAACCAGTTCTATGAGATTGTCCAAAGTCATGGAATCATGCTATCTGCCAAGAAAAGCACCATTGCCACAGATACCATCGAATTTCTTGGTATGATCATAAAAGATGGCCATTACCAGCCGGGAAAGCACATTGCCCAAGAGTTGCTCCACTTTCCAGATCAGCAACTTTCCAAAAAGCAAGTCCAGCAATTTCTTGGAATCATCAATTACATCAGAGACTTTATCCCACATGTGGACCACTACACTCGTCACCTCTCGGCTTTATTGAAGAAAAAGCCTCCTGAGTGGAATGATGACCACACAAATGCTGTCACTACTCTCAAGCAGATTGCGCAAAATCCGCCTCCTTTAAAGTTGATTGCAGATGGAAAGCGCATACTACAGACAGACGCAAGTGATGAATCATGGGGTGCCATTCTTCTTGAAGAACTCAATGGAAAAGAACACTTTATCGCCTACGCTAGTGGACATTTTTCTGACACACAGCAGCACTACCATAGCGTATTCAAAGAGATCTTAGCGGTAAAGTATGGCATCAAAAAGTTCGAGTACCATCTTATTGGCCACCACTTCCTCATCCGAATGGACAGCTCAGCCTTCCCCAATATTCTCAATTTCAAAGGCAAAACTGTTCCAGAAAAGATGTTACTTCGGTTAAAGGATTGGTTTTCCAAATATGATTTTTCAGTCAAGCATATAAAGGGATCTCAAAACCTTATCCCTGATTTGCTATCCAGACTCTCAAAACCAGAGACACCTCCCACTCTGTTTTCCACCACTTACCATTTTCCTATCATTGCCATGGCTACATCCTTACCTCCTGAAGCTCTTACCAAAAAACCTTTTCCCTTGAATAAAACATTCTCCTCTGTTTTCGCCATCCAAGAGTTTGCACGAAAAGCTGTTTTCCGTTTCTTCATGAAAGCTTACCTTATGGCCGACTCATTTCCATTTTCTACTTTCCATCCTGAAAATCTGTTTCTTACAGGTTTAACCCTTGACCCATCCAGAGAAATCACTGAAGATGAGTTATGGTACCTCTGGTGCCTAACTACTCTCTATGCAACCAAGCTCATCCTACCCATCGCCCCCACTTTGTCTCATCTTCTTAATCCAGACAAAGCTACCTCTCTCATCTGGACGTTACTTGAATGGTTTTCACCAATTCCATGGTGGAGACACAAGCTCCAACACTTGTCAGAGATCTACAACCTTGATCGTATGCCATTACCTGAAGCTCAAATGTGGACATCCGTATTCATAATTCACAGGCCTTATTTCCAACACCCAGATACACAGTTCTTTTGGACACAGGATCAGGTATACGAATGGTTCACTGCACCACACCCTTCCATCATTGAAAATGAGATCCAGCCTACCTTACATAACTACCTCCATCAGTTAAACCACCAAACTCCGCCACATAAGGATATCGTTCACACATCCTTAGGCCCACAACATGACCTCATCATGATCCCTACTCCATCAACCAGATCCAAGCCACCATCTACAGGAATCCTTATCAAAGAAGAAAGGCCAGACTACACTGACTTTCTCTTCCAGGACTCTCAGGACCCCTGGGAAGAATTTCTTCCTCTTAGCCAACACCTTCATCAGTTCCCCCAACCAACAATGGATGAACCTGGACCCTCTGACCCAGGACCATCAACCCGACCTTCCAAAAAATCACCTCGACCTTCTAAAGTTGACAAAGCCACCCAGACTTCCCCTAGGTATACTTCACAGTGTACTCCACGAGCCGAACCTTGCCCTAATCCACCATGCCGTGGTCCCTCCTGTCAACATCCTAAACGTCCAAAGCTTCCAAGCAACTTTTTCCGCAAACCGCACCACTCCGGTGATACAGATCCCGATGCAACGGAAAGTTCCTCCGAAGATGACTACATGAACCTCCACTCTCCATAAAAGTTATTTGTCTTATTATGATTTGTCTTCTTGTTATCATTATGTCTTGTTTTGTCTTGTTGTAATCATGGTTACTTTTGCTTTTGCTTTACGCTTTTGTCAAAGTCATGCTTTATTAAAGCATCTTTGTCCCTTTGTAATAATTAAAGGTGTGTAATCATGTGTAATCATGTAACTTTACTTTTACTTTAAAGATAGGGGCCCTGTCCTATCTTTCCGAGATTCCTCCTCTATATAAGGAATTCTCATCTGCTTGTAAGAAATAGAATGTAACATATAGAAGTGTGCCAAGAAATAAACTCGTGTGTTTTTCTCTCACCATGAACTTCTAAAACTTCTCTCTCTCTCTGCAAATGAAGTTCTAAAGAAAAGAAAAGGAATAAGGGTTTTAAATTTGTTCATTTTGACACTTAAGCAAGTATGCTCTGCACTTGCCTTTAGCAAGGATCCTGTGCATCAGAAAGCTTTCGTAGTTTTCTTATCTGGTTTGGTACCCTATTTTGACTAACGAAAGTCTGTTTTGGGTTGTATAACCCGACAAGAAAATGAAGATTGGGTTCATCTTGTTCAGAGAAATAATATTCCAGTTCATCCTGTTGAGGAGAGTAATCCGTAGTAGCCTGAAGATGTTCTACAAGACGAATGGACTTGGTTCTTTTGTTGGGGCAATCTTTTGCAAAATGACCCTTTTTCCTGCAGATAAAACATCTGCTGGATTTTCTTCGTTTGGAGTCTTTGGAAGAAGAAGACCGTTTTCTGAAGAATCTGTAAGGTTTTCTGGACCTGCGGGGTCTGGATGAAAATTCTGGAGATCTGAACTTTCGAAAATGCTTTTTCTTTTTGGGACTGCAATCACAATCCTTCTTCTGTTTGCATTTGATTTGCAGATAAGGCTTTTTGCAGGCACTTCTGAATGGTTCTTTGTCTTTCAACAAGTCTTTGAAGAACTGTTTCTGTTCACAGAGCTTATCAAGACAAGTTTTGGCGAGTTGGAAAATTTTGCCAAGAGAGATATTGTCAATGACAAGATTGGAGGCGGTGAGCTGCCGCTGGATGTCAGGTTGGAGTTCTTCTGGTAGGGAGGCAAGAAAGACATGCTTTAGTGTAGGCTCATTGAATCCATTAAGCTTATAGAATAACAGGGACATGCGCTTGTAATGGAAATCAAGATCCTTGGCATCAAGGGAGCAACATTTCATGCTAAGGTAGTCTCGGCGTGCAGCTTCAAAGGCTGCAGCTGGGTCTCCTAAAAACTGATCATGAAGAATGGCAAGAGCACTGGAGACTTCTGGTAATTGAACAAACTGCAATTGTCTGTATTGGCCAAGAGAGTCAAACCAATCTCTTAGAGCACCCGTAAAACGAGTAGCAAATTCTCTAAGGACTGATTCAGTAGTGGCTCCTGATCTGAGCATTTGGAGATCAATCCAGGCAGACATTTCATTAAGACGATCACGCCATTTGTAGGATGGGATATCATCAAAGGTAAACCAGGGACCATTTGATGACTTTTGACTGGATGAAGTAGTTTGGGCCGGAGGAGGCTGGTTGGTGGCAGAAGATTCAGGCATCTCTTCTTCAACATCAGAAGGAATATCAACATATGGTTCAGTCCGAGAGGTTTGTGGGTCTGGTTGAGCCATCAGGATTCTGGTGATATCAGCATAAGAGTTTTCAGAGTCACTGGTGGATGCTGAGGATTCTGTTTCAGTCTCAGTATGGCTATCTGAAACGGCTAGATTTGAATCAGAAGTTTGGTCATCAGTGGAAGATGGGTGGTCAATGGTTTGGGCACTGAATTGGTGCATAGGTTCTTTATCCTTGGATTTAGTAGAAGGTTGGGATTTGGATGGTTCAGGAGGTAATGGTGATGCTGGTGTATAGCCTGGTGATTGTTGGTCAGGGATAATAGTGGAGGAAGGATTGATTGTGACGGGTCGTGGTTGAGGTTTAGCCTTTGGTTTAGGTTTAGGTGGTGGTAATGGGTTGTCTCGAAAAAGGGTATGAGTCATACCAAATAGCTTAGAAGGCTCATACTGTCGGATAGGAGAAAGCATCGAAGCAAATGGATGATAGGTTGGACCAATCGAAGGGATGGGAGGTGAGGAAGTAAAAAGGGAAGGTTTTTGTTTATCAGATTCAATTTGAGCAAGCTCAGCTTTTAATCGTCTGATCTCCCTTTCTTTTTGATCAAATTCTGGACCTTGGTAACGTTGGGCAAGCATAGCTCGCAACTCAGAATCAAGTTGACCAATTCTGGACTGGAGGTTCTGGTGGATCTGCTGCAGTTGTGCAGAGATGGAGTCAACCTTCGTTTCAAGGTGTTCAGTTCGTAAACTGATCTTTTCAACTTTGGAATTAATGTTCAACAAAGTATCATTCTGGGCTCTGGCATTTTGGGTTTGCCAGTTGAGGACTGATTCAAAAGGTTTGGGCGGTTCAAGATGACCTGATGAAGTGATGGGTGATGGAATAAAAGGTTTGGACACAACATTTCGTTGGGAATCTGTGTGGGTGTCTAAAGGAGGAAAAGAGGAAGAATAATCTGAAGAAGCAGATGAAAACATCATACAACTCAGAGGTGGAGAGGGAGCTGGAACAGGTAAAGAATTTTTTGGAGTGCAACGCTTTGCAAGCCATTGGAGTTCCTTTTTATAGAGAGGTAAAGGAGCTGATGGAGGAGGAGGATCTTGAGGTGGTTTAGGAGTACTGTGGTGACACGAGGCATGAGATTTTTTCTTAGATTTCTTTTTCTTTTTAGTTACATAATCATCATCCTCTTCCCAATCATCCCAGCAGGGACAATCTGGGTCACAGTGGCCGGAACCAGGGACATCCCAAAGGAAATGTCCATTTTGCTTGGCTGGATAAACAGGGAAACCGTCGGAATTGAATCCTGTAATAGGCAAATCTTCTTGAGCTGTCTGAACAGCTGTGATCATGGAGGAATAAGTGAAAGAAAGCCGAGGAGGCTCTTGAGGAGCACTGGGAGGTGGTTTAAAGGTCATTCTGACCGTGCCATCTGGTCGCCTTTCAAACATACTTTCAGATGTCTGAACTGGGGCTGTATTGTTATGGAACTGCTCATAGTTTGAGATCCATTCAAGAGGCATGAGCTTAAGGAGTTCGTGGCGAGGAATTTGCCTGGGGATCTGAATGATGGTTGGAATTTGGTCAGATTCAGCTAACACCATGAGAGTGTCAGAGTGGTGTTCTGGAGTGGGTAGGTCTAAGGCATGATTCTGAAGCCGATAGACCAGTTGATGGTGTAAGGTGGCGATTTTAGCAGTGGAGATTTGTTCAGCACCTTGGATCTGGACTTGAACTTTCAGGGTTGTAGGTAGATTAGGATCTTGAAGAGAAAGGTTGAAGTTTGGATAAAAGGTGAGTAAGACACTGCCAGCATGTAGGGTGGTGAGGACAGTACCGATTACGGCATCTTGGAACTGTTTAAACCGAGTATCCAAGAGAGCAACACGAGCGGTAACAGGTAAACCTTTGCGCCCATGTAGGGTAAGGATGAGGCGGATGCCGCCGAGATGAAGATGGGTGTATCCTTCACGTTTCCAATTTGAAATGAGCTCTGAAGGAATTTCCAGTGTAACATATTGCTCAGCAGAGGTGGCTTTGAGAGCACACTGATCCAGACGAGAAGACTGGATATATTCTTTAGGGTGAGGCCGTTTGGTAGAGATAAGGGTACGGATGCTGCGGGTAAAGGAGTTGGGTCGTTTATACAGGTGATAAGGGCTTATAAGAGGGTAGGTTGATTCACTGATTTGAGCGGATTCGGGAATATAAGAGTATTCAACAAGGTTTTCTATTTTATTAGCAGTATGGGAGGTGCAAGATTTAGGCAAGGAAAGCGTAGAAGAAAGAGTAACAGGAGTTGATGAGGTAGAAGCCATGAGGGATGAGTTCTCTCTGCGCCTGAAGACTAAAGATCAAAACAGGAATAAAGACTTAAATTATACCACTTTGAGGAATTTGAAAAGGGTTTTGGCTCTGATACCAAATAGGAGAATCAGGAAAACTTTCATTTTCTTGTATCAGGAAAACTTTCATTTTCTTGTCGGGTTATACAACCCAAAACAGACTTTCGTTAGTCAAAATAGGGTACCAAACCAGATAAGAAAACTACGAAAGCTTTCTGATGCACAGGATCCTTGCTAAAGGCAAGTGCAGAGCATACTTGCTTAAGTGTCAAAATGAACAAATTTAAAACCCTTATTCCTTTTCTTTTCTTTAGAACTTCATTTGCAGAGAGAGAGAGAAGTTTTAGAAGTTCATGGTGAGAGAAAAACACACGAGTTTATTTCTTGGCACACTTCTATATGTTACATTCTATTTCTTACAAGCAGATGAGAATTCCTTATATAGAGGAGGAATCTCGGAAAGATAGGACAGGGCCCCTATCTTTAAAGTAAAAGTAAAGTTACATGATTACACATGATTACACACCTTTAATTATTACAAAGGGACAAAGATGCTTTAATAAAGCATGACTTTGACAAAAGCGTAAAGCAAAAGCAAAAGTAACCATGATTACAACAAGACAAAACAAGACATAATGATAACAAGAAGACAAATCATAATAAGACAAATAACTTTTATGGAGAGTGGAGGTTCATGTAGTCATCTTCGGAGGAACTTTCCGTTGCATCGGGATCTGTATCACCGGAGTGGTGCGGTTTGCGGAAAAAGTTGCTTGGAAGCTTTGGACGTTTAGGATGTTGACAGGAGGGACCACGGCATGGTGGATTAGGGCAATGTTCGGCTCGTGGAGTACACTGTGAAGTATACCTAGGGGAAGTCTGGGTGGCTTTGTCAACTTTAGAAGGTCGAGGTGATTTTTTGGAAGGTCGGGTTGATGGTCCTGGGTCAGAGGGTCCAGGTTCATCCATTGTTGGTTGGGGGAACTGATGAAGGTGTTGGCTAAGAGGAAGAAATTCTTCCCAGGGGTCCTGAGAGTCCTGGAAGAGAAAGTCAGTGTAGTCTGGCCTTTCTTCTTTGATAAGGATTCCTGTAGATGGTGGCTTGGATCTGGTTGATGGAGTAGGGATCATGATGAGGTCATGTTGTGGGCCTAAGGATGTGTGAACGATATCCTTATGTGGCGGAGTTTGGTGGTTTAACTGATGGAGGTAGTTATGTAAGGTAGGCTGGATCTCATTTTCAATGATGGAAGGGTGTGGTGCAGTGAACCATTCGTATACCTGATCCTGTGTCCAAAAGAACTGTGTATCTGGGTGTTGGAAATAAGGCCTGTGAATTATGAATACGGATGTCCACATTTGAGCTTCAGGTAATGGCATACGATCAAGGTTGTAGATCTCTGACAAGTGTTGGAGCTTGTGTCTCCACCATGGAATTGGTGAAAACCATTCAAGTAACGTCCAGATGAGAGAGGTAGCTTTGTCTGGATTAAGAAGATGAGACAAAGTGGGGGCGATGGGTAGGATGAGCTTGGTTGCATAGAGAGTAGTTAGGCACCAGAGGTACCATAACTCATCTTCAGTGATTTCTCTGGATGGGTCAAGGGTTAAACCTGTAAGAAACAGATTTTCAGGATGGAAAGTAGAAAATGGAAATGAGTCGGCCATAAGGTAAGCTTTCATGAAGAAACGGAAAACAGCTTTTCGTGCAAACTCTTGGATGGCGAAAACAGAGGAGAATGTTTTATTCAAGGGAAAAGGTTTTTTGGTAAGAGCTTCAGGAGGTAAGGATGTAGCCATGGCAATGATAGGAAAATGGTAAGTGGTGGAAAACAGAGTGGGAGGTGTCTCTGGTTTTGAGAGTCTGGATAGCAAATCAGGGATAAGGTTTTGAGATCCCTTTATATGCTTGACTGAAAAATCATATTTGGAAAACCAATCCTTTAACCGAAGTAACATCTTTTCTGGAACAGTTTTGCCTTTGAAATTGAGAATATTGGGGAAGGCTGAGCTGTCCATTCGGATGAGGAAGTGGTGGCCAATAAGATGGTACTCGAACTTTTTGATGCCATACTTTACCGCTAAGATCTCTTTGAATACGCTATGGTAGTGCTGCTGTGTGTCAGAAAAATGTCCACTAGCGTAGGCGATAAAGTGTTCTTTTCCATTGAGTTCTTCAAGAAGAATGGCACCCCATGATTCATCACTTGCGTCTGTCTGTAGTATGCGCTTTCCATCTGCAATCAACTTTAAAGGAGGCGGATTTTGCGCAATCTGCTTGAGAGTAGTGACAGCATTTGTGTGGTCATCATTCCACTCAGGAGGCTTTTTCTTCAATAAAGCCGAGAGGTGACGAGTGTAGTGGTCCACATGTGGGATAAAGTCTCTGATGTAATTGATGATTCCAAGAAATTGCTGGACTTGCTTTTTGGAAAGTTGCTGATCTGGAAAGTGGAGCAACTCTTGGGCAATGTGCTTTCCCGGCTGGTAATGGCCATCTTTTATGATCATACCAAGAAATTCGATGGTATCTGTGGCAATGGTGCTTTTCTTGGCAGATAGCATGATTCCATGACTTTGGACAATCTCATAGAACTGGTTGAGCAGTCGGTGATGGTCATCATGTGATCCTGAAAAAAGTAGAATATCATCAATATAAATCAGTGCATTAGACAGGAGAGGCTGAAAGATTTTGATCATGGATTTTTGGAAAATGGATGGGGCAGTTTTGAGACCAAAGGGTAGGACCGTCCATTGAAAATGGGCATTGGGAATGCAAAAGGCAGTCTTGTAACGCTCAGAGGGTTCAATGCCTAATTGCCAAAAACCTGATTTTAAATCAAATTTTGAAAAGATCTGGGCATTTTTGAGAAAAGTAAACATGCTTTGTCGGCGAGGTAAGGGAAATTTGTCATCTTGCAAAAACATGTTTAAGGGCTGGTAGTCTATGACTAGGCGTTTCTTTCCTCGAACAATTTCAGAATGCTTTTCAACATAAAAGGCTTGGCAAGCCCATTGAGAGGTTGTGGGCTCAATTAACCCTTGGGCTAACAGTTGAGAACATTCTTGTTGGGCTAGGAGTAAGTCAGATGGACTCATTCCTGGATGAGTGGCTTTGGTGGGATTAATGTCTTCATTAAGTTTGAAGGGTAACTTAACAAAGAAAGACTGATTTTTCCACAAAGGATTTGGATGGGTGAACTCAGAATGAGATTCTGGACAGAAACTTAAAAGCTTGGTAGAAACATCCTGATATGATGGAGGGGTTTCAGACAGATTGTAAAGTTTCAAGACTTCTGTGAATGGTTTGAACATAGACTTGACTCGAATTCCATGAGGAATGATTTGAAGGTGTTTGATCTGGTGGAGAATGTCAAATCCTAACAAAATATCTTTATTAGGAAGAGTTGAACCAATGACTTTGGTCCAAATGACACAATTGGGGAAAATCTGGATACCAATGGGCTTTTTGGTAACCAAAGAAGTGGTGAACAGGTTGCCATTAACAGCTTTGAAATATTCTTCGGATTGGGTCCAAGAGTCTGGTGGGAGAATATGAGGGTTTATCATACTGCGCTGTGCACCAGTATCGATAAGACCAATTGCTGGAATGGGCCTTTGGAATTTTGAAGGCAAGATTTGGACTTTGATGGAAGGTATAGGAACTGTAGTGTCGAGGGACAAGAGCTGTTGATGGAAAATGACTTGGGACTGGTCACTGTCAGAATCATCAGAAGACTGTTGGAGTGCGAACACTGTTTCATCATAATGAAAGTTTTCCTGATTCTCCTATTTGGTATCAGAGCCAAAACCCTTTTCAAATTCCTCAAAGTGGTATAATTTAAGTCTTTATTCCTGTTTTGATCTTTAGTCTTCAGGCGCAGAGAGAACTCATCCCTCATGGCTTCTACCTCATCAACTCCTGTTACTCTTTCTTCTACGCTTTCCTTGCCTAAATCTTGCACCTCCCATACTGCTAATAAAATAGAAAACCTTGTTGAATACTCTTATATTCCCGAATCCGCTCAAATCAGTGAATCAACCTACCCTCTTATAAGCCCTTATCACCTGTATAAACGACCCAACTCCTTTACCCGCAGCATCCGTACCCTTATCTCTACCAAACGGCCTCACCCTAAAGAATATATCCAGTCTTCTCGTCTGGATCAGTGTGCTCTCAAAGCCACCTCTGCTGAGCAATATGTTACACTGGAAATTCCTTCAGAGCTCATTTCAAATTGGAAACGTGAAGGATACACCCATCTTCATCTCGGCGGCATCCGCCTCATCCTTACCCTACATGGGCGCAAAGGTTTACCTGTTACCGCTCGTGTTGCTCTCTTGGATACTCGGTTTAAACAGTTCCAAGATGCCGTAATCGGTACTGTCCTCACCACCCTACATGCTGGCAGTGTCTTACTCACCTTTTATCCAAACTTCAACCTTTCTCTTCAAGATCCTAATCTACCTACAACCCTGAAAGTTCAAGTCCAGATCCAAGGTGCTGAACAAATCTCCACTGCTAAAATCGCCACCTTACACCATCAACTGGTCTATCGGCTTCAGAATCATGCCTTAGACCTACCCACTCCAGAACACCACTCTGACACTCTCATGGTGTTAGCTGAATCTGACCAAATTCCAACCATCATTCAGATCCCCAGGCAAATTCCTCGCCACGAACTCCTTAAGCTCATGCCTCTTGAATGGATCTCAAACTATGAGCAGTTCCATAACAATACAGCCCCAGTTCAGACATCTGAAAGTATGTTTGAAAGGCGACCAGATGGCACGGTCAGAATGACCTTTAAACCACCTCCCAGTGCTCCTCAAGAGCCTCCTCGGCTTTCTTTCACTTATTCCTCCATGATCACAGCTGTTCAGACAGCTCAAGAAGATTTGCCTATTACAGGATTCAATTCCGACGGTTTCCCTGTTTATCCAGCCAAGCAAAATGGACATTTCCTTTGGGATGTCCCTGGTTCCGGCCACTGTGACCCAGATTGTCCCTGCTGGGATGATTGGGAAGAGGATGATGATTATGTAACTAAAAAGAAAAAGAAATCTAAGAAAAAATCTCATGCCTCGTGTCACGAGAGGTATGTTGAATGTCAGGAGGAGGTGGAGGTTGAACATGGTTAAGCTCAAAAAGAAAAGATCTTAGATTGTTAACCAATTGTGAATCATGAGAAAGGGGAAATAGATGTGGAACAATTATCCATTCATAAGCTTGATCCTGAGTCCAAAATAATTTTGCCACAGGATGTTAGAAATAAGGACGATGAACTATGAAAACTATGGTGTACAAATCACCTTATGATTCTGGGAGAATTTTAAGATGATTTTTATCATAGATTGACTGAAGTTGTTTACGCCACCAAGAAAGTGATGAAAACGATTCAAAAAGTGTCCAAATGAGGGAGGAGGCTTGGGAAGGGTCGAGGAGATGACATAGTACAGATTGGACTAGGAAGACAATTTTTGTGGCATAGAGGACAATGAGATGCCAGAGATACCAAAGTTCGTCTTCTATGATAGGAACAGATGGATCAATGGTAAGGCCTGTGAGGAAGAGTTTTTCTGGGTTTAAACTTGGGAAATTGTAGGGTTTGTGCTGATGGATGTTCATGAAATATCGAAAAAGAAATATGGTTGCGAAGTCTTGAATTTGGTGTGGTGAGGAAAATGTTATATTGAATGGAAAGGATTTTTTGGTAAGGGTTATGAAAGGTAAGGATGGTGCCATTGCTATGACAGGAATGGTTAATAGAGAGGTGACTAAAATGGATGAGGAACTAGAAGTTGATTTAGGAGGAGGTCTGGATAGAAGGTTAGGGAAGGTTCTGATCGCCTTTTATATGCTGGACTGTGAAGTCATACCTGGTAAACCAATTTTTGAGACGGAGCAACTGTTTGTCTGGTAGTGTTTTGTTCCTGTAGTCTAGAATTTTGGGAAAAGATGAGTTATCTAATTTGACCAAAAAGTTATGGCCAACTAGATGAAACTCAAATTTTTGAATTCCATATTTCACGGCTAAGGTTTGTTTATAGATGACATGGCAATGTTTTTCTGATTCTTTGAACTAACCACTGGCATGGGCACAATAGTATTCTTTGTCATCTAATCTTTCCAAAAGGATTACTCCCCAATAATTATCACTGCCGTCTGTTTGGAGAATTATTTGGCCATCTGTGGGTATCTTTAATGGAATTGGTTGTTGGCAGAGTTGGTTGAGTTCTTGGACTGCTTTAGTATGGATGGTACCCCAAAGGGGGGCTGATTTTTTAAGTATTATTGACAAATGGCTTGTGTGTCTAACAACATGTGGAATGAAGTCTTTGAGATAATTCACAATTCCAAGGAATTATTGAATTTGTTTGCGAGACAGATCTTGATCTGGAAAATGGAGGAGTTCTTAGGCAATGTGTGGTCTAGGCTGGAAGTTTCCCTTTTTGAGAATCATCCCGAGAAATTCAACTGAGGGCTGGCCAATGATGCTTTTCTTAGCAGAAAGCATAATGCCATGCTTATCTACTATGGACAGGAATTCACAAAGCAATTTTTTATGTGAATCATGATCTTTCGAGAATAGTACAATGTCATCAATGTAGATCAGGCAATGGTGTAGAATGGGTCCAAAAATTTTGATCATTGTCTTTTGGAACAAAGAGGGTGCTACCTTTAAACCGAAAGGCATTACGGTCCACTGGTAGTGAGCATTTGGGATACAGAACGCTGTTTTGTGACGATCAGATGGATGGATCCCAAGTTACCAAAATCTGGCTTTGAGATCGAATTTGGAAAATATTTTTGCATCACGAATATGAACAAAAAGGGTTTTGATCTTGGGTAATAGGAATTTGTCATCTTTGAGGAAATAATTCAAAGGTTGATAATCAATTACTAACGTCTTTTTTCCTCAAAGAAGTTCTGACCTTTTCTCAACATAAAAAGCTTGACAGACCCAATCAGAATGGGCTGGTTCAATGAGACCTTGGGCTAGGAGTTGAGAACATTCTGCCTGTGCTAAGTTGAGATCAGAGGATGTCATTCCCGGATGAATTGCCTTTGTGGGGTTGATATCTTCGTTTAGCTTAAATGGAAGCTTAATGAAGAAATCTTGATTTTTCCATAATGGTCTGGAATGGGAGAATAGATTATGACTTTCAGGACAAAAGGGGAGAAGTTGGTTTTTGATGGAAGTGTAGGAAGGAGGTGTATCAGACAAAGCAAACAGATGTAAAACATCTGTATATGGTTGGAACATTTTCTTAAATTGGATTCCAGATGCAATGATTTGAAGTTTTTTTATGAGATGAAGAATATTAAATCCTATGAGAAGATCTTTGTCGGGTAAATTCGAACCGACAATGTTTACCCAAAGGGCACAGTTGGGAAATAACTGAATGCCAACTAGCTTTTTAGTAATAAGATTGGTTTGGAACAACTGACCATTGGCAGCTCTGAAATATTCAGTATGGTTTTTCCAGCAGTGGGAAGGAAGTATAGAAGGATTGGTATCAGAGCCATACCTTTCCTACCTGAGGTGGTAAATATGGAGTTTATAGTATCTTTCTAATCACACAGAGAAAACATCTTCACAAATATGGCATCTACTTCAAGCACTTTAACTTCCTCCCAAATTCCCTCTGATCAATCTGCTATATCTATTTCTTCTACTCTTTCACTTCCTAAAACTTGCACTGTTAGCAGAATCAGATCAGATACCAACCATCATTCAAATTCCAAGACAGATCCCTAGACATGAACTCATAAAACTCATGCCCTTGGAATGGATTTCTAATTATGAGAAGTTGCACACCAATACTTCTCCTATCCAGACCACCGAAAGCATGTTTGAAAAGCGATCTAATGGAACAGTCCGAATGACTTTTCGACCTCCACCAACAGCACCAGAAGAGCCTCCAAGGCTCTCATT
This sequence comes from Citrus trifoliata, assembly GCA_018350135.1. NCBI lineage: Eukaryota > Viridiplantae > Streptophyta > Magnoliopsida > Sapindales > Rutaceae > Citrus > Citrus trifoliata. The sequence continues at coordinate 119,228 of VKKW01000260.1, read as the reverse complement.
CACTTATTCAGCCATGGTGATAGCTGTTTAGACCGCTAAAGAAAAACTACCAATTACAAGATTCAATTCATAAGGATATCCTATCTACCTTGCCAAACTTAATGGCCACTTTCTTTAGGATTCACCAGGATCAGGAAATTGTGACCCAGATTATCCCTGTTGGGATGATTGGGACGAAGATGATGACGAACCACAGCGGAGAAGAAAACCAAAAAAGAAAATACTTAAAACTCTGTGCTCACATAACCAACCTAAACCACCTTATAATCCTCCACCACCACCAGCTCCATTACCCATCTACCAAAAGGAGCTTAGATGGATTGCAAAAAGGTGCAACACTGATGTTCTTCCACATATCCAGAATTCTAAACCGCCCATACAGTCGATTGCTTGTATGATGTTTTCATCAACTTCACAGGATTATTCCTCTAATTTCCCTGCTCTCGAAACCCACACCGATCCACAACGAAAGGTCATAACCAAACCCTTTATTACTTTAGCCATAACTCCCACAGGTCACTTAGAAGACCCCAAACATTTTGAAGCTGTTCTCAACTGGCAAACCCAAAATGCCAGAACTCAAAATGAAACCATAATTGATATCCATACGAACTGATCATATTGAGTCTAAGATGGACTCGATCACTTCCCAGATGCAGCAAATTTACCAAAATCTTTAATCCAGAATCTCTCAACTAGATTCAGAATTAAGAACCATGCTGAGTCATAGATACTATGGCCCAGAATTTGATCAGAAAGAAAAGGAAATCAGAAAATTGAAAGCAGAGCTTGAACAGATTAAGTCAGAAAGGCAAAGGCCAACATTATTTACCACCTCTCCACCATTACCTACCATCAGCCCAGCCTTCCATCCCTTTGCACCTATGCTTTCTCCCATAAAACCACAAGACCCATCCAAATTATTTAGCATGATACATACTTTGTTTCGAAATAATCCTCTGCCAAAACCATCTCGATCTAAACCTCATCCTCGACCAAGACCAGAAACACAACCTTTGCAATGATTACCTTTGTCCATCCTGGAACAGCAACTGCATCCTTATACCCCACTTCCTCCTCAACCACCACCAGCTCAGGCTAAAGATAAATCCCCAATGCAACAATACAGTGCACAACTAATCCCAGATCCATCCGATACAAACTAAACTTCTTATTCAAATCTAGTCGTTTCAGAATATCCATTTGAATTTGAAATAGAATCTTCCATCTCATCTAGTGATTCTAAAAAATCTTATGCTGATATCACTAGAATCCTTATGGCCCAACCTGAAGACACTAAGCCTACTCAATCCTCAAGAACTGGCCCATTCTTTGAAATACCCTCAGATATTGAGGAAGATCCACCAGAAGCATCCTTAGCTCCAAACCTGCCTGCTCAATCCCAAAATGATCATAAACCTTCAAATGGTCCATGGTTCTCTTTTGATGATATCCCTGCAGCTAAATGGAGAGATTGATTGTTCGAAATAGCTGTTTGGACAGATCTCCAAATGCTACTACAGCATCAGTCCTTAAAAAACTTGCTACCCTTTTTACGGGATCTTTAAGAGATTGGTTTGATACTTTAGGAGATTACAGAAAATTACAGTTTGTGCAACTACCTAATGTCTCATTTGCTCTTTTTGTCATTCACGAGCAATTCATTGGAGAATCAGCCGCAGTCTTTGAAGCTGGAAGACGAGATTACCTTAATATGAAATGCTGCTCCCTCAACTCTAAAGATCTTGATTTCCATTACAAATGGATGTCAATCCTATTTTATAAGCTCAATGGATTCAATGATCCGACTCTTAAACATGTATTTCTGGCATCATTACCTGAAGAATTGCAAGCAAACATACAGCAGTAGCTCATGAGTCTCAATCTCACCATTGACAACATTTCCTTGGGAAAGATCTTTCAGATCGCCAAAGGATGCTTGGAAAAATTATGTGAACATAAATAATTCTTCAAAGAACCCTTAAAAGACAAAGAGCCTTTCTGAAGTGCTTGCAAAAAGCCTTACTTGCAGATCAAATGCAAGAAAAAGAAAGATTATGATTGCAGCATAAAAAAAAAGAAGCATTTCCGAAAACTCAAAAATCCAGATTCATTTCCTAGATCAAAATCGAAACGAAATTCATACAGATTTTTCAAGAAAAGATCTAGTTCTTTCAGAGAACAGAAAAGGAAAAAGTCAAGCTGATGCTTCATTTGCAAGAAGAAATGCCATTATGCTAAGGATTGCCCCAACAAAAAAGATAAAGCCATTAGACTTCTTTAGCATTTACAAGCCACCACTGATTATTCTCCTCACAAAGATGAAATTGAGTTTTAATTCTCAGAACAGGAGGAGCCCACTGATGAAACAGTGTTCACACTGAAAAACTCATCCGATGATTGTGAAAATGATGAGTTTCAGACTGTTTTTCACCAACAACTTTTTTCTCTAGACACTACCATCCCTATCCCTTCCATAAAACTCCAAATCTTACCCTCCAAATTCCAGAGACCAATTCCTGCCATTGGACTTCTTGATACCGGAGCCCAAAGAAGTATGATAAACCCAGACATACTTCCATCTCAGTTTTGGCAACCACCAAGTTGATTACCAAAAAACCCATTGGTATTCAAATCTTTCCAAATTGTGTTATTTGGACAAAAGTCATCGATTCTCATCTGCCTAATAAGGATATCTTGTTAGGATTTGATATCATTCACCAGATAAAACACCTCCAAATCATTCCTATTGGAATTCGAGTCAAATCCATGTTTTAACCATTCACCAATATTATTAAGCTTTATGGTTTGTCTAAAACCTCCCAGCCTTTCCAAGACATTTCCACAAAGTTTTGAAATATTATCTTGAGTCTCATGTTGACTTTCACCACCCAAATCCTCTGTGGAAAAATCCACATTTCTTTGTTCAATTGCCTTTCAAGTTGAATGAAGATGTCAATCCAACCAAAGCCACCCATCCAGGTTTGAGTCCTTCCGACTTAGTCCTCGTCCAACATGAATGTTCTCAGTTACTGGCCCAAGGTCTTATTGAATCCACTAGTTCTCAATGGGCTTGTCAAGCTTTTTATGTTGAAAAACATTCTGAGATTGTTAGGGGAAAAAAAGATTAGTCACTGACTATCAACCTCTAAACATGTTTTTACAAGACGACAAATTCCCTTTGCCAAAAAGACAGAGCATGTTCACCTATCTAAAAAATGCTCAAATTTTTTCAAAATTTGATCTTAAATCCGAATTTTGGCAAGTTGGAATTAAACCTTCAGAACGTTACAAAACTGCCTTTTGCATTCCCAATGCCCACTATCAATGGACAGTTTTACCCTTTGGACTTAACACAACCCCATCTATTTCTAAAAAACTATGGTCCAAATCTTCCAACCCATTTTGCATAGTGCATTGATTTACTTTCCAAAAGACAAATCCAGCAGTTCCTTGGTATTTTATTAATTATATCAGGGACTTTATCCCTCATGTTGATCATCACACCTGCCAGTTGACAGCCTTGCTAAAAAAGAATCCACCTTCGTGGAATAACAACCACACACTTGTTGTCACAATGTTAAAGCAAATTGTGCAAAAAGCTACCACCATTAAAGCTCATCACCAATGGCAGGCGAATATTGCAGAATGATGCAAGTGATGAGTCATGGGGGGCCATCCTCCTTGAAGAAACACATGGCAAAGAACACTTTATTGCCCATGCCAGTGGACACTTCTCTGACACACAAATCCATTACCACAGTGTGTTCAAAGAAATTTTAGCTGTCAAGCATGGTATTCAAAAGTTCGAGTATCATCTGATCGGCCATCACTTTCTTGTCAGAATGGACAACTCAGCTTTTCCCAACAGATTTTCAGGGTGAAAAGTAGAAAATGGAAAGGTATCAGCCATAAGGTAAGCTTTCATGAAAAAACGAAAAACAGCTTTTCTTGCAAACTCTTGGATGGCGAAAACAGAGGAGAATGTTTTATTCAAGGGAAAGGGTTTTTTGGTAAGAGCTTCGGGAGGTAAGGAGGTAGCCATGGCAATGATTGGAAAATGGTATGTGGTGGAAAACAGAATGGGAGGTGTCTCTGGTTTTGAAAGTCGAGAGAGCATATCAGGGATAAGGTTCTGGGATCCCTTTATATGCTTTACTGAAAAATCATATTTGGAAAACCAATCTTTTTCCTTATTCCTTTTCTTTTCTTTAAGACTTCATTTGCAGAGAGAGAGAGAAGTTTAGAAGTTCATGGTGAGAGAAAAACACACGAGTTTATTTCTTGGCACACTTCTATATGTTACATTCCATATGTTACAAGCAGATGAGAATTCCTTATATAGAGGGAATCTCCGAAAGATAGGACAGGGCCCCTATCTTTAAAGTAAAAGTAAAGTTACATGATTACACATGATTACACACCTTTAATTATTACAAAGGGACAAAGATGCTTTAATAAAGCATGACTTTGACAAAAGCTTAAAGCAAAAGCAAAAGCAAAAGTAAAAGCAAAAGCAACCATGATTACAACAAGACAAAACGAGACATAATGATAACAAGAAGACAAATCATTGATACCAATTTGGGGAATCAGGAATCCAATTTGGGGAATCAGGAATTCCCCAGGAAAACTTTCATTTTCTTGTCGGGTTATACAACCCAAAACAGACTTTTCGTTAGTCAAAACAGGGTACCAAACCAGATGAGAAAACTGCGAAAGCTTTCTGATGCACAGGATCCTTGCTAAAGGCAAGTGCAGAGCATACTAGCTTAAGTTTCAAAATGAACAAATTTAAAACCCCTTATTCCTTTTCTTTTCTTTAAGACTTCATTTGCAGAGAGAGAGAGAAGTTTAGAAGTTCATGGTGAGAGAAAAACACACGAGTTTATTTCTTGGCACACTTCTATATGTTACATTCCATATGTTACAAGCAGATGAGAATTCCTTATATAGAGGGAATCTCCGAAAGATAGGACAGGGCCCCTATCTTTAAAGTAAAAGTAAAGTTACATGATTACACATGATTACACACCTTTAATTATTACAAAGGGACAAAGATGCTTTAATAAAGCATGACTTTGACAAAAGCTTAAAGCAAAAGCAAAAGCAAAAGTAAAAGCAAAAGCAACCATGATTACAACAAGACAAAACGAGACATAATGATAACAAGAAGACAAATCACAATAAGACAAATAACTTTTATGGAGAGTGGAGGTTCATGTAGTCATCTTCGGAGGAACTTTCCGTTGCATCGGGATCTGTATCTCCGGAGTGGTGCGGTTTGCGGAAAAAGTTGCTTGGAAGCTTCGGGCGTTTAGGATGTTGACAGGAGAGACCACGGCATGGTGGATTAGGGCAATGAGCGGCTCGTGGAGTACACTGTGAAGCATACCTAGGGGAAGTCTGGGTGGCTTTGTCAACTTTAGAAGGCCGAGGTGATTTTTTGGAAGGTCGGGTTGATGGTCCTGGGTCGGAGGGTTCAGGTTCATCCATTGTTGGTTGGGGGAACTGATGAAGGTGTTGGCTAAGAGGAAGAAATTCTTCCCAAGGGTCCTGAGAGTCCTGGAAGAGAAAGTCAGTGTAGTCTGGCCTTTCTTCTTTGATAAGGATTCCTGTGGATGGTGGCTTGGATCTGGTTGATGGAGTAGGGATCATGATGAGGTCATGTTGTGGGCCTAAGGATGTGTGAACGATATCCTTATGTGGCGGAGTTTGGTGGTTTAACTGATGGAGGTAGTTATGTAAGGTAGGCTGAATCTCATTTTCAATGATGGAAGGGTGTGGTGCAGTGAACCATTCGTATACCTGATCCTGTGTCCAAAAGAACTGTGTATCCGGGTGTTGGAAATAAGGCCAGTGAATTATGAACACGGATGTCCACATTTGAGCTTCAGGTAATGGCATACGATCAAGGTTGTAGATCTCTGACAAGTGTTGGAGCTTGTGTCTCCACCATGGAATTGGTGAAAACCACTCAAGTAATGTCCAGATGAGAGAGGTAGCTTTGTCTGGATTAAGAAGATGAGACAAAGTGGGGGCGATGGGTAGGATGAGCTTGGTTGCATAGAGAGTAGTTAGGCACCAGAGGTACCATAACTCATCTTCAGTGATTTCTCTGGATGGGTCAAGGGTTAAACCTGTAAGAAACAGATTTTCAGGGTGAAAAGTAGAAAATGGAAAGGTATCAGCCATAAGGTAAGTTTTCATGAAAAAACGAAAAACAGCTTTTCTTGCAAACTCTTGGATGGCGAAAACAGAGGAGAATGTTTTATTCAAGGGAAAGGGTTTTTTGGTAAGAGCTTCGGGAGGTAAGGAGGTAGCCATGGCAATGATTGGAAAATGGTATGTGGTGGAAAACAGAATGGGAGGTGTCTCTGGTTTTGAAAGTCGAGAGAGCATATCAGGGATAAGGTTCTGGGATCCCTTTATATGCTTTACTGAAAAATCATATTTGGAAAACCAATCTTTTAACCGAAGTAACATCTTTTCTGGAACAGTTTTGCCTTTGAAATGGAGAATGTTGGGGAAGGCTGAGCTGTCCATCCGGATAAGGAAGTGGTGGCCAATGAGATGGTACTCGAACTTTTTAATGCCATACTTTACCGCTAAGATCTCTTTGAAGACGCTATGGTAGTGCTGCTGTGTGTCAGAAAAATGTCCACTAGCATAGGCAATAAAGTGTTCTTTTCCATTGAGTTCTTCAAGGAGAATGGCACCCCATGATTCATCACTTGCGTCTGTCTGTAGTATGCGCTTTCCATCTGCAATCAACTTTAAAGGAGGCGGATTTTGCGCAATCTTCTTGAGAGTAGTGACAGCATTTGTGTGGTCATCATTCCACTCAGGAGGCTTTTTCTTCAATAAAGCCGAGAGGTGACGAGTGTAGTGGTCCACATGTGGGATAAAGTCTCGGATATAATTGATAATTCCAAGAAATTGCTGGACCTGCTTTTTGGAAAGTTGCTGATCTGGAAAGTGAAGCAACTCTTGGGCAATGTGCTTTCCTGGTTGGTAATGGCCATCTTTTATAATCATACCAAGAAATTCGATGGTATCTGTGGCAATGGTGCTTTTCTTGGCAGATAGCATGATTCCATGACTTTGGACAATATCATAGAACTGGTTGAGCAGTCGGTGATGGTCATCATGTGATCCTGAAAAAAGTAAAATATCATCAATGTAAATCAATGCATTAGACAGGAGAGGCTGAAAGATTTTAATCATGGATTTTTGGAAAATGGAGGGGGCAGTTTTGAGACCAAAGGGTAGGACCGTCCATTGGAAATGGGCATTGGGAATGCAAAAGGCTGTTTTATATCGCTCAGAGGGTTCAATGCCTAATTGCCAAAAACCTGATTTTAAATCAAATTTTGCAAAGATCTGGGCATTTTTGAGAAAAGGAAACATGCTTTGTCGGCGAGGTAAGGGAAATTTGTCATCTTGCAAAAACATGTTTAAGGGCTGGTAGTCAATGACTAAGCGTTTCTTTCCTCGAACAATTTCAGAATGCTTTTCAACATAAAAGGCTTGGCAAGCCCATTGAGAAGTTGTGGGCTCAATTAATCCTTGGGCTATCAGTTGAGAACATTCTTGTTGGGCTAGGAGTAAGTCAGATGGACTCATTCCTGGATGAGTGGCTTTGGTGGGATTAATGTCTTCATTAAGTTTGAAGGGTAACTTAACAAAGAAAGACTGATTTTTCCACAAAGGGTTTGGATGGGTGAACTCAGAATGAGATTCGGGACAGAAGCTCAAAAGCTTGGTAGAAACATCCTGATATGATGGAGGGGTTTCAGACAGATTGTAAAGTTTCAAGACATCTGTGAATGGTTTGAACATAGACTTGACTCGAATTCCATGAGGAATGATTTGAAGGTGTTTGATCTGGTGAAGGATGTCAAATCCTAACAAAATATCTTTATTAGGAAGAGTTGAACCAATGACTTTGGTCCAAATGACACAATTAGGGAAAATCTGGATACCAATGGGCTTTTTGGTAACCAAAGAAGTGGTGAACAGGTTGCCATTAACAGCTTTGAAATATTCTTCGGATTGGGTCCAAGAGTCTGGTGGGAGAATATGAGGGTTGATCATACTGCGCTGTGCACCAGTATCGATGAGACCAATTGCTGGAATGGGCCTTTGGAATTTTGAAGGCAAGATTTGGACTTTGATGGAAGGTATAGGAACTGTAGTGTCGAGAGACAAGAGCTGTTGATGGAAAATGACTTGGGACTGATCACTGTCGGAATCATCAGAAGATTGTTGGAGTGCGAACACTGTTTCATCATTGGGTTCATCTTGTTCAGAGAAATAATATTCCAGTTCATCCTGTTGAGGAGAGTAATCCGTAGTAGCCTGAAGATGTTCTACAAGACGAATGGACTTGGTTCTTTTGTTGGGACAGTCTTTGGCAAAATGACCTTTTTTTCTGCAGATAAAACATCTGCTGGATTTTCTTCGTTTGGAGTCTTTAGAAGAAGAAGACCGCTTTCTGAAGAATCTGTAAGGTTTTCTGGATCTGCGGGGTCTGGATGAAAATTCTGGAGATCTGAACTTTCGAAAATGCCTTTTCTTTTTGGGACTGCAATCACAATCCTTCTTCTGTTTGCATTTGATTTGCAGATAAGGCTTTTTGCAGGCACTTCTGAATGGTTCTTTGTCTTTCAACAAGTCCTTGAAGAATTGTTTCTGTTCACAAAGCTTATCAAGACAAGTTTTGGCGAGTTGGAAAATTTTGCCAAGAGAGATATTGTCAATGACAAGATTGGAGGCGGTGAGCTGCCGCTGGATGTCAGGTTGGAGTTCTTCTGGTAGGGAGGCAAGAAAGACATGCTTTAGTGTAGGCTCATTGAATCCATTAAGCTTATAGAATAACAGGGACATGCGCTTGTAATGGAAATCAAGATCCTTGGCATCAAGGGAGCAACATTTCATGCTAAGATAGTCTCGGCGTGCAGCTTCAAAGGCTGCAGCTGGGTCTCCTAAAAACTGATCATGAAGAATGGCAAGAGCACTAGAGACTTCTGGCAATTGAACAAACTGCAATTGTCTGTATTGACCAAGAGAGTCAAACCAATCTCTTAGAGCACCCGTAAAACGAGTAGCAAATTCTCTAAGGACTGATTCAGTAGTGGCTCCTGATCTGAGCATTTGGAGATCAATCCAGGCAGACATTTCATTAAGACGATCACGCCATTTATAGGATGGAATATCATCAAAGGTAAACCAGGGACCATTTGATGATTTTTGACTGGATGAAGTTGTTTGGACCGGAGGAGGCTGGTTGGTAGCAGAAGATTCAGGCATTTCTTCTTCAACATCAGAAGGAATATCAACATATGGTTCAGTCCGAGAGGTTTGTGGGTCAGGTTGAGCCATCAGGATTCTGGTGATATCAGCATAAGATTTTTCAGAGTCACTAGTGGATGCTGAAGATTCTGTTTCAGTCTCAGTATGGCTATCTGAAACGGCTAGATTTGAATCAGAAGTTTGGTCATCAGTGGAAGATGGGTGGTCAATGGTTTGGGCACTGAATTGGTGCATAGGTTCTTTATCCTTGGATTTAGTAGAAGGTTGGGATTTGGATGGTTCAGGAGGTAATGGTGATGCTGGTGTATAGCCTGGTGATTGTTGGTCAGGGATAATAGTGGAGGAAGGATTGATTGTGACGGGTCGTGGTTGAGGTTTAGGCTTTGGTTTTGGTTTAGGTAGTGGTAATGGGTTGTCTCGAAAAAGGGTATGAGTCATACCAAACAGCTTAGAAGGCTCATACTGTCGGATGGGAGAAAGCATTGAGGCAAATGGATGATAGGTTGGACCAATCGAAGGGATAGGAGGTGAGGAAGTAAAAAGGGAAGGTTTTTGTTTGTCAGATTCAATTTGAGCAAGCTCAGCTTTTAATCGTCTGATCTCCCTTTCTTTTTGATCAAATTCTGGACCTTGGTAACGTTGGGCAAGCATAGTTCGCAACTCAGAATCAAGTTGAACAATTCTGGACTGGAGGTTCTGGTGGATCTGCTGCAGTTGTGCAGAGATGGAATCAACCTTCGTTTCAAGGTGTTCAGTTCGTAAACTGATCTTTTCAACTTTGGAATTAATGTTCAACAAAGTATCATTCTGGGCTCTGGCATTTTGGGTTTGCCAGTTGAGGACTGACTCAAAAGGTTTGGGCGGTTCAAGATGACCTGATGAAGTGATGGGTGATGGAATAAAAGGTTTGGACACAACATTTCGTTGGGAATCTGTGTGGGTGTCTAAAGGAGGAAAAGAGGAAGAATAATCTGAAGAAGCAGATGAAAACATCATACAACTCAGAGGTGGAGATGGATCTGGAACGGGTGAGGAGATTGTAGAGGTGCAACGCTTTGCAAGCCATTGGAGTTCCTTTTTATAGAGAGGTAAAGGAGCTGAGGGAGGAGGATCTTGTGGTGGTTTAGGAGTACTGTGGTGACACGAGGAATGAGATTTTTTCTTAGGTTTCTTTTTCTTTTTGGTTACATAATCATCATCCTCTTCCCAATCATCCCAGCAGGGACAATCTGGGTCACAGTGGCCGGAACCAGGGACATTCCAAAGGAAATGTCCATTTTGCTTGGCTGGATAAACAGGGAAACCGTCGGAATTGAATCCTGTAATGGGCAAATCTTCTTGAGCTGTCTGAACAGCTGTGATTATGGAGGAATAAGTGAAAGAGAGCCGAGGAGGCTCTTGAGGAGCACTGGGAGGCGGTTTAAAAGTCATTCTGACCGTGCCATCTGGTCGCCTTTCAAACATACTTTCAGATGTCTGAACTGGGGCTGTATTGTTGTGGAACTGCTCATAGTTTGAGATCCATTCAAGAGGCATAAGCTTAAGGAGTTCATGGCGAGGAATTTGCCTGGGGATCTGAATGATGGTTGGAATTTGGTCAGATTCAGCTAACACCATGAGAGTGTCAGAATGGTGTTCTGGAGTGGGTAGGTCTAAGGCATGATTCTGAAGCCGATAGACCAGTTGATGGTGTAATGTGGCGATTTTAGCAGTGGAGATTTGTTCAGCACCTTGGATCTGGACTTGAACTTTCAGGGTTGTAGGTAGATTAGGATCTTGAAGAGAAAGGTTGAAGTTTGGATAAAAGGTGAGTAAGACACTGCCAGCATGTAGGGTGGTGAGGACAGTACCGATTACGGCATCTTGGAACTGTTTAAACCGAGTATCCAAGAGAGCAACACGAGCGGTAACAGGTAAACCTTTGCGCCCATGTAGGGTAAGGATGAGGCGGATGCCGCCTAGATGAAGATGAGTGTATCCTTCACGTTTCCAATTTGAAATGAGTTCTGAAGGAATTTCGAGTGTAACATATTGCTCAGCAGAGGTGGCTTTGAGAGCACACTGATCCAGATGAGAAGACTGGATATATTCTTTAGGATGAGGCCGTTTGGTAGAGATAAGTGTACGGATGCTGCGGGTAAAGGAATTGGGTCGTTTGTACAAATGGTAAGGGCTAATAAGAGGGTAGGTGGATTCACTGATTTGAGCGGATTCGGGAATATAAGAGTATTCAACAAGGTTTTCTATTTTATTAGCAGTATGGGAAGTGCAAGATTTAGGCAAAGAAAGCGTAGAAGAAAGAGTAACAGGAGTTGATGAGGTAGAAGCCATGAGGGATGAGTTCTCTCTGCGCCTGAAGACTAAAGATCAAAACAGGAATAAAGACTTAAATTATAAGAGATTGTGGATATTCTCTTGTTGAAAAAGTCTATTGACATCTTGAAAGTCAATTGTAAGAGTTGTTGAAGCCTTGGAGGCGTGCTTAGTGAAATTCTCAAGCCTGATGAGCTTGGAGGCATGGACGTAGGCACAATTGACTGAACCATGTAAAAATTGAGTGTTTACTCTCTCTTACCCTATCTCTTTATTTTTTATTGCACATTAATTTATTTATTTCAAATTTGATTGCTTAGTTTATATTGCATTAAGTTTTAGTTGCTTAAATTTTTAGAATCCCAATTCACCCCTCTCTTGGGTTGCCTAGTTAGTATTTCATTTGGTATTAGAGCGAAGTGCTCTTGTTTGGACTTAACCATATAGAGTTAAAGATCAATGGCAACTTAAAATTACTCCACATTTAGGGAAGGTCAATTAACCACAAGACCTCCATTTTTTTTTTCATGGAAATGACTATCTTTATTGGAAAATTAGTATGAGAATTTACTTGATACCAGTGGGTAGTTATATGTGGCGTTGTTTACACCAGATCTACAACAGAACGAAGTCTGTCCTTAGGGCCAGTAGCCCGCAAGTTATGGTTTCCAGCCGATATACACTTATCCATCAAATACTAAAATCAAAAATCATATTTGAAAACAGTTTTTCACAATACCACCCGAAAACACGGCACTCATGGCCTTCAAAAAGGGTGAACGTTGTGAGAAAACACTTTCATTTTATAAAAATCGGGTTTTGGAGGACAAACAGGACCTTTCTGATGCACAAGATCCTTAGACTTAAGGCAAGTGCAGAGCATACTCAGTATGAAAATTTAGAGGCGAGCGTATCATTATTAACCCAAATAATTTCTTTGATTCCTAAAGGAAAGAAGAAGTTTAGAGAAGCATGATATGGAGAAGACGAAAAGTTTATTTATGATTAACTCCTGCGTACAACTGAAGCATAAGGTGCCTTATATAGAAAATCATCAAGGACAAGACCCCTTGAATGATTATAATCGACAAGCAGGCACATGCTTTTAGAAAGTAAAGTACAGCGACGAAGACTTTTACATAAGACAAAGTAAAATAGAAAGTAAAGCACTCCGACTAAGACTAAAGTAAAGCACACTTTTTTAAAAAGTAAAGCATACCGACTAAGACTTTTACATAAACATGCAAAGCAAACGGGAGTCACATGGGCTATTACATCAAAAGCTGTGTGAGAGCGACAAATTGTCATCATGGAGTGGATGGATAGCGCGACAGTGACACGTCTCCTGTTTCTTTCTCATATTGGCGCTTGTGCCGACTTATCCGTCTCTGGTCGAGATACGCCTCAGCTTGCTGATATTTTCCTTCATCAGCTTCAGACATGTGCTGTGATGTAGATGCAGCAGGAGAGTCTGGATTGGTGACAGTTGATAACTCTATGAAATGAGAGTTATCATGGCACTTTTAAACTTAAATCAATACTACTTAGAGAGTAAATTATGTGCTTCTATTGTATTTTTGTTACATTTTGCATAAATAATCATTTTAGTCAATCTTAATAAGTTTTGCTCGATTTAAAGTAATTTGTGCTCAAATTGTGTGCATAATTGTAGGTTTCCATAAGTTTATAATTCATGGAAGGAATGCTATGCAATATGCTTGCACAAATAAGGAAAGAACATGGCTACAAAAGAGTTGAAACAAATCTGGAACAGTGCAGTTGCTGTAGATATTATTGTAGCAACTATTGCTGTAGTAACCATTGCTGTAGCAACCATTGCTGTAGCAATTCTGGAACAACGACAGAGAAAATTCCGCGCGGGATACTTGCAGAATTGCGATCTGCAGTTTCCTAATCTGACTTATGGTGACCTACGCTTCCGTTTACCCTAATTTTCAACTATAAAAGAAGCACACATCATAAGCACAAGAGAGCCGTCACCCAAGGAGAAAAACACAAAGAAACAAAAGAAAAACAAGATTCAAGAGAGAGATTAAGGGCTGTACAAGAGGAGAATTTGCAGAAATAAATCAAGAACCCAGTCCTTCTTATTATTCTCTTGTTTTCTCGTTTTCTATTTATTTATGGGGATGTATTTCATGGCTGAAACTTTGTTCTTTATTTTTCTTTTACAAACCATGAACTAAATTTATTTGTGGTTGAGTGATAAACAATATTGATGGTTTATTGACTGAATATATGTGTTCCTGCATGTTTGCTGTAGCATTTTTTTTATAGTATTCATTTTTATTCATTATTTCAGTTGATCACCCATTTAATGATACAAGTTAAGAGAGAGCAGCAAAATGGCCTATCTTACTTGATCTTAAATTGAGTTTCCCGGATTGAGTTTTACTTGAGTCCCAAAAGGGCCATGCTTGATTTAAGATTAGTGATGAACTAGACATAAGGATTCACCTTGTAGGGTAAATAAAACCTAAGCGTGTAATTCTATATCTTATGTTGGCATAGCAACTGATTACTGTTAGGTTGCATATAGTGATAAGATATCCAACATGCGACGACTGAGAATACATAAGGATTCTGCCCAGTGCTGTAGAAAATGTTGTAGCAACCGAACCAAACATTAGAAAAATAGTCAAGACCATTAAGAGAGTTTATTCACTCAACTACTTTATAATCCCATTGATTTTATCCTTGATTTTGACGTGATAATCTACTTTATTGCATTTTATTTATTACGTTTTTATTTTAATTAATAAATTAGTTTCATCAATTGTTTATCTTAATTTAGCACAAAATCTGCACTGTTAAGATTGCTGTAGCAAATCTGATAACATCAATTCCTGTGGAGACGATCTTGAATACTTATCACTTTATTACTTGTTGTGTACACTTGCACATTGACACCAATAGCATTAGTATTTATATACCAACAACAATATAATGGGGATTTTCAGTATGGAGAAGGGACTAAAAATCTTCCCATGGGTCTTGAGCGTCTTGTAATAAGACGTTGGTGTAATCAGGACGTTGTTCCATGACAAGTATTCCTTGGGGACTTGAACTTGAACACGGAGTATAACCTTGTGTTTTTGGAATTATTTCAAGGGTGTGTGATGGTCCAATAGAGGTGTGGTGAATGTTTGTGGTAGGTGGAGGAACATTGTTAAGTTCCATGAGATAGGCTTTGAGAACAGATGTTACTGATGTATCATGGATGAGGGTATAAGGATGAGGGTAAGTTCTACATTCATATGCCATGTCTTGTGTCCAATAGTCTCTTGTTTCTGGCTGCTGGAAGTAGGGCTTGTGAACAATGAAAACTGTAGTCCACATGTTAGCTTCATGTTCTGGCATTCTGTCTAATCCATGAAAGGTACACAAATTCTGAAGTTATTTACTCCACTATGTGAGTGGGGAATACCATTCGAGGAGAGTCCATAGAAGGTCTGGTGAGAACTCAGGATTGGTAAGGTGAGTTAGGACTGGTTTGATGGGAAAAACTAGCTTTGTAGCATACAAGGTGGTGAGACACCACATGTACCAAAGCTCATCCTCACATATGGACAGAGAGGAGAGAGTGAGGCCTGTGAGAAATAGGTGCTCCATGTAAAGGTTAGGAAAACAGTCAGGTTTTTTTGTCTGAACATTAAAGAAATACCTATAAAGGAACTTCTTTGCAAAATCTTGAAGCTGGTAAGCCGATTGGAAGCGGATGTTCATGGGGAAGTTTCTCTAGTTGAGAGCTTTGAAAGGAAGTTGGCGATTCATGGCTATAATTGGAATGATTTGGATTGAGGAAATGAGTGAAGGTTTATTTATAGTTGGATGGGTGAGGAAGTCTGGAATGAGGTTCTGGTTGCTTTTTATGTGGTGAACAGTGAAGTCGTATTTAGCAAACTAGTTTTTGAGATGAGTAGTTGCTTGTCAGGGAGTAACTTGTTTTTGAAGTCAAAGATTCGGGAAAAGAAAAGTTATCCATGTTGATAAGAAATTTATGGCTGATTAGATGAAATTTGATTTTTTTAATTCCATACTTGATTGCCAAAATCTCTTTGTAGATCACATGGTAGTTCTTTTCAGAGTCTTTGAATTGTCCACTTGCATGTGTACAGAAATGACGCACGCCGTTGATTTCTTGGAGAAGAATGGCACTCCAGTAATCATCGCTGGCATCAGTCTGGAGGATGCGTTGTCCAGTTGTGGGAATTCTGAGTGGAAGAGGTGATTGGGCTATCATCTTTAGCTACTTGATAGCTTCTGTCTGTGCTGGGCCCTATGGAGGGCACTGTTTTTTGAGCATGCGCAATAGCTGGCTGGTGTAGAATATAACTTTTGGGATAAAATCACGGACATAATTAATAATCCCGAGGAATTGTTGGATATGCTTTTTGGTGAGATTTGTGTCCGGGAACTTTAATACTTCAGTTGCAATGTATGGACCAGGTTGACAGTAGCCATCTTTAATCACCATGCCAAGAAAGTCAATTGATTCCTTTCCTATGCTGCTTTTCTTTTCGGAAAGCATGATTCCATGCGCCTGCACAATATGAAAGAAATCTAAAAGGAGCTTCTGGTGGCTCTCATGGTTAGAGAAAAATAACAAAATATCATCAATGTAGACCAGAGCATGATGGAGGATGGGACTAAAGATTTTTGTCATGGCCTTTTGAAATAATGAAGGAGCAACTTTAAGACCAAAGGGCATAATAGTCCATTGATAATGTGCATCCGGAATGCAAAAGACAGTTTTGTGTCAACTGGTGAAATACCAAGTTGCCAAAAACCAGCTTTTAAATCAAATTTAGAGAAGATACGAGCCCCTTGAAGATGAAAAAACAGGGTCTGAATTTTTGGAAGGGGAAACTTATTATCTTTAAGAAAAGAATTAAGTGGCTGGTAATCAATAACTAATCTCTTTTTTCCACGAACTAATTCAGATCATTTTTCAACATAGAAGGCTTGGCAAGCCCAATCTGAATCAGTAGGTTCAATTAGACCTTAAAGTAACTGAGAACATTCTTGCTTAGCAAGCAAGAGATCTGAAGGAGACATACCCGGGTGAGAAGCTTTTGTGGGATTTATGTCTTCATTGAGTTTGAAAGGGAGGTGGATGAAGAATTGTTCATTCTTCTAAAGTGGTGGAGGATGGTGGAACTGTGAATGATTTTCTAGACAAAACTCAAAGAACTTTTGCGAAATGTGACTGTATGGAGATGGTGTTTCGGAAAGTGCATATAGACGCAGTGTATCGGTATAAGGCAAGAACATTTGTTTGTAGCGAACTCCAGAATTGGTTAGGAAGAGGTTTTTAACCAAATGGAGAATGTCGAAACCTATGAGTAAATTTTTATCTGAGAATTTGGAAGCTACAATCTTTTTCCAAATGATACAATTCGGAAAGAATTGAATACCAATGGATCTTTGAATGAGGTTCCCAATAGTTTGAGGGAAGAACAGAAAGATCAATCATACTGGTATCTATACCAGTGTCGATAAACCCAATGACAGGAATAGGTTTATGAAACTTGGAAGGAATGATTGACATTTTAAGTGAAGGTCTGGGAATGGTGGAAACATGGTTGACATTTTGAACGGTAGAGATGACTGAAATATCCTCAGAATATGATGATTCTACAATAATGAAAGTAGTTTGGTCATCTTGTTCTGATTGTTCAGAAAAGTTTGACTCAACATCTTCGTTCTTAGATAAGAGGGAAGAATGTTGAAGGTGCTGTATGAGACGAACAACTTTGGCAAACTTGTGAGGATAGTTTCGAGCAAAATGACTGCATTTCTTGCAGATGAAACAACGGTTATGCTTTTTCTTTCTGTACTGGGAAACATCTTTTTTCTTGAAGTAGCGGAATGGTTTTTTGGAAGATGATTTTCTATGGAAGTGTTTCTGAAAATATTTTTTCTTTTTCGTCAAACAAACACACTTCTTTTCATCTTTGCACTCTATCTTGAGATTAGGTTTTTTACAAGCTTCAGAGAAGGGTTTTTTGTCTTCCATGAGATCTTTGAAGAATACCTTTTGCTCACAGATTTTATCAAGGCATAACATTGCCATTTGGAAAATCTTTCCCAAAGAGATGTCAGCAATGCTGAGATTAGTGGCTGTGAGTTTTCTTTGGAGATCAGGTTGTAACTCAGAAGGAAGAGAGGCTATAAAGACATGTTTGAGAGAAGGTTCATTGAACCCAATTAGCTTGTAAAATAGAATACTCATTCTTTTGTAATGAGATTCTAAAAGATGTCATTTGAGAGAACAACACTTCATCTGATGGTACTTTTTTCTGTCTGCATCAGTAGATGTTGTTTTTTCGCCAATGAATTGTTCATGGATGAGATTGAGTGTTGTACCAACTGGTGATTGCATGAATTGGAGTTGTCTATATTCTCCCAAGCTTTCTAACCAATCTCATAAAGAACCCGTAGATCGGGCCATGAATTCACGAAGGACAGCTTGAGATTGAGCATTTGGCTTTGTTCCTTGAAGATCAATCTATGCAGCAAATTCTTGAAGTCTAGCAGGCCATTTGTGACGGGGAATGTCATCAAATGTTAACCAAGATACTGAAGATGGTTTTGTTGAGTGGTCATGAGCTGGTGGTGGCATTGGTGGCACTGATTCTGTGTGAGATGCTTTATGCTCATCATCAGAAGAACTGTCTTCAACAATAGGTGTAGAAGTTGAAGCACTGGGATATTCAGTTTTGGTTGCCATCAATATGCTCGCAATGTCAGCATATTCTGATTCAGAGTCAGTTGAGGTACTGGTTGAGTTTGTCGATGAGGAAGAGGAAGATGGGTTTGATTCTGACTGATTAGACTCATATACTGTTTTTAGTTTAGAGAATTGAGAAGATGAGTATTGGACAGTATGATAATGATACTGATCCATTGGTCCTTTATCCTTTTTAGGGGGTTCAGGAGTGGCTTTCGGTGAATCTTCCGGAGGTACCGGAGGAACAGATGAGGATGAAGTTGGTTTTGAATTTGGTTATGAAATTTTTACTTTGGACTTGGATTTCTTAGGTGAAGAAGGCTTTGGTTGAGGAGTGGGTTGAAGATGTGAAAATCCAAAGAACTACTTGTAAATAGGCTGTTGAGGTCTAGGAGGTGTATAAAAAGGTGAATAGGTTTCAAATACAGGTGGAGGCACATGTATGGACTGTGTTTGGGTGAAGAGTGTGGGACGAGTCTTTTCAGCATCAATTCTGGCTAATTCAGCTCTAAGTTTTCTAATCTCTGCTTCTTTCTTATTAAACTCTGGACCCCAGATATGATTGTTAATAATTCGTCTGAGATCGGCATCTAGCTCAGAGATACGGTCTTGTAGATGTATGTACATTTGATCAAGACGATGGCTGATTGAATCAACATTAGTTTCAGTCTGGGAGAATTGACTGGCAACTCGATCAATTTTCTTTCCGAGTTGTTTGAGAGTTTGATTCTGAGCATTGGCATTTCTGGTTTGCCAATTTAAAATAGCTTCATACTGTTTTGGTTCTTCAGGTTGCTCAGAGGCTGTAACTGGGGATTTGACAAAAGGTTTTAAGACAACTCTGGTTTAAGTGTTTGTCTGTTTTTCAAGTGGAGGGAATGACTCTTCATAAGATTGACTTAAAAACATTAGGCATGATCTTATTGGTTGAACAAGAGGTTTGGGATTTGGTGGAGGCTGTGGAGGAAAAGAGTTGAAAGATGTTTTTGGATGAGAAGGTTTTTTCTTTTTCTTTTTCTTTCTCCTTATGACTTCCAGTTCATCATCAACATCCGTATCATCCAAGTAAGGACAATCAAGATTACACATATGGGCTTCAGGAACATCCCATAGAAAATGACCATTGATTTTATCAGGATATACAGGATACCCTTTTGATGAGAAACCATGAATTGGAAGCTTCTTTTCTTGACTAGTTTGGACTGCTGTAATCATAGCAGTGTAAGAAAGCTTTGAAGTTTCTGGAACCGGATTAGTTTTAGGTGTTTGAAAAGACAGTTTGACTTGACCATTTTGTCTTCTTTCAAATATGGCTTCTGTAGTCTAGACTGGTTCAGAGTTTTGGTGGAAGTGCTCATAATTGGTCAGCCATTCAAGAGGCATGAGTTTGAGCAATTCTTATTTCTGGATTTGTTTGGGAATTTGGATGATGGTTGGAATTGTGTTTGTGTCGGCAAGGATCATTAAGGCATCTGAGGTAGTGTGAGGTGTAGGAAGCTCTAGTGCATGATTCTGTAATCGATACACTATTTGGTGATGAAGGGATGCAATCTGGATCTGAACTTTAAGGGTTGTTGGAAGGTTGGGATTCTCAAGAAAGAGGTTGAAATTAGGGTAAAAGGTTAACAGGACACTACCAGCATGACGTGTAGTCAGAACGGTTCCTATAACAGCATGTTGGTACTCTTGGACATGGTCTGTTTGTCAAGTGGAGGAAATAATTCGTCATAAGAATGACTTGAAAACATAAGACATGATCGGATTGGTTGAGCAGGAGGTTTGGGATCCGGTGGAGGTTGTGGAGGAAAGGATTTGCAGGTTTCCCCGAATCTTTGACTTCAAAAACAAATTGCTCCCTGACAAGCAATTACTCAACCTCAAAACCTGGTTTGCCAAATATGACTTCACTATTCAACATATAACAGGTAAACTTTTTCTGCCATGGGGAGACAGAATCAATCTAATACCGCCAAGATGAAGATGGGTATACCCTTCTCGTTTCCAATTTGCTACGAGATCTAAGGGTATTTCTAAAGTGACATATTGTTCACTTTGAGAGGCTTGTAAAGCACACTGATCTAGTCTAGAAGACTGGATTTACTCTTTTGGTAGTGGTCTTTTTGTGGAGATGAGGGTTCGAATACTTCTAGTGAGAGAATTTTTTATTTGTAGAGGTTGTAGGGACTCATGATGGGGAATTGAGATTCATTGATTTGGGCAGATTCGGGAATATAAGAATATTCGACAAGGTTTTCAATTTTGGAGGCTATATGTTTTTGACATGATCTTGGAAGAGAGAGACTAGAGGAAAGAGAAATATAGGATGAAGACGATAAAGGAGTTGAGCTTGAAGATGAAGTTGTTTCCATGTTTAGTAAATCTTTTTCTAGGAGATCAAATAAGATTATTTGGAATTACTAATGATACCACCTCTTTATGAAGTGTGGCTCTGATACCAGTGGGTAGTTGTACGTGGCATTGTTTACACCAGATCTACAACAGAACGAAGTCTGTCCTTAGGGCCAGTAGCTCGCAAGTTCTGGTTTCCAGCCGATGTACACTTATCCATCAAATACCAAATCCGAAAATCATATTTGAAAAAGTAGGGGAAGATGTTCCAAAACCTTCACGGGAATGGAATGAATTGAAAAAGAGAAAAACTTCTCTAAATTCCAAAGTTGTGAATGCCTTGTTTTGTGCACTTGATAAGAAAGAGTTCCATAGAGTGTCTAGTTGTGAAAGTGCTCATGAAATTTGGAATAAATTTGAAGTTGTTTATGAAGGCACAAATCAAGTAAAAGAGTCTAAAATTAGTAGATACACTCGACAACATGAATTTTTCCAAATAGAATAAAATGAGAGTGTGTATTCTATGTATACTAGATTTATGGACATAGCGAAAAAAGTTAAGAAAATTATTAGGTCACTACCAAAGGAATGGAGACCTAAGAGAACTGTCATTGAGGAAGCTAAAAATTTAAATACTTTACCTATTGACGATTTGATTGGTTCTCTTATTTCTTATGAGGAAGACTTGACAGCAGAAAAAGACAATGAGAAGAAGAAAAAAAGCATTGCTCTTAAAACCTCAAAACATGAGAGTGATGAGGAAAGTGAGCTGGATGATGAGGAAATGACTATGCTGGCTAGGAGATTCAGAAAATTCTACAAGAGAACTAATGAGCGGAGAAAATTTAGAAACTACAAGAATCAAAAGCAGAAGAATGGGCCAATTATTTGCTATGAATGCAAAAACCCTCAACACATACAATCGGAGTGTCCTCTCCTCAACAAGCTCAAGAAGAAGGCAATGGTAGCAACCTAGGATGACAGCGATAAGGAAACGAGTGATGATGAAAAGCAAAGAGAGATGACAAATCTAGCTCCCATGGCAATCGGGGAAGAATCATTTGATGAACTTGATGAGGTAAGTGATCTTCCAACATGTGATGAGTTAAATAATGTTTTTAAAAAATTGTATGATGATTTGATAAGAATAGGTAAAAAAAAAAGCATCCCTTAAAAAGAAAATGTTAGAAATTTCAAATGAAAATGATTCTTTACAAAAATGCAATGATTCATTAAATGAAAAGATTAATGATGCATTTACTTCCTGGAATGGGAATGGGGTGGAATGGGAAAAGCTTGAAATGGGAATGAGATTTCAATATTTACTTGACAAAAATAAATGGGAATGGGAATGTGCTGGAATGCCATTAATATGTTTACTTGGTAAAATAAATGAAAATGGGAAATGGGAATGAGAATTAATTTACCAAAATAACCATAGTATTAATAATTAATAAAAACAATTAATTTATCATTATTAACAATATTATCATAATTGTTGTTATTATTATTAAAAATATTATTAACTTTATTATTTTCGTTATTATTAATTAATGTTAATATTTTTTTAAATTAATAATCAGGAAAATAATGGTAATACCATTAAATTATTATAATAAAGTTAATAATAATGAACGATTTTAAATTTGTTCATTTTGAAACTTAAGCAATATGCTCTGCACTTGCCTCTCGCAAGGATCCTGTGCATCAGAAAGCTTTTGATCGTTTTCTTATCTGCTTTGGTACCCTGTTTTAGACTAACGAAAAGTCTGTTTTGGGTTGTATAACCCGAGAAGAAAATGAAAGTTTTCCTGATTTCTCAATATTGGTATCAGAGCCAACTGTTCGTTTCATTTTTCCAAAGTGGTATAATTTAGGTCGTTTTTTCTTTTCTTTTCATTAGAACTTCATTAGCAGAGAGAGAGAGGAGGGTTTAGAATTTCATGGTTTAAAAGCACACGAGAGTTTATTTCTTGAAAAACTTCTATATCTTACAAGAGAGGAGAAGCTCCTTATATAGGAGAAATCTCAGGAAGATAGGACAGGACCCCTATCTTTTACAAAAGTAAAAGTTACATCATGACACACCTTTAATTATTACAAAGGGACAAAGATGCTTTAATAATTAAAGCATGACTTTGACAAAAGCTTAAAGCAAAAAGCAAAAGCAACCATAATTATACAAGACAAAGCAAAAGCAAAACATAATCATTACAACAAGACAAATCATAACAAGACAAACTACTTTATGGGGAATAGATGTTCATGTAGTCGTCTTCGGAGGAACTTTTTGTTGCATCTGGGTCCGTATCACCAGAGTGATGACGCTTTTGAAAAAAGTTTTTTGAGAGCTTTGGATGCTTACAGGAGGGACCACGGCAAGGTGGGTAAGGACAATTATAGTCTTGTGGAGTACACCTGGGAGTTGGCTTAGGAGAAGTTTGGGTAGCTTTGTCAACTTTGGTGGTTCGGGTTGGTTTTTTGGAAAGTTGGGTTGATGGTCCTGGTGCGGAGGGTCCAGGTTCATCCATTGTTGGTTGGGGAAACTGATGAAGGTGTTGGCTGAGAGGAAGAAATTCTTCCCAAGGGTCTTGAGAATCTTGGAAGAGGAAGTCAGTGTAGTCTGGCTTTTCTTCTTTGATAAGGATGCCTGTGGATGGTGGTTTGGATCTGGCTGATGGAGTAGGGATCATGATGAGATCATGTTGTGGGCCTAGGGAGGTATGAAAGATATCCTTATGGGGCGGAGTTTGGTGGTTTAACTGATGGAGGTAATTATGCAGGGTGGACTGTATTTCATTGTCAATGATGGCGGGGTGTGGTGAAGTGAACCATTCGTATACCTGATCCTGGGTCCAAAAGAACTGTGTATCTGGGTGTTGGAAATAAGGCCTGTGAATAATGAACACAGATGTCCACATTTGGGCTTCAGAGGATGGCATACAATCAAGGTTGTAGATTTCTGACAGTTGTTGGAGCTTTTGTCGCCACCATGGAATTGGTGAAAACCACTCAAGTAATGTCCAGATGAGGGAAGTGGCCTTGTCAGGGTTAAGGAGATGGGTTAAGGTAGGAGCGATTGGTAAGATTAGCTTGGTAGCATACAAAACAGTTAGGCACCAGAGGTACCATAACTCATCTTCAGTAATTTCTCTGGATGGGTCAAGGGTTAAACCTGTAAGAAACAGATTTTCTGGATGGAAAGTAGAAAATTGAAATGAGTCAGCCATGAGGTAAGCTTTCATGAAAAAGCGGAAAACAACTTTTCTTGCAAATTCTTGGATGGCAAAATCAGAGGAGAATGTTTTGTTCAAGGGAAAGGATTTCTTGGTAAGAGCTTCGGGAGGTAGAGATGTAGCCATAAAGATGATTGGAAAATGAGATGTGGAGGAAAACAGAGTGGGAGGTGTTTCTGGTTTTGAAAGTCTGGATAGCATATCAGGGATAAGGTTTTGGGATCCCTTTATATGCTTAACTGAAAAGTCATATTTGGAAAACCAATCTTTCAATCGGAGTAACATCTTTTCTGGAACAGTTTTGCCTTTGAAATTGAGAATATTGGGGAAGGCTGAGCTGTCCATTCGGATGAGGAAGTGGTGACCAATGAGATGATACTCGAACTTTTTGATTCCATTCTTTACCGCTAAGATTTCTTTGAAGACGCTATGGTAGTGCTTCTGTGTGTCAGAAAAATGTCCACTAGCGTGAGTGATAAAGTGTTCTTTTCCATTGAGTTCTTCAAGGAGGATGGCACCCCATGATTCATCACTTGCGTCTGTTTGTAATATGCGCTTTCCATCTGCAATCAACTTTAAAGGAGGCGGATTGTGCGCGATCTGTTTGAGAGTAGTGACAGCACGTGTGTGGTCAGTATTCCACTCAGGAGGCTTCTTTTTCAATAAAGCCGAGAGATGATGAGTGTAGTGGTCCACATGTGGGAGGAAATCACGGATGTAATTGATAATGCCAAGAAACTGTTGAACTTGCTTTTTGGAAAGTTGCTGGTCTGGAAAGTGAAGCAATTCTTGGGCAATGTGCTTTTCTGGCTGGTAATGGCCATCTTTAATGATCATACCAAGAAATGCGATGTTGTCGGTTGCAATAGTGCTTTTCTTGGCAGATAAAATAATTCCATGACTTTGGACAATATCATAGAATTGAGCTAACAGTTGACGATGTTCATCATGTGATCCTGAAAAAAGCAAGATATCGTCAATATAAATCAATGCATGATGGAAGAGAGGTTGGAAAATTTGGACCATTGATTTTTGAAAAATGGATGGGGCAGTTTTGAGGCCAAAGGGTAGAACTGTCCATTGAAAATGAGCATTTGGAATGCAAAAAATAGTTTTATATCGCTCAGAGGGTTCAATGCCTAATTGCCAAAATCCTGATTTTAAATCAAATTTTGAAAAGATTTGGGCATTTTTGAGAAAAGTAAACATGCTTTGTCGGCGGGGCAAAGGAAACTTGTCATCCTGTAAAAACATGTTTAATGGCTGGTAGTCAATGATTAAGCGTTTGTTTCCTCGAACAATTTCAGAATGCTTTTCAACATAAAAGGCTTGGCAAGCCCATTGGGAATTTGTGGGCTCAATTAGACCTTGGGCTAACAGTTGGGAACATTCCTGTTGAGCTAGGAGCAAGTCAGAAGGACTCATTCCTGGATGAGTAGCTTTGGTTGGGTTAATGTTTTCGTTGAGTTTGAAAGGTAACTTAACGAAGAAAGACTTGTTTTTCCACAAAGGGCTTGGATGGGTGAACTCAGAATGGGATTCTGGACAAAAACTCAAAAGTTTGGTTGAAATATCCTGGTAAGACGAAGGGGTGTCAGACAGATTGTAAAGTTTCAGGATGTCTATAACTGGCTTGAACAAGGACTTGACTCGGATTCCATGAGGAATGATTTGAAGATGTTTGATCTGGTGAAGGATGTCAAATCCTAACAAGATATCCTTATTAGGAAGAGTTGAACCAATGACCTTGGTCCAAATGACACAATTGGGAAAAATCTGGATACCAATGGGTTTCTTGGTAATCAAAGAAGTGGTGAACAGTTTTCCATTAACAGCTTTGAAATGTTCCTCAGATTGTATCCAGGAGTCTGGTGGGAGAATGTGAGGGTTTAACATACTGCGCTGGGCGCCAGTATCGATAAGACCAATTGCTGGAATGGGCCTTTCGAATTTTGAAGGCAGGATTTGGAGTTTGATGGAAGGTATAGGAACTGTAGTGTCAAGGGATAAGAGCTGTTGATGGAAAATGACTTGGGACTGGTCATTGTTGGAATCATCAGAAGACTGTTGTTATGCGAACACTGTTTCATCATTGGGTTCATCTTGTTCAGAAAAATAGAATTCCAATTCATCCTTCTCGAGAGAGTAATCAGTAGTGGCTCGAAGTTGCTCAACAAGTCGAATGGACTTTTCTCTTTTGTTGGGGCAATCTTTAGCATAATGACCTTTTTTTCTTGCAGATAAAACATCGGCTAGACTTTCGTCGTTTGAAGTCTCTGGAAGAAGAAGACTTCTTTCTGAAGAATCTGTAAGACTTCCTGGGTCGGCGATGTCTAGATGAAAATTCCGGAGATTTGAATTTCTGAAAATGCCGTTTCTTTTTGGGACTGCAATCACAATCCTTCTTCTGTTTGCATTTGATTTGCAGATAAGATTTCTTGCAAGCACTTTTGAATGGTTCTTTGTCTTTCAACAGTTCTTTGAAAAACTGTTTCTGCTTTTATGGAGAGTGGAGGTTCATGTAGTCATCTTCGGAGGAGCTTTCAATCATTGCCATGGCTACCTCCTTCTGTTTGCATTTGATTTGCAGATAAGATTTCTTGCAAGCACTTTTGAATGGTTCTTTGTCTTTCAACAGTTCTTTGAAAAACTGTTTCTGCTTTTATGGAGAGTGGAGGTTCATGTAGTCATCTTCGGAGGAGCTTTCAATCATTGCCATGGCTACCTCCTTGCCAAGAGAGATATTGTCAATGACAAGGTTAGAGGCGGTGAGCTGCCGCTGGATGTCGGGTTGGAGTTCTTCTGGAAGGGAGGCCAAAAAGACATGCTTCAAGGTTGGCTCATTGAATCCATTAAGCTTATAGAAGAGCAGGGACATGCGCTTGTAATGAAAATCAAGATCCTTAGCATTGAGGGAACATCATTTCATACTAAGATAGTCTCGTCGTGCAGCTTCAAAGACTGCAGCTGGGTCTCCTAGGAATTGATCGTGGAGAATGGCAAGAGCACTTGAGATCTCTGGTAGTTGAACAAACTGGAGTTGTCTGTAGGGACCTAATGAATCAAACCAATCTCTTAGAGCACCCGTAAAACGAGTGGTGAATTCTCTAAGAACTGATTCAATTGTGGCGCATGGTCGTAATATTTGCAAATCAATCCAGGCAGACATTTCATTAAGGCGGTCATGCCATTTGGAAGATGGAATATCATCAAAAGTGAACCATGGACCATTTGATGATTTTTTACTTTGGGAATGAGATTGGGCTGAAGTTGGGGGAGGCTGATTAGTTGCAGAAGATTCAGGTATCTCTTCATCAACTTCAGAGGGGATATCAACTATGGTTCAGTTCGAGAGGTTTGGCCTTGAGTATGCTAATCAGGTTGAGCCATCAAGATCCTAGTGATGTCAACATAAGATTTTTCAGAGTTGCTGGTGGATAGAGAAGAGTTTGTGTCGGTTTCAGAATGGCTATCTGAGGCAGCTAGATTTGAATCAGAAGTTTGATCATCGGTGGAGGAGGAGTGATCAACTGTATGGGCACTAAACTGGTGCATGGGTGCTTTATCCTTGGATTGGATAGGAGGTTAGGATAGAGGTGGTGCAAGTGATGACGGTGATGCCGGCGTATATCCCGGAGATTGTTGGTCAGGGATAATAGATGGATGAATGGTAACAGGTCGTGGTTGAGGTTTAGGCTTTGATTTAGGTTTTGGCGGTGGAGGCAAAGGATTATCTCGAAAAAGTGTATGAGTCATTCCAAATAACTTAGAAGGCTCATATTGTTTGATAGGAGAAAGCATAGAGGCAAAAGGATGGTATGTAGGGCCAATGGACGGAATAGAAGGGGACGTGGTGAAAAGGGTAGGTCTGTGTTTTTCGGATTCAATCTGGTTAAGTTCAGCTTTTAACCGACGAATTTCCTTTTCCTTTTGGTCAAATTCTGGGCCATAGTATCTTTGGGCAAGCATGGCGCGTAGTTCAGAATCAAGTTGGATAATTCTGGACTGGAGATTTTGATGGATCTACTGCAGTTGGGAAGTAATGGAATCAACTTTGGTCTCAAGCTGTTCAGTTCGTAAACTGATATGCTCAACTTTGGAAGTGATATTTAACAAAGTATCATTTTGGGCTTTGGCATTTTGAGTTTGCCAGTTGAGGACTGATTCAAAAGGTTTGGGTGGTTCAAGATGACCAGCTGAGGTTATGGGTGATGGAATAAAAGGTTTAGACACAACATTTCGTTGGGAATCTGTGTGGGTGTCTAAAGGAGGAAAAGAGGAAGAATAATCTGAAGAAGCATATGAAAACATCATACAAATCAGAGGTGGAGATGGATCTGGAACAGGTGATGAAATTGTGGATGTGCAACGTTTTGCAAGCCATTGGAGTTCGTTTTTGTAGAGGGGTAAAGGAGCTGGTGGAGGCGGAGGATCTTGTGGTGGTCTAGGAATACTGTGGTGACACGAGGCATGAGATTTTTTCTTAGGTTTCTTTTTCTTTGTGGTTACATAATCGTCATCCTCTTCCCAATCATCCCAGCAGGGACAATCTGGGTCACAGTGGCCTGAGCCAGGGACATCCCATAGGAAATGTCCATTTTGTTTGGCTGGATAAACAGGGAAACCTTCAGAATTGAACCCTGTAATAGGCAGATCTTCTTGAGCTGTCTGAACAGTTGTGATCATGGAGGAGTAAGTAAAAGAGAGTCGAGGAGGCTCTTGTGGAGCACTGGGAGGTGGTTTAAAGGTCATTCTGACCGTGTCATCTGGTCGCCGTTCAAACATACTTTCAGATGTCTGAACTGGGGTTGTATTGTTATGGAACTGCTCATAGTTTGAGATCCACTCAAGAGGCATAAGCTTAATGAGCTCATGGCGTGGAATTTGTCTGGGGATCTGAATGATGGTAGAGATTTGGTCAGATTCAGCTAACACCATGAGGGTGTCAGAATGGTGTGCCAGAGCAGGTAGATCTAAGGCATGGTTTTGAAGCCTGTAGACCAGTTGATGGTGTAGGGTGGCTATTTTGGCAGTGGAAATCTGTTCAGTACCTTGGATTTGGATTTGGACTTGTAAGGTTGTGGGTAAATTTGTGTCTTGAAGTGAGAGGTTAAAGTTAGGATAAAAGGTGAGGAGGACACTTCCAGCATGCAGGGTTGTGAGTACGGTTCCAATAACAGCATCTTGGTATTGTTTAAACCGAGTGTCAAGCAAAGCAATACGAGCTGTAACTAGTAATCCTTTTCGCCCATGAAGGGTAAGGATTAATCTGGTGCCACCAAGGTGGAGATGAGTGTAACCTTCATGTTTCCAGGTGGAAATCAGATCAGAAGGTATCTCCAAAGTAACATATTGTTCAGCAGAAGTGGCTTTAAGAGCACACTGATCCAGACGAGAAGACTCGATATATTCTTTAGGATGAGGCCGCCGAGTAGAAATAAGGGTACGGATACTGCGGGTAAAGGAATTGGGACGTTTGTACAACTGATAAGGGCTGATGAGAGGGTAGGTAGATTCACTAATTTGGACAGAGTCTGGGATATAGGAATACTCGACAAGGTTTTCGATCTTGTTGGTAGTATGAGAAGTGCAAGATTTAGGTAAGGAAAGTGTAGAAGAAAGAGTAACAGGAGTTCCGGAAGTAGAAGCCATGAGTGATAGATTCTCTCTGCGCCTGAAGACTAAAGATCAAAGAAGAAATAACGACCTAAATTATACCACTTTGGAAAAATGAAACGAACAGTTGGCTCTGATACCAATATTGAGAAATCAGGAAAATAATAATGGTAATAACATTAATTTAAAATAATGGACCATTTTTTGCCTCCCTTCCAGAAGAACTCCAACCCGACATCCAGCGGTAGCTCACTGCCTCCAATCTTGTCATTGACAATATCTCTCTTGGCAAAATCTTCCAACTTGCAATGACTTGCATTGATAAACTTTGTGAGCAGAAACAGTTTTTCAAAGAACTATTGAAAGACAAAGAACCATTCAAAAGTGCTTACAAGAAACCTTATCTGCA
This sequence comes from Citrus trifoliata, assembly GCA_018350135.1. Taxonomy (NCBI): domain Eukaryota; kingdom Viridiplantae; phylum Streptophyta; class Magnoliopsida; order Sapindales; family Rutaceae; genus Citrus; species Citrus trifoliata. Next base: position 89,236 of record VKKW01000260.1, on the reverse strand, counting down.
AATCAAATGCAAATAGAAGAAGGATTGTGATTGCAGTCCAAAAAAGAAACGGCATTTTTGAAAATTCAAATCTTCAGAATTTTCATCTAGACATCGCCGACCTAGGAAGTCTTACAGATTCTTCAGAAAGAAGTCTTCTTCTTCCAGAGACTTCAAACGACGAAAGTCTAGCCGATGTTTTATTTGCATTATTTAGGTATCAACGAGAGTTGGCTCTGATACCAGTTTGGGCCGAAGCCTAACTCAGCCCCAAAAGAGCTCTCAAAGGGTGAGGACTGCCCAGCACTTATAAGCTAGCACACAGCCATTATCCCAACCGATGTGGGATGAGGTGCTTATCGTTCACAACACTCATATTCCCCCAGTGAACACCTGGGCTCTGATACCAATATTGAGAAGTCAGGAATACTTTCATTTTCTTATCGGGTTATACAACCCAAAACAGACTTTTCGTTAGTCTAAAACAGGGTACCAAACCAGATAAGAAAACGATCAAAAGCTTTCTGATGCACAGGATCCTTGCGAGAGGCAAGTGCAGAGCATACTTACTTAAGTTTCAAAATAAACAAATTTAAAATCGTTTTTTCTTTTCTTTTCGTTAGAACTTCATTAGTAGAGAGAGAGAGGAGGGTTTAGAACTTCATGGTTTAAAAGCACACGAGAGTTTATTTCTTAAAAAACTTCTATATCTTACAAGAGAGGAGAAGCTCCTTATATAGGAGAAAGCTCAGGAAGATAGGACATGACCCCTATCTTTTACAAAAGTAAAAGTTGCATCATGACACACCTTTAATTATTACAAAGGGACAAAGATGCTTTAATAATTAAAGCATGACTTTGACAAAAGCTTAAAGCAAAAAGCAAAAGCAACCATAATTATACAAGACAAAGCAAAAGCAAAACATAATCATTACAACAAGACAAATCATAACAAGACAAACTACTTTATGGGGAGTAGATGTTCATGTAGTCGTCTTCGGAGGAACTTTCTGTTGCATCTGGGTCCGTATCACCAAAGTGATGACGCTTTTGAAAAAAGTTTTTTGAGAGCTTTGGATGCTTACAGGAGGGACCGCGGCAAGGTGGGTAAGGACAATTATAGTCTCGTGGAGTACACCTGGGAGTAGGCTTAGGAGAAGTTTGGGTAGCTTTGTCAACTTTGGTGGTTCGGGTTGGTTTTTTGGAAGGTTGGGTTGATGGTCCTGGTGCGGAGGGTCCAGGTTCATCCATTGTTGGTTGGGGAAACTGATGAAGGTGTTGGCTGAGAGGAAGAAATTCTTCCCAAGGGTCTTGAGAATCTTGGAAGAGGAAGTCAGTGTAGTCTGGCTTTTCTTCTTTGATAAGGATGCCTGTGGATGGTGGTTTGGATCTGGCTGATGGAGTAGGGATTATGATGAGATCATGTTGTGGTCTGAAGACTAAAGATCAAAGAAGAAATAACGACCTAAATTATACCACTTTGGAAAAATGAAACGAACAGTTAGCTCTGATACCAATATTTCGTTATTAATTAATGGTATAATATTTTTTTTATTATTATTATATTTTATTAACTTTATTATTTTAGTTATTATTAATTACTGTTAATATTAATATTATTAATATTATCATTATTAAATTTTATTAACTTTATTATTTTAATTATTATTAATTATTGTTATTATTATTTTTAATAATAATAACAACAACAACAATAATGATAATATTGTTAATAATGATAAATTAATTATCACTGGGATCAATGCCTAGATGCCAAAAACCTACTTTAAGGTCAAATTTTGAGAGTACCTTTGCATCATGGAGGTGGACGAACAAAGATTGGATTTTGGGTAAAGGGAACTTGTCATCTTGAAGAAAACAATTTAAGGGTTGGTAATCAATGACAAGTCTCTTCTTTTTTTGAATAATTTCGGATCGTTTTTCCACAAAAAATGCTTGACATGCCTAGTCTGATTTGGTGGGTTCAATGATACCTTGTTGGAGGAGATTCGAACATTGTTGTTGAGCCAATTTAAGATCTGAAGGAGACATACCTGGATGTGTGGCTTTGGTGGGATTAACATCTTCGTTAAGCTTGAAGGGAAGCTTAATGAAGAATTGAGTATTTTTCCAGAGAGGGTTTGAATGACTGAATTCGGTATGAGATTCTAGACAAAAAGGGAGAAATTTTTTGATGTAAGGCTATATGATTATGTAGTTTCTGAAAGTTTATACAGACGTAAAATTTTCTGTATATGGCTTGAGTTGTCTTTTGTAGGAGACTCTTGCAGCTGTGATCTGCAGTCTTTTGGATAAGGCCAAGAGATCAAAGCCAATTAGTAGATCCTTATCTGGAAGCTCCGGGCCAATAATCTTTGACCATATGACCATATGACACAATTGGATAAGGCTAGTTTGAAAGATCTGGCCATCTATAGCTCTAAAATTTTCAATATGTTTTACCCAACAGTTTGGAGGGATGATTGAAGGGTGTAACATATGTTTCTAGGCTCTAGTGTCGATGAATCCAATTACAGAGATGGGTTTATGGAATTTTGAAGGGAGAATATGGACTGAGATGGAGGGTATGGATATAGGAGACTGAGCAACAGATGCTCGGAGAAAGTGGATCATGTTGATTACCTGGATCTTTTCTGAGTCAGAGGCAGAATCTGTATCTCTCTCTTCAAGAGCAAATATTGTTTCTTCATTAGCACTCTCTTGTTCTGAAAACAAAGACTCAATATCATCGTGGGCAGAGATGATAGAAGAGGTTTGTAAATGATGGAGAAGGCGACTGGACTTTGTTGGCTTATTTGGGGAATTTTTTGTAAAATGCCCTTTCTTTTTGCATATGAAACAACGAGTGTTTCTTGGGTTTTTGGAAGAGAATGGATCTTTCCTTTTGAAGAACCCGTTTGGTTTTTTTAGTCTAGAATAAGAATTCTTTTTGGAGAAGGCTTTTTTGAAATGGGATTTCTTCTTTGAGGAGCATGTGCAGTCTTTTTCATCTTTGCACTTAATCTTCAGATGAGGCTTCTTGCATGCACTTTTGAATGGTTGATGGTTTTCCATCAAGTCTTTGAAAAATTCTTTTTGTTGACATAGACATTTAAGGCAGCTCACTGCTAGTTGATAAAATTTTCCAAAAGACATGTTGGAAATGTCTAATTGGTGGAGGTTCACTTGTCGTTGTAATTAAGGCTGAAGTTCTTTTGGCAAAGAGGCTACAAACACATGTTTGAGTGTTGGGTCATTAAACCCATTTAGTTTATAGAACAGGGTCGACGTGTGCTTGTAATGATAATCCAAATCTTTTTGTTGAAGCAAACAACACTTCATTTGAAAATATTCTTTTCGCACCAATTCATTTAATGGCACTGTTTCTCCGATTAATTATTCATACATGAGGCCTAGTGCTCCCACGTCAGGAATTTGTATGAACTGCAATTGTCTGTATTAACCAAGACTATCGAGCCAGTCTCTTAGAGAACCAAGAAATTTGGAACTAAATTCTCTTAGGACTAATTGGACTGATGAACCAGGCTTGAGCATTTGGACATCGATCCAGGCTGTAAATTCCTATAACCGTGATGGCCATTTCGCCTTAGGGATGTCATCAAGAGTGAACCAAGGACCATTTGAGGATTTAGGAGCCGTGTTTGGTCGATGGGGAGGAACTGTGCTCGTTTCATCTGATTCTTCCACTATTATAGGTATATCGGTTAGAAACCAGAACTTGCGGACTACTGGTCCAAAGGATAGTCTAGCACTATCATAGTTCACGTGTTTAAAGGGAAAGCCTTTTGAGTTAAAGCTTTGAAAGGGAGTGATCGATACATGTCTATAATTGGGATGGTTTTGATGGAAGAGATGAGAACATGCCCAAGTATTTTCTTCGTTACCTAGAAGAAGAGAGACTTAGTAAGCCATAAGGTTTTATGAAAACTTAGAAACTAGTGGATGGTATGGCCATGAGTAGTTTGGTAATATCAACAAATTCAGCTTCCGAATCTGATGCAGAATCGGATTCACTTACTGAATGCAGTAAAAGGACTGAATGGGCAGCATATTGTTGACTGGGTTGGCTAGGATGTTTATCCTTAGCTTGTGGGGGAGGATTTGAAGTTGGAGGAGTGTCTACTCTGGTTGGTTGTTTAGGAGGTGTTGTAAAGGAAGATGGTACAAAGGTTGAGGCATGTGTTTTTGAAGAGGACTGAAATAACTTGTAGGTAAGGCTGAATGTTTTGGAATAATCATGAGGTTTCCTAAATAAGGACGGAGTGTAGAAAGGTGGATACGTATTTAGGGATGTATGTCTGGGCAAAGGTTGTGTAGGAGCAAAAAACGAAGGTTACTGTTTTTCAGAATCAATTCTGGATAGTTTTGCTTGGAGTTTACAGATCTCAGCTTCCTTTTGACCAAATTCAGGGCCTCAGTATCATTGTTGGATCATTTGTCTGAGTTCAGAGTCAAGTTGAGTAACTCTGTTCTTGAGATCAGTATACATCTATTCAAGTTGGCCGGCAATGCTGACAATTTTTTTATCTGTGTTTTAAACCTGAGTTGCAACCGATTGAACCCTATGATCAAGGTTTTGCAAAACAACATTTTGTAATGTTGCATTTTGAGTCTGCCAATTGAGGATGGCTTCAAAAGGGCGAGGTTCTTCTAACTGTCCAGCAAGGGTAACTGGGGATTGTACATAAGGTTGGGAGGAAACCTTTGTACTTGGATCAATTTGTTTTCCAAGTGTTGGAAAGTGTGTTTGGTATGAAGATGAAGAACTTGAAAACATCACATAGGGGGAAACCATAAGTGGACTAGGGGGTACACCTGTTTGAGGTTTGCAAGAAAAAATCTGCATCTTTTGCAAGTATTTGAGACCTTTATTAAAAACTGGTAAGGGGTGTTGAAAGTCAAGTTCATCTGGCAGGTGAGGAGGGTAGGTATGACATGGGGTGTTTGCAAAAATAGGTTTCTTATTTTTTTTTCGTCTCCGGCGTACAAGATAATCGGCGTACACATATGGGCCTCAGAAATGTCCCATAGGAAATGGCAATTGAGTTTGGCAGGATAGATGGGATATCCATCCGTTTGAAAAGTAGAAATGGGAATATCCTTCTGACTTGTAGAAACAGCAGTAATCATTGAGGAGTAGGAAAAATAAAGTCTTGGGGCTTGTTCTGCAAGAGGGTTAAAGGTTGTCTGGACAGTTCCATCCGGACGCTTTTTATAAGAGGCTTCTGAAGTTTGGATATGCTAAGAGTTATGGTAGAACTGCTCATAATTAGAAAGCCATTCAGGTGGCATGAGCTTGAGCAGATCTTGTTTTGGGATCTGTCTGGGGATCTATACGATGGTTGGTACAGACTCTGATAAAGAGCATGGTTCTGAAGTCGGTATACCAACTGATGGTGTAGCGTTGCCATCTTGGATGATACAATCTGTTCAGCTCCATGAAGTTGGATCTGAACTCTTAAGGCTGTGGGTAAATTGGGATTTTGAAAAGAGATGATGAAATTTGGGTAGAAAGTGAGTAGTGCGCTTCCATCATGAAGAGTTGTAAGGACAGTGCCAATAACAACATGTTGGTATTCTTTAAAACGGGTATCAAGGAGGGCTAACCGACTAGTTATTGGTAAACCCTTTCTACCATGAAGGGTGAGGATTAGCCTGATACCCCCAAGGTGAAGGTGAGTATAACTTTCCCATTTCTAGGTAGCTATAAGCTCAGAAGGTATTTTAAGGGTGACGTACTGTTCTACTTGGGTGGTCTGAATTGAACATTGATCCATTGGGAAGACTGGATGTATTCTGTTGGAAGAGGTCGTTTGGTAGAGATAAGAGTTTTGATACTACGGGTAAAAGAATTTGGTCTTGTAAAGATGGTATGCGCTAATTAAGGGCATGGATGATTCACTTATTTGGGCTGACTTAGGGATATAGGAGTATTCTACCAGGTTTTCTATTTTTGAGGCTGTATGTTTAGAACATGAGGATGGGAGAGAAAGAGTAGATGAAAGAGTAACAAGATTGGGGGCAATAGAGGATTCTGAAGAAGATAATGCCATGATATGAAAAAGTGCTTTCTTGTTATCACTGAAGGAATAGAAAAACCTATCACATTTACCACTTCCGTGGAAGACTCTGGCTTTGTACCACTCAGGGTATCACTACTTAGTCATTGGATTCATCGACACTGGAGCCCAGAAAAGTATGTTACACCCTTCAATCCTCCCTCCAAACTACTGGGTAAAACATATTGAAAATTTCAGAACTGTAGATGGCCAGATCTTCCAAACTAGCCTTATCACTAAGGCTCCCATTGGGGTACAAATTTTTCCAAATTGTGTCATATGGTAAAAAATTATTGGCTTAGAGCTTCCAAATAAGGATCTACTGATTGGCTTTGATCTCTTGGCCTTATCCAAAAGACTGCAAATCACAGCTGCAGGAGTCTCCTACAAAAGACAATTCAAGCTATATACAGAAATTTTACGTCTATATAAAACAATTTCTCCCCTTTTGTCCAGAATCCCATACCGAATTCAGTCATTCAAACCCTCTCTGGAAAAATACTCAATTCTTCATTAAGCTTCCCTTCAAGCTTAACGAAGATGTTAATCCCACCAAATCCACACATCCAGGTATGTCTCCTTTAGATCTTAAATTGGCTCAACAAGAATGTTCAGATCTCCTCCAACAAGGTCTCATTGAACCCACCAAATCAGACTAGGCATGTCAAGCATTTTATGTGGAAAAGCGATCTAAAATCATTCAAAAAAAGAAGAGACTTGTCATTCATTACCAACCCTTAAATTGTTTTCTTCAAGATGACAAGTTCCCTTTACCCAAAATCCAATCTTTGTTCGTCCACCTCCATGATGCAAAGGTACTCTCAAAATTTGACCTTAAAGCAGGTTTTTGGCAACTAGGCATTGATCCCAATGATAGACATAAAATTGCTTTTTACATACCCAATGACCATTATTAGTGGACTGTCATGCCATTTGGATTAAAGGTAACCCCTTCTCTTTTCCAAAAGGCTATGACCAAAATCTTTGAACCAATCCTCCATCACACACTGGTCTATATTGACGACATCCTCATATTTTCCAAAGACCAAGTGACTCACCCTAGTGGAATCTCACTGTATTATGCTTTCTGAAAAGAAAAGCACCCTAGGTCAATCCACAATTGAGTTTCTTGGGATGATCCTCGAAGATGGATACTATCGTCCTGGTCCCCACATAGCACAAGAATTGTTACAGTTTCTAGATGAGCACCTGACCAAAAAATAGATCTAGACCGATGCAAGCAACGAATACTGCAGTATGGAATTAAAAAATTTAAATTCCACCTGATTGGTCATCATTTTCACATCCGTCTTGACAACCCTTCGTTCCCTAAGATCCTTGAATTTAAAAATCGAACCCTTCCTGATAAACTCCTGCTGCGATTGAAAAACTGGTTTTCCCAAAATGACTTCTCAGTAAAACATATAAAGGGAAATCAAAACCTCATCCCTGACCTCTTGTCCAGACTGCACAAAATATCACTTATCATATCTCATACAAACTTTCCTGTCATAGCCATGACAACCCATCTACCTAACCAAGCTCTTTTCCAAAAATCCTTTCCTTTAAACCTTACCTTCACCACTCTTAACCAAATCAAAGACTTCGCCCAAAAATTTGTCTATTGCTATATGTTTAAAGTCCACCAAACTAGTCTTGATAGTTTCATGCATTTTCATCATGACTGCTTATTTTTGACAAGTCACCCAAAAACACCAAATACCAAAGGGTGGAAGGGGTGACACATAGGGTGAACTGTAGTAGGTGGATACATATTTAGGGATGTATGTCTGGGCAAAGGTTGCGTAGGAGCAAATCATTTAGTAATTGAGAATTTTGTTGGTTTGTAGGAATTCGCAATACCATTTTATTTTGCATTACTGATTGTGATTCCTCTTCAATAATACTGGAATTAAATTTTAATATTCTTGAAATTTGCAGCAAATTGAAGTTTTAAGTATCTAGTTTGGTGACCAAGGCATGTAACAATTCTATTTTTCTCATCACTTCTCGTGACTCTTGAAAGATCATCGTAATGTAACATTGTCTATTTTTTTTTTTGCATATTCTTGTGTTTATATTACTTGGAGTCCATACTATGTGATTAATTACTAGGACATCATATACTATGGCTTTATCTTCTTTTAATTGTTTATTCAGTAGTTTATGAGATAATTGTATTTGAAAACAGCTATAAACAATTGTTTATTTAGTAGCAAATTAATTTTCTTATATTTATTTTTAATGATTTTTAGCAATATGCCATTAGATAAATCTTGGATGCCAATGCCAAGGCCAACAATGGCGTAATATGATAGAGTACCATCTTTCCTTGATTATGCATATCATCATATCGAAAAAGATGATATGAAAATTTATGTCCATGTGTGAAATGTAGTAATAGGTATAGAAAAGTTCGAAGTGAATCTTTTAGAGGAAGGGATAAGGCGTGACTACACCATTTTGTATTGATAGGGATGAAGATGATGAGACTGATAATCTTGAGAGCTTTCAACAAAATGAGATGTATGATATGATAGAAGAAGGCTTTTCTCAAGATCCTAACGAACAGGCACAAAAGTTCAATGAATTGGTGAAGAGGTAGAACAACCTTTGTATCTGAATTGTCAAAAGTACTCCAAGGTTAAGTTAATGTATATTAAATAAATCAGCAATTGGAGTAATAAATCTTTCAACATGTTGTTAGAATTATTAAATGATGTGTTTTTAATGTGTAAAACAAATGCCTATTGCTAACTATAATGCAAAAATTATCAAAGACCTTGGTCTTCATTATGAGAAAATTGATGCCTATAAAAATGATTGTGTCATTTATTATAAGGAGCATGCACAACATCTCAATGTCCAGTTTGTAGAGTTTCAAGATGGAAGACTAAAGGAAAGGGCGCCAATAAATCTACAAAAAAGGTTTCGTGGAAGATCTTACGTTACTTTCCTATTACACAAATACTTTAAAGGTTATTCTTGTCATCCAAAATTGCTGGAGACATGAGATGGCACTTTGATAATCGTGTGAAAGATGGGTTGTTAAGACATCCAGCAGATTGTGATGCTTGGAAGACCTTTGATCAAACACGTGAGGGTTTTGCATTAGATCCTTAAAATGTAAGGTTGGGGTTGGTTATTGATGGGTTTAATCCCTTTAGAAACATGAATATTGGGAACAGTACTTGGCTTGTCCCTTTATTTCCTTATAATTTTCCTCTTTGGATGTGTATGAAAGAACCATATATATTTATTACTTTACTTATCCCAGGACCAAAAGGCCCAGGTAACGATATTGATGTATATTTGAGGCCATTAATTGATGAGTTAAAGATGTTATAGGAAAGTATTGTAAACACATGATGTCTCAAAAAACCAGAATTTTCAAATGAAAGCTACAATTATGTGGATTGTTAATGACTTTCCAGCATATGCTATTTTGTCTAGTTGGAGTAAAAAAGGAAAGTTGGTGTGTCCATGTTGTTGTAAAGAGACTACACACCATAGGCTGAAAAATGGTTCCAAAATGTGTTACATGGGATCGATGATTTTTACCTGAAGATCACCTGTGGTGAGATAAAAAAAATGGTATTTGATAGAAATAAGGATAAGAAAGATGCACCAAAGTGTCAAAAAGGTGAAGACATCTTAAATGAACTTGAAAGTTTGAGACCTATAGCATTTGGAAAGGTTGGAAAATAAAAAGTTGTTGCTGGTTTTGGGAAGAAGCATAATTGGAAGAAACACAATATTTTTTTTCAATTGCCATATTGGAAAACATTGTTACTGCGTCATTGTTTAGATGTTATGCATATTGAGAAAAATGTGTTTGACAATGTGCTTGGCACTATTCTGAACATTGTAGGAAAAACTAAAGGCTTTGTAGATGTTCATTTGGATCTTAAAGAGATGAAAATAAGGGCAGAACTTCATCCAAAAGAGGTGGTTAGACAGACAGTGCTACCCACTACATGTTATAGTGTTACGCCTGAGCAAAAGACAAATGTATTAGAGTGGTTGTCAAATTTAAAAGTTCTAGATGACTATTGTGATAATTTGTCACGATGTGATAATGTGAAAGATAGTAAAATTTCAGGCATGAAGACACATGATTGTCATGTATTTTTCGAGAGGTTACTGCTACTGGCAGTTTATGATATTTTGCCTAAACAAGTATTTGATCCATTGATTGAGCTTAGTATATTTTTCAAGGAGTTATATGTTAAAACATTAAAAGAAACTGAGTTAGATTGACTTGAGTTAGAAAGGATTTTCCCTTCGGCCTTTTTTGATATAATGATACATTTATCGATTCACTTAGCTTGGGAAGTAAAGGTTGTTGGTCCAGTACAATATAGGTGGATTTACCCAATAGAAAGGTAATATAACAATTTATTTTTAGTACCAAAATTGAGAAATCAGGAAAACTTTTCATTTTCTCCTCGGGTTATACAACCCAAAACATACTTTCGTTAGTCAAAACAGGGTACCAAACCAGATAAGAAAATGATCAAAAGCTTTCTGATGCACAGGATCCTTGCGAGAGGCAAGTACAGAGCATACTTGCTTAAGTTTCAAAATGAACAAATTTTAAATCGTTATTTCTTTTCTTATCGTTAGAACTTCATTAGCAGAGAGAGAGAGGAGGGTTTAGAACTTCATGGTTTAAAAGCACACGAGAGTTTATTTCTTAAAAAACTTCTATATCTTACAAGAGAGGAGAAGCTCCTTATATAGGAGAAATCTCAGGAAGATAGAACAGGACCCCTATCTTTTACAAAAGTAAAAGTTACATCATGACACACCTTTAATTATTACAAAGGGACAAAGATGCTTTAATAATTAAATCATGACTTTGACAAAAGCTTAAAGCAAAAGAAAAAGCAACCATAATTATACAAGACAAAGCAAAAGCAAAACATAATCATTACAACAAGACAAATCATAACAAGACAAACTACATTATGGAGAGTAGAGGTTCATGTAGTCGTCTTCGGAGGAACTTTCCGTTGCATCTGGGTCCGTATCACCAGAGTGACGACACTTTTGAAAAGAGTTTTTTGAGAGCTTTGGATGCTTATAGGAGGGACCACGGCAAGGTGGGTAAGGACAATTATAGTCTCGTGGAGTACACCTGGGAGTAGGCTTAGGAGAAGTTTGGGTAGCTTTGTCAACTTTGGTGGTTCGGGTTGGTTTTTGGAAGGTTGGGTTGATGGTCCTGGTGCGGAGGGTCCAGGTTCATCCATTGTTGGTTGGGGAAACTGATGAAGGTGTTGGCTGAGAGGAAGAAATTCTTCCCAAGGGTCTTGAGAATCTTGGAAGAGGAAGTCAGTGTAGTCTGGCTTTTCTTCTTTGATAAGGATGCCTGTGGATGGTGGTTTGGATCTGGCTGATGGAGTAGGGATCATGATGAGATCATGTTGTGGGCCTAGGGAGGTGTGAAAGATATCCTTATGGGGCGGACTTTGGTGGTTTAACTGATGGAGGTAATTATGCAGGGTGGACTGTATTTCATTGTCAATGATGGCGGGATGTGGTGCAGTGAACCATTCGTATACCTGATCCTGGGTCCAAAAGAACTGTGTATCTGGGTGATGGAAATAAGGCCTGTGAATAATGAACACGGATGTCCACATTTGAGCTTCAGAAGATCGCATACGATCAAGGTTGTAGATTTCTGACAGTTGTTGGAGCTTTTGTCGCCACCATGGAATTAGTGAAAACCACTCAAGTAATGTCCAGATGAGAGAAGTGGCCTTGTCAGGGTTAAGGAGATGGGTTAAGGTAGGAGCAATTGGTAAGATTAGCTTGGTAGCATACAAAACAGTTAGGCACCAGAGGTACCATAACTCATCTTCAGTAATTTCTCTGGATGGGTCAAGGGTTAAACCTGTAAGAAACAAATTTTCTGGATGGAAAGTAGAAAATGGAAATGAGTCGGCCATGAGGTAAGTTTTCATGAAAAAGCGGAAAACAACTTTTCTTGCAAATTCTTGGATGGCAAAAACAGAGGAGAATGTTTTGTTCAAGGGAAAGGATTTCTTGGTAAGAGCTTCGGGAGGTAGAGATGTAGCCATGAAGATGATTGGAAAATGAGATGTGGAGGAAAACAGAGTGGGAGGTGTTTCTGGTTTTGAAAGTCTGGATAGCATATCAGGGATAAGGTTTTGGGATCCCTTTATATGCTTAACTGAAAAGTCATATTTGGAAAACCAATCTTTCAATCGGAGTAACATCTTTTCTGGGACATTTTGCCTTTGAAATTGAGAATATTGGGGAAGGCTGAGCTGTCCATTCGGATGAGGAAGTGGTGACCAATGAGATGATACTCGAACTTTTTGATTCCATTCTTTACCGCTAAGATTTCTTTGAAGACGCTATGGTAGTGCTTCTGTGTGTCAGAAAAATGTCCACTAGCGTGAGCGATAAAGTGTTCTTTTCCATTGAGTTCTTCAAGGAGGATGGCACCCCATGATTCATCACTTGCGTCTGTCTGTAATATGCGCTTTCCATCTGCAATCAACTTTAAAGGAGGCGGATTTTGCGCGATCTGTTTGAGAGTAGTGACAGCACATGTGTGGTCAGCATTCCACTAAGGAGGCTTCTTTTTCAATAAAGCCGAGAGATGATGAGTGTAATGGTCCACATGTGGGAGGAAATCACGGATGTAATTGATAATGCCAAGAAACTGTTGAACTTGCTTTTTGGAAAGTTGCTGGTCTGGAAAGTGAAGCAATTCTTGGGCAATGTGCTTTCCTGGCTGGTAATGGCCATCTTTAATGATCATACTAAGAAATTCAATGTTGTCGGTTGCAATCGTGCTTTTCTTGGCAGATAGCATAATTCCATGACTTTGGACAATATCATAGAATTGAGCTAACAGTTGACGATGTTCATCATGGGATCCTGAAAAAAGCAAGATATCGTCAATATAAATCAATGCATGATGGAGGATAGGTTGGAAAATTTGGACCATTGATTTTTGAAAATGAGCATTGGGAATGCAAAAGGCAGTTTTATATCGCTCAGAGGGTTCAATGCCTAATTGCCAAAATCCTGATTTTAAATCAAATTTTGAAAAGATTTGGGCATTTTTTAGAAAAGTAAACATGCTTTGTCGGCGGGGCAAAGGAAACTTGTCATCTTGTAAAAACATGTTTAAGGGCTGATAGTCAATGACTAAGCGTTTCTTTCCTCGAACAATTTCAGAATGCTTTTCAACATAAAAGGCTTGGCAAGCCCATTGAGAAGTTGTGGGCTCAATTAAACCTTGGGCTAACAGTTGGGAACATTCCTGTTGGGCTAGGAGTAAATCAGAAGGACTCATTTCTGGATGGGTGGCTTTGCTTGGGTTAATATCTTCATTGAGTTTGAAAGGTAACTTGATGAAGAAAGACTTATTTTTCCACAATGGATTTGGATGAGCGAACGCAGAGTGGGACTCTGGACAGAAACTCAAAAGTTTGGTGGAAATATCTTGATAAGACGGAGGAGTTTCAGACAGATTGTAAAGTTTCAGGATGTCTGTAAAGGGTTTGAACATGGACTGGACTTGGATTCCATGGGGAATGGTTTGAAGGTGTTTGATCTGGTGAAAGATGTCAAATCCTAACAAGATATCTTTATTAGGAACAGTTGAACCAATGACCTTGGTCCAAATGACACAATTGGGAAAAATTTGGATACCAATGGGTTTCTTGGTAATCAAAGAAGTGGTGAACAGTTTGCCATTAACAGCTTTGAAATGTTCCTCAGATTGGATTCAGGAGTCTGGTGGGAGAATGTGAGGGTTTAACATACTGCGCTGTGCACCAGAATCGATAAGACCGATTGCTGGAATGGGCCTTTGGAATTTTGAAGGCAGGATTTGGAGTTTGATGGAAGGTATAGGAACTGTAGTGTCAAGAGACAAGAGCTGTTGATGGAAAATGACTTGGGACTGGTTATTCTCGGAATCATCAGAAGACTGTTATAGTGCGAACACTGTTTCATCATTGGGTTCATCTTGTTCAGAAAAATAGAATTCCAATTCATCCTTCTCGGGAGAGCAATCGGTAGTGGCTTGAAGATGCTCAACAAGTCAAATGGACTTTTCTCTTTTGTTGGGGCAATCTTTAGCATAATGACCTTTTTTCTTGCAGATAAAACATCGGCTAGACTTTCGTCGTTTGAAGTCTCTGGAAGAAGAAGACTTCCTTCTGAAGAATCTATAAGACTTCTTGGGTCGGCGATGTCTAGATGAAAATTCTGGAGATTTGAATTTCTGAAAATGCCTTTTCTTTTTGGGACTGCAATCACAATCCTTCTTCTGTTTGCATTTGATCTGCAGATAAGGTTTCTTGCAAGCACTTTTGAATGGTTCTTTGTCTTTCAACAGTTCTTTGAAAAACTGTTTCTGCTCACAAAGTTTATCAAGGCAAGTCTTGGCAAGTTGAAAGATTTTGCCAAGAGAGATATTGTCAATGACAAGATTGGAGGCGGTGAGCTACTGCTGGATGTCGGGTTGGAGTTCTTCTGGAAGGGAGGCCAAAAAGACATGCTTCAAGGTTGGCTCATTGAATCCATTAAGCTTATAGAAGAGCAGGGATATGCGCTTGTAATGGAAATCAAGATCCTTAGCATTGAGGGAACAGCATTTCATACTGAGATAGTCTCGTCATGCAGCTTCAAAGACTGCAATTGGGTCTCCTAGGAATTGATCATGGAGAATGGCAAGAGCACTTGAGATCTCTGGTAGTTGAACAAACTGGAGTTGTCTGTAGGGACCTAACGAATCAAACCAATCTCTTAGAGCACCCGTAAAACGAGTGGTGAATTCTCTAAGAACTGATTCAGTTGTGGCGCCTGGTCGTAGCATTTGCAAATCAATCCAGGCAGACATTTCATTAAGGCGGTCACGCCATTTGGAAGACGGAATATCATCAAAAGTGAACCATGGACCATTTGATGATTTTTGACTTTGGGAATGAGATTGGGCTGAAGTTGGGGGAGGCTGATTAGTTGCAGAAGATTCAGATATCTCTTCATCAACTTCAGAGGGGATATCAACATATGGTTCAGTCCGAGAGGTTTGGCCTTGGGTATGCTGATCAGGTTGAGCCATCAAGATCCTGGTGATGTCAGCATAAGATTTTTCAGAGTTGCTGGTGGATAGAGAAGAGTCTGTGTCGGTTTCAGAATGGCTATCTGAGGCAGCTAGATTTGAATCAGAAGTTTGATCATCGGTGGATGAGGAGTGATCAACTGTATGGGCACTAAATTGATGCATGGGTGCTTTATCCTTGGATTAGATAGGAGGTTGGGATAGAGGTGGTGCAAGTGATGTCGGTGATGCCGGCGTATATCCCGGAGATTGTTGGTCAGGGATAATAGTGGAGGATGGATGAATGGTAACAGGTCGTGGTTGAGGTTTAGGCTTTGATTTAGGTTTTGGCGGTGGAGGCAAAGGATTATCTCGAAAAAGTGTATGAGTCATTCCAAATAACTTAGAAGGCTCATATTGTTTGATAGGAGAAAGCATAGAGGCAAAAGGATGGTATGTAGGGCCAATGGACGGAATAGGAGGGGACGTGGTGAAAAGGGTAGGTCTGTGTTTTTCAGATTCAATCTGGTTAAGTTCAGCTTTTAAGCGACGAATTTCCTTTTCCTTTTGGTCAAATTATGGGCCATAGTATCTTTAGGCAAGCATGGCGCGTAGTTCAGAATCAAGTTGGGTAATTTTGGACTGGAGATTGTGATGGATCTGCTACAGTTGGAAGTAATGGAATCAACTTTGGTCTCAAGCTGTTCAGTTTGTAAACTGATATGCTCAACTTTGGAAGTGATATTTAACAAAGTATCATTCTGGGCTCTGGCTTTGCCAGTTGAGGACTGATTCAAAAGGTTTGGGTGGTTCAAGATGACCAGCTGAGGTTATGGGTGATGGAATAAAAGGTTTGGACACAACATTTCGTTGGGAATCTGTGTGGGTGTCTAAAGGAGGAAAAGAGGAAGAATAATCTGAAGAAGCAGATGAAAACATCATACAACTCAGAGGTGGAGATAGATCTGGAACAGGTGATGAAATTGTGGATGTGCAACGTTTTGCAAGCCATTGGAGTTCTTTTTTGTAGAGGGGTAAAGGAGCTGGTGGAGGTGGAGGATCTTGTGGTGGTCTAGGAATACTGTGGTGACACGAGGCATGAGATTTTTTCTTAGGTTTCTTTTTCTTTTCGATTACATAATCGTCATCCTCTTCCCAATCATCCCAGCAAGGACAATCTGGGTCACAGTGGCCTGAGCCAGGGACATCCTATAGGAAATGTCCATTTTGTTTGGCTGGATAAACAGGGAAACCTTCAGAATTGAACCCTGTAATAGGCAGATCTTCTTGAGCTATCTGAACAGCTGTGATCATGGAGGAGTAAGTGAAAGAGAGCCGAGGAGGCTCTTGTGGAGCACTGGGAGGTGGTTTAAAGGTCAATCTGACCGTGCCATCTGGTCGTCGTTCAAACATACTTTCAGATGTCTGAACTGGGGTTGTATTGTT
Organism: Citrus trifoliata; assembly: GCA_018350135.1. Taxonomy (NCBI): domain Eukaryota; kingdom Viridiplantae; phylum Streptophyta; class Magnoliopsida; order Sapindales; family Rutaceae; genus Citrus; species Citrus trifoliata. The sequence goes on along the minus strand of VKKW01000260.1, from coordinate 72,643 downwards.
ATGGAACTGCTCATAGTTTGAGATCCACTCAAGAGGCATAAGCTTAATGAGCTCATGGCGTAGAATTTGTCTGGGGATCTGAATGATGGTAGGGATTTGGTCAGATTCAGCTAACACCATGAGGGTGTCAGAATGGTGTGCCAGAGCAGGTAGATCTAAGGCATGGTTTTGAAGCCTGTAGACCAGTTGATGGTGTAGGGTGGCTATTTTGGCAGTGGAAATCTGTTCAGCACCTTGGATTTGGATTTGGACTTGTAAGGTTGTGGGTAAATTTGTGTCTTGAAGTGAGAGGTTAAAGTTGGGATAAAAGGTGAGGAGGACACTTCCAGCATGGAGAGTTGTGAGTACGGTTCCAATAACAACATCTTGGTACTGTTTAAACCGAGTGTCAAGCAAAGCAATACGAGTTGTAACTGGTAATCCTTTTCGCCCATGAAGGGTAAGGATTAATCTGATGCCACCAAGGTGGAGATGAGTGTAACCTTCGTGTTTCCAGGTGGAAATCAGATCGGAGGGGATCTCCAAAGTAACATGCTGCTCAGCAGAAGTGGCTTTAAGAGCACACTGATCCAGACGAGAAAACTGGATATATTCTTTAGGATGAGGCCGCCGAGTAGAAATAAGGGTACGGATACTGCGGGTAAAGGAATTGGGATGTTTGTACAACTGATAAGGGCTAATGAGAGGGTAGGTAGATTCACTAATTTGGGCAGAGTCTGGGATATAGGAATACTCGACAAGGTTTTTGATCTTGTTGGTAGTATGAGAAGTGCAAGATTTAGGTAAGGAAAGTGTAGAAGAAAGAGTAACAGGAGTTCCGGAAGTAGAAGCCATGAGTGATAGATTCTCTCTACGTCTGAAGACGTCGTTATAGATTCTTCAGAAGGAAGTCTTCTTCTTCCAAAGACTTCAAACGACAAAAGTCTAGCCGATGTTTTATCTGCAAGAAAAAAGGTCATTATGCTAAAGATTGCCCCAACAAAAGAGAAAAGTCCATTCGACTTGTTGAGCATCTTCAAGCCACTACCGATTACTCTCCCGAGAAGGATGAATTGGAATTCTATTTTTCTGAACAAGATGAACCCAATGATGAAACAGTGTTCGCACTACAACAGTCTTCTGATGATTCCGAGAATGACCAGTCCCAAGTCATTTTCCATCAACAGCTCTTGTCTCTTGACACTACAGTTCCTATACCTTCCATCAAACTCCAAATCCTGCCTTCAAAATTCCAAAGGCCCATTCGAGCAATCGGTCTTATCGATACTGGTGCACAGCGCAGTATGTTAAACCCTCACATTCTCCCACCAGACTCCTGGATCCAATCTGAGGAATATTTCAAAGCTGTTAATGGCAAACTGTTCACCACTTCTTTGATTACCAAGAAACCTATTGGTATCCAGATTTTTCCCAATTGTGTCATTTGGACCAAGGTCAATGGTTCAACTCTTCCTAATAAAGATATCTTGTTAGGATTTGACATCATTCACCAGATCAAACACCTTCAAATCATTCCCCATGGAATCCGAGTCCAGCCCATGTTCAAACCCTTTACAGACATCCTGAAACTTTACAATCTGTCTGAAACTCCTCCGTCTTACCAAGATATTTCCACCAAACTTTTGAGTTTCTGTCCAGAGTCCCACTCTGCGTTCGCTCATCCAAATCCATTGTGGAAAAATAAGTCTTTCTTTATCAAGTTACCTTTCAAACTCAATGAAGATATTAACCCAAGCAAAGCCACCCATCCAGGAATGAGTCCTTCTGACTTACTCCTAGCCCAACAGGAATGTTCCCAACTGTTAGCCCAAGGTTTAATTGAGCCCACAACTTCTCAATGGGCTTGCCAAGCCTTTTATGTTGAAAAGCATTCTGAAATTGTTCGAGGAAAGAAACGCTTAGTCATTGACTATCAGCCCTTAAACATGTTTTTACAAGATGACAAGTTTCCTTTGCCCCACCGACAAAGCATGTTTACTTTTCTCAAAAATGCCCAAATCTTTTCAAAATTTGATTTAAAATCAGGATTTTGGCAATTAGGCATTGAACCCTCTGAGCGATATAAAACTGCCTTTTGCATTCCTAATGCTCATTTTCAATGGACAGTTCTACCCTTCGGCCTCAAAACTGCCCCATCCATTTTTCAAAAATCAATGGTCCAAATTTTCCAAACTATCCTCCGTCATGCATTGATTTATATTGACGATATCTTGCTTTTTTCAGGATCCCATGATGAACATCATCAATTGTTAGCTCAATTCTATGATATTGTCCAAAGTCATGGAATTATGCTATCTGTCAAGAAAAGCACGATTACAACCGACAACATTGAATTTCTTGGTATGATCATTAAAGATGGCCATTACCAGCCAGGAAAGCACATTGCCCAAGAATTGCTTCACTTTCCAGACCAGCAACTTTCCAAAAAGCAAGTTCAACAGTTTTTTGGCATTATCAATTACATCCGTGATTTCCTCCCACATGTGGACCACTACACTCATCATCTCTCGGCTTTATTGAAAAAGAAGCCTCCTGAGTGGAATGCTGACCACACACGTGCTGTCACTACTTTTAAACAGATCGTGCAAAATCCGCCTCCTTTAAAGTTGATTGCAGATGGAAAACGCGTATTACAGACAGACGCAAGTGATGAATCATGGGGTGCCATCCTCCTTGAAGAACTCAATGGAAAAGAACACTTTATCGCTCACGCTAGTGGACATTTTTCTGACACACAGAAGCACTACCATAGCGTCTTCAAAGAAATCTTAGCGGTAAAGAATGGAATCAAAAAGTTCGAGTATCATCTCATTGGTCACCACTTCCTCATCCGAATGGACAGCTCAGCCTTCCCCAATATTCTCAATTTCAAAGGCAAAACTGTCCCAGAAAAGATGTTACTCCGATTGAAAGATTGGTTTTTCAAATATGACTTTTCAGTTAAGCATATAAAGGGATCCCAAAACCTTATCCCTGATATGCTATCCAGACTTTCAAAACCAGAAACACCTCCCACTCTGTTTTCCTCCACATCTCATTTTCCAATCATCTTTATGGCTACATCTCTACCTCCCGAAACTCTTACCAAGAAATCCTTTCCCTTGAACAAAACATTCTCCTCTATTTTTGCCATCCAAGAATTTGCAAGAAAAGCTGTTTTCCGCTTTTTCATGAAAGCTTACCTCATGGCTGACTCATTTCCATTTTCTACTTTCCATCTAGAAAATCTGTTTCTTACAGGTTTAACCCTTGACCCATCCAAAGAAATTACTGAAGATGAGTTATGGTACCTCTGGTGCCTAACTGTTTTGTATGCTACCAAGCTAATCTTACCAATCGCTCCTACCTTAACCCTGACAAGGCCACTTCTCTCATCTGGACATTACTTGAGTGGTTTTTGCCAATTCCATGGTGGCGAAAAAAGCTCCAACAACTGTCAGAAATCTACAACCTTGATCGTATGCCATCTTCTGAAGCTCAAATGTGGACATCCGTGTTCATTATTCACAGGCCTTATTTCCAACACCCAGATACATAGTTCTTTTGGACCCAGGATCAGGTATACGAATGGTTCACTGCACCACATCCCGCCATCATTGACAATGAAATACAGTCCACCCTGCATAATTACCTCCATCAGTTAAACTACCAAACTCCGCCCCATAAGGATATCTTTCACACCTCCCTAGGCCCACAACATGATCTCATCATGATCCCTACTCCATCAGCCAGATCCAAACGACCATCCACAGGCATCCTTATCAAAGAAGAAAAGCCAGACTACACTGACTTCCTCTTCCAAGATTCTCAAGACCCTTGGGAAGAATTTCTTTCTCTCAACCAACACCTTCATCAGTTTCCCCAACCAACAATGGATGAACCTGGACCCTCCGCACTAGGACCATCAACCCAACCTTCCAAAAAACCAACCCGAACCACCAAAGTTGACAAAGCTACCCAAACTTCTCCTAAGCCTACTCCTAGGTGTACTCCACGAGACTATAATTGTCCTTACCCACCTTGCCGTGGTCCCTCCTGTAAGTATCCAAAGCTCTCAAAAAACTCTTTTCAAAAGCGTCATCACTCTGGTGATACGGACCCAGATGCAACGGAAAGTTCCTCCAAAGACGACTACATGAACCTCTACTCTCCATAATGTAGTTTGTCTTGTTATGATTTGTCTTGTTGTAATGATTATGTTTTGCTTTTGCTTTGTCTTGTATAATTATGGTTGCTTTTGCTTTTGCTTTAAGCTTTTGTCAAAGTCATGCTTTAATTATTAAAGCATCTTTGTCCCTTTGTAATAATTAAAGGTGTGTCATGATGTAACTTTTACTTTTGTAAAAGATAGGGGTCCTATCCTATCTTCCTGAGATTTCTCCTATATAAGGAGCTTCTCCTCTCTTGTAAGATATAAACCCTCCTCTCTCTCTCTGCTAATGAAGTTCTAACGATAAGAAAAGAAATAACAATTTTAAATTTGTTCATTTTGAAACTTAAGCAAGTATGCTCTGCACTTGCCTCTCGCAAGGATCATGTGCATCAGAAAGCTTTTGATCATTTTCTTATCTGGTTTGGTACCCTGTTTTGACTAACGAAAGTCTGTTTTGGGTTGTATAACCCGAGGAGAAAATGAAAAGTTTTCCTGATTTCTCAATTTTGGTATATCTGTAAATACTAGGTATTTACATAAACTTGAGTGATATGTTTGCAACAAGGCTCATCCTAAAGGATCCATTGCAAATGTTACTTAGTTGATGAGTGCTTATCTTTTTGCTCTCGCTACCTCTTAATGTGGAAACTAAATTTAATAGACAAGAGAGAAATTACGATGGTGGCCAACTCTCAACAGATACATTACCCAATTTTTCCAGATCTGGGCAATCATATGGAAACATTCATGTGAGGGAATTGAGTCATTCTCTACACAATGCTGCATAATTTTATGTCTCTCATTTATTGAGTAAGTTTATTTCTTAGACTAATATTAATAGTATTCGTAGTATCATATATTTTAAATTTTGCTAAAAAAAATTATTTCTATACAGGGAACATAAAAATATGTTGTTGAATTTAGGTATTAGAAATGTGGAAGAGGTGCATAGACAAGAATTTATTAATTGGTTCAAAGACAAGGTAAGGATTATTTTAAACGTAGTAACTAAAAATGTGTGAATTTCACTATAATTGTATTTATGACATTTCATTCTGTCATTTTATTTATAGATCTTAAATCTTTATAATAAAGGGTAAGCTAGCAAGCATATGCTTTCTTTAGCTCAAGGCCCTCAAAGAAGAGACATTTTTTTCTGGCAACAATACAAGTGGATTTAGATTTCACACAAAACAACATGATGAAACTAGAAAAACTTAAAACTATGGAGTTATGGTGAGAAGTGATGATTAAAATGTTATAGTGTCTTATTATAAACTATTGTTGAACTTTCTTATACTGAAAGGAATAAATAGTATTGTTTAACTATGATTGGTCTGATACAATTTGAGAAAAGATTGGGTATAAGAGGGATCGTCATGGCAGAGGGATTTAATGTTTTAGAGATTCATGAACAAATGAGAGAGGTTTGTCTTACATCCGAAGACGACTACATGAATCTCCGCTCTCCATAAAGTAGTTTGTCTTGTTGCTCCCCATAAAGTAGTTTGTCTTGTTGTAATAATTATGTTCTACTTTATGGTTTTGTCTTGTATAATTATTAAGGCTTGCTTTTACTTTATGCTTTTGCTTTTGTCAAAGTCATACTTTAATTATTAAAGAACACTTTGTCCTTTGTAATCATGAAAGTTGTCATGATGTGTCTTTTTACTTTTGCTTTTGTAGAGGATAGCGGTCCTGTCCTATCTTTTCCGAGAATTCTCCTATATAAAGAATTCTCCCTCCGCTTGTAAGATAGGGGTTTTTTGAAGAAATAAACTCTCGGGTGTTTCCATTAAATCATGAATTTCTAAACTCTCTTGTCTCCCTGCAAATGAAGCTCTCTAGAGAAAGAAAAGGAATAAAGAATTAGATTTGTTCATTTTGAAACCTTAAGGAAGTATGCTCTGCACTTGCCTCTAGCAAGGATCTTGTGCATCAGAAAACTTTTGATAATTTCTTATCTGGTTTGGTACCCTCTTTTAGACTAAAAGAAAGTCTATTTTGGGTTTATAACCCAAGATAAAAATGTTTTAAAAGTTTTCCTGATTTCTCATTTGAGTATATCGGCTGGAAACCAAGGTGTGCGGGCTACTGGTCCAAAGGAGATTTAAATATCTTGGCACGCCAAAGATATCATCACTTTTGTAGAACAACGCCACGTACTTAATGGTATCAGAGCCATACCCGTCCTTGAAAATTTAATGTTTTCTAAAACTTGTTAAACAACACGAAAATGGTATGATTTATGTCTTTTTCTGTTTTGATCTCTAGAACTTCAGGCGCAGAGAGACTTTTTCATTCATGGCTTCCACTTCATCTTCAACCCCTTCCAAACCTGTTACTCGTGCTTCTACTCTTTCTTTGCCCAAATCCTGCACTCCTCATACCGCCAATAAGATTAAGAACCTTGTAGAATATTCCTACATCCCTGAATTAGCCCAAATTAGTGAGTCATCTTACCCTCTCATCAGTCCTTATCAACTGTACAAACGCCCCAGTTCCTTTACCCGCGGTATCCGTACTCTCATGAGAGAAAAGGGTTACCAGTCACAGCTCGACTTGCTATGCTTGATACCCGGTTTAAACACTACCAAGATGCTGTTATAGGCACTGTCCTGACAACTCTTCATGCAGGAAGTGTTCTACTCACATTTTATCCAAATTTCAACCTTTCTCTCCAAGACCACAATTTGCCCACAACCTTGCAAGTCCAAGTTCAAATTCAAGGTGCAAAACAAATTTCTTCAGCCAAAATAGCCACTTTACACCACCAACTGGTCTATAGGCTTCAAAATCATGCCTTAGATCTTCCCACTCCAGAACACCACTTTGACACCCTCATGGTGTTAGCAGAATCTGACCAAATTCCCACAATCATCCAGATTCCACGACAACTTCCCCGTCATGAGCTTATCAAGCTTATGCCTCTTGAGTGGATCTCAAATTATGAGCAGTTCCATATAGGTGTTAATTAAATGAACCATAACTATGTAACCCTATTCCTAATAGATTGACTCCGAAATAGCATATCCAAATTATAAGAAAGCCCATAGAAGCCACAATTGCGGAATTTACACCTTCCCATTTTGTATTTGTTCGAGTATGTAAATAAATCCCGAATATCGTCCAAGTAATAAATGCCCAAGTTTCTTTTGGATCCCAATTCCAATAAGACCCCCACGCCTCATTAGCCCATACTGCTCCCGAAAGAATACCTGTGGTTAAAAAGATAACAATACAACTCCAATTCAGACATCTGAAAGCATGTTTGAACGACGACCAGACGGAACAGTCCGCATGACTTTTAAACCACCTCCAAGTGCTCCGCAAGAGCCTCCTTGGCTCTCCTTTACCTGTTCTTCCATGATCACAGCTATTTAGATGGCTCAGGAAGATCTGCCCATAACAGGGTTTAATTATGACGGTTACCCTGTTTATCCAGCAAAGCAAAATGGACATTTTCTATGGGATGTCCCAGGTTCCGGCATGTGCGACCCAAATTGTCCTTGTTGGGATGATTGGGAAGAGGACGATGATTATGCCACCAAAAGGAGACCCAAAAAGAAAAAAACCACCAATCTCCTGTCAACACTTTGAACCTAAATCCCCAAAAGATCCTCCACCTCCACCAGCTCCTTTACCCATCTACAAAAAAGAACTCAAATGGATTGCCAAGAATTGCAATCCTAAGATTCCATCCCCCATCTCACACTCAACACCTATCGTTCAACCAATAGCTTGTATGATGTTTTCTTCTTCCTCTTCAGACTACTCTTCCTCATTTCCTCCTTTAGAAACTCACACCGATTCCCAACGAAATGTGGTATCCAAACCTTTATCCCTTCAGCCATTACCTCCACTGGCCACCTAGAACCTCCCAAACCTTTTGAATCAGTCCTATATTAATTCAAAGGTTGAGAAAATCAGTTTACGAACTGAACAGATTGAGTCAAAAGTTGGCTCCATTACTGCCCAGATGCAGCAGATCCACCACAATCTTTAATCCAGAATTACTCAACTCGATTTAGAGTTACGAACCATGCTTGCTCAAAGATGCTATGGCCTAGAATTTGATAAAAAAGAAAAGGAAATTCGAAAGCTAAAAACAAAACTCGAACACATCGAGCAGGAAAGGCAAAGGCCAACCTTATTTACCTCATCTCTACCCTTGCCTACTATTAGCCCGACCTTTCATCCTTTTGCACCTATGCTTTCTCCAATCAAGCCCCAAGACCCATCCAAAGTATTTGGTATGACCCATACTTTGTTTAGGAAGCATCCTCTGCCGAAAGTATCTAGATCCACATCTCATCCTCGTCCACGTCCCGATAAACAACCTTTCCATCCACCTTTGTCTATTACAGAACCGTAACCACCCATCTATACTCAACTTCCTTCTCAATCAACACCCATTCAGGCTAAAGATAAATCACCAATGCAACAATATAGTGCACAGATAATCCCAGACCCATCCGATACATACCAAACTTCTGATTCAAACCTAGCCGTTTCCGCTGATTCCTCTGAATCTGAATCTGAATCTGAATTTGAATCTTCCCTCGAATCTTCCATATCATCTAATGATTCTGAAAAATCCTATGCTGACATCACTAGAATCCTTATGGCCCAACCTGAAGACACTGAGCCTGCTCAATCCTCAAGAACTGATCCCTTCTTTGAAATACCCTCAGATATTGAGAAAGAACAACCCGAAGCATCCTCAGCTCCAACCCGGCCTGCTCAATCCCAAAATAATCATAAGCGTTCAAATGGCCCATGGTTCACTTTTGATGATATCCCTGCAGCTAAATGGAGAGATTGATTATCCGAAATGGCTGCTTGGACAGATCTCCAAAAGTTAAGCGCAAATGCTACTAGAGCATCAGTCCTTAGAGAACTTGCCACCCGTTTTACGGGATCTTTAAGAGATTAGTTTGATACTTTAGGAGAATACAGACAAATACAGTTTGTACAGCTTCCTAATGTCTCAACTACTCTTACTGTCATTCATGAACAATTCATTGGAGAATCAGCAGCAGTCTTTGAAGCTGCAAAAAGAGACTACCTCAATATGAAATGCTGCTCACTCAACTCTAAAGATCTTGATTTCCATTATAAACAGATGTCAATCTTGTTTTACAAGCTCAATGGATTCAATGATCCAACTCTCAAACATGTATTTCTGGCATCTTTACCTGAAGAATTGCAACCAGATATACAGAGGCAGCTTACAAGTCTCAACCTCACTATTGACAACATCTCCTTGGGAAAGATCTTTTAGATCGCCAAAGGATGTTTGGAAAAATTATGTGAACAAAAACAGTTCTTCAAAGAATTGTTAAAAGATAAAGAGTCTTTTTGAAGTGCATGCAAAAAGCCTTACTTGCATATCAAATGCAAGAAAAATAAGGATTGTGATTGCAGCTCCAAAAAGAAGAAGCATTTCTGCAAGATTACAAATCCATACTTGTTTCCTAGATCAAAATCCAGGCGAAAGTCATACATGTTTTTCCGAAAAAGATCTAGTTCTTTCAGAGAACAGAAAAGACAAAAGTCAAGCCAATGCTTCATTTGCAAAAAAAAAAGGCCATTATGCTAAAGATTGCCCCAACAAAAAAGATAAAGCCAACAGACTTCTTGAGCATTTACAAGTCACCACTGATTATTCCCCTCACACAGATGAAATTGAGTCCTATTTCTCAGAATAGGAGGAGCCCACTGATGAAACAGTGTTCGTACTGCAAAACTCATCTGATGATTCTAAAAATGATGAGTTTCAGACTATTTTTCACCAACAACTTTTGTCTCTAGACACTACCATCCCTATCCCTTCCATAAAACTCCACATCTTACCCTCCAAATTCCAGAGACCAATTCCCGCCATTGGACTTCTTGATACCGGAGCCTAACGCAGTATGATAAATCCAGACATACTTTCATCCTAGTCTTGGCAACATTATGAAGAAAATTTCAAAGCAGTCAATGGAAAACTCTTCACCACCACATTGATTACAAAAAAATCCATTGGTATTCAAATCTTTCCAAATTGTGTTAGAAAGAAACAATCCAATTAATCAAGATGCACGATAAGGATCATATCCATACGATATCTGGACAAAAGTCATTGGTTCTCATATGCCTAATAAGGATATCTTGTTAGGATTTGATACCATTCACCAGATAAAACACCTCCAAATCATTCCTACTGGAATTCGAGTCAAGTCCATGTTTAAATCATTCACCAATGTTTTAAAGCTTTATGGCCTATCTGAAACCTCCCAGCCTTTCCAAGACATTTCCAGAAAGTTTTTAACGTTTTGTCCTAAGTCACATGCTGATTTTCACCACCCAAATCCTCTGTGGAAAAATCCGCAATTCTTTGTTCAATTACCTTTCAAGTTGAATGAAGATGTCAATCCAACCAAAGCCACCCATCCAGGAATGAGTCCTTCTGACTTAGTCCTAGCCCAACAGGAATGTTCTCAGTTGCTAGCCCAAGGCCTTATTGAACCCACTAGTTCTCAATGGGCTTGTCAAGCTTTTTATGTTGAAAAACATTCTGAGATTGTTAGGGGAAAACAACGATTAGTCATAAACTATCAACCTCTAAACATGTTTTTACAAGATGACAAATTTCCTTTACCAAAATGACAGAGCATGTTCAGTTATCTGAAAAATGCTCAAATCTTTTCAAAATTTGATCTTAAATCTAGATTTTGGCAACTTGGAATTAAACCTTCTGAACGCTACAAAACTGTTTTTTGCATTCCCAATGCTCATTACCAATGGACAATTTTACCCTTTGGTCTTAAAACTGCCCCATTTATTTTCCAAAAATCCATGGTCCAAATCTTCCAACCCATCTTGCATAGTGCATTGATTTACATTGACGATATTTTGTTGTTTTCAGAAACACAGGATGATCATCGCCATTTGTTAAATCAGTTCTTTGATATTATCCAATCTCATGGAATCATGTTATCAGCCAAGAAAAGCACCATTGCCACCAATAACATTGAATTCCTTGGCATGATTATCAAAGATGGCCACTAGCAGTCAGGAAAGCACATTCCCCAAGAGCTCATCCACTTTCCAGATCAGTATCTTTCCAAAAGGCAACTACAACAATTCCTTGGTATTATCAATTATATTAGGGACTTTCTCCCTCATGTTGATCATCATACACGCCAGCTGTTAGCATTGTTGAAAAAGAATCTACCCCCGTGGAACAACAACCACACACTTGCTGTCACAACTTTAAAGCAAATTGCGCAAAATCCGCCACCATTAAAGCTCATCATTGATGGAAAGTGAATATTGCAGACTGATGCAAGTGACGAGTATGGGGGGCCATCCTCCTTGAAGAAACAGATGGCAAGGAACACTTTATTGCCTATGCTAGTGGACACTTTTCTGACACACAACTCCATTACCATAGTGTGTTCAAAGAAATTTTAGCTGCCAAGAATGGTATTCAAAAGTTCGAGTATCATCTTATCGGCTGTCACTTTATTGTCAGAATGGACAATTCAACTTTTCCCAACATCATGAATTTCAAAGGGAAAAACGTTCCAGAAAAGATGCTGCTCCAATTGAAAGACTGGTTTTCAAAATATGATTTCTCAGTAAAGGATATAAAATGAGACCACAACCTTATTCCTGATATACTTTCAAGACTTGCTAAACCAGACAAATCCTTATTTTTCATATCCTCAGATTACCATTTTCCTGTTATTTTCATGGCCACTTCACTTCATTCACAAGCTCTTACCAAAAAACCCTTTCCCCTTGGAAAAACTTTTACCACAGTCTTTGCCATCCAAGAGTTTGCCAAACAAGCTGTTTTTAGGTTTTTCATGAAAGCTTATCTGTTGTCAGACTCTTTTCCATTCTCAACCTTCCATCCTGAAAACCTGTTTCTTACAGGTTTAACCCTGGATCCTTCCAGAGAAATTTCAAAAGATGAATTAGGGTACATTTGGTGCCTAACCGTCCTCTATGCCACCAAACTAATTGTTCCAGTTACAGCCACCCTAGAACATCTGCTCAATCCAGACAAAGCAACCTCTCTCATTTGGACACTCCTTGAATGGTTTTCTCCAATTCCATGGTGGAGACAGATACTCCAACAGTTGTCTCAAGTCCATAATTTGGAACGTATACCATCCTCCGAAAAAAAAATGTGGACGTCCGTGTTCATTATTCACAGACCATACTTCCAACATCCAAACACAAATCTCTTTTGGACTCAAGACCAGGTATATGAATGGTTTACCGCACCTCACCCAATTGTCATTGACAATGAAATCCAATCTAACCTGCACAACTACCTTTGTTAATTGAACCACCAAACTCCACCACACCGGTAGAACAACGCCTGATACCATTAAGTACGCGGCGTTGTTCTACCAGAGTGATGAGATCCTTGGCGTGCCAAGATATTTAAATCTCCTTTGGACCAGTAGCCCGCACACCTTGGTTTCCAGCCGATATACTCAAATGAGAAATTAGGAAAACTTTTAAAACATTTTTATCTTGGGTTATATAACCCAAAACAGACTTTCTTTTAATCTAAAAGCGGGTACTAAACCAGATAAGAAATCATCAAAAGTTTTCTGATGCACAGGATCCTTGCTAGAGGGAAGTGCAGAGCATACTTTCTTAAGGTTTCAAAATGAACAAATCTAATTCTTTATTCCTTTTCTTTCTCTAGAGAGCTTCATTTGCAGAGAGAGAAGAGAGTTTAGAAATTCATGATTTAATAGAAACACCCGAGAGTTATTTCTTCGAAAAACCCCTATCTTACAAGCGGAGGGAGAATTCTTTATATAGGAGAATTCTCGGCGAAGATAGGATAGGACCCCTATCTTTTAAAAAAGCAAAAGTAAAAAGACACATCATGACAACTTTCATGATTACAAAGGACAAAGTGTGCTTTAATAATTAAAGCATGACTTTGACAAAAGCAAAAGCGTAAAGTAAAAGCAAGCCTGAAAGTTCAAGTCCAGATCCAAGGTGCTGAACAAATCTCCACTGCTAAAATAGCCACCCTACACCATCAACTGGTCTATCGGCTTTAGAATCATGCCTTAGATCTACCCACTCCAGAACACCACTCTGACACTCTCATGGTGTTAGCTGAATCTGACCAAATCCCAACCATCATTCAGATCCCCAGGCAAATTCCTCGCCAAGAACTCCTTAAGCTTATGCCTCTTGAATGGATCTCAAACTATGAGCAGTTCCATAACAATACAGCCCCAGTTCAGACATCGGAAAGTATGTTTGAAAGGCGACCAGATGGCACGGTTAGAATGACCTTTAAACCGCCTCCCAGTGCTCCTCAAGAGCCTCCTCGGCTCTCTTTCACTTATTCATCCATGATCACAGCTGTTCAGACAGCTCAAGAAGATTTGCCTATTACAGGGTTCAATTCTGACGGTTTCCCTGTTTATCCAGCCAAACAAAATGGGCATTTCCTTTGGGATGTCCCTGGTTCCGGCCATTGTGACCCAGATTGTCCCTGCTGGGATGATTGGGAAGAGGATGACGATTATGTAACCAAAAGGAAAAAGAAACCTAAGAAAAAATCTCATGCCTCGTGTCACCACAGTACTCCTAGATCACCACAAGATCCTCCTCCTCCATCAGCTCCTTTACCTCTCTATAAAAAGGAACTCCAATGGCTTGCAAAGCGTTGCACCTCTACAATCTCCTCACCTGTTCCAGATCCATCTCCACCTCTAAGTTGTATGATGTTTTCATCTGCTTCCTCAGATTATTCTTCCTCTTTTCCTCCTTTAGACACCCATACAGATTTCCAACGAAATGTTGTGTCCAAACCTTTTATTCCATCACCCATAACCTCAGCCGGTCATCTTGAACCACCCAAACCTTTTGAATCAGTCCTCAACTGGCAAACTCAAAATGCCAGAGCCCAGAATGATACTTTGTTGAACATTAATTCCAAAGTTGAAAAGATCAGTTTACGAACTGAACATCTTGAAACGAAGGTTGACTCCATCTCTGCACAACTGCAGCAGATCCACCAGAACCTCCAGTCCAGAATTGTTCAACTTGATTCTGAGTTGCGAACTATGCTTGCCCAACGTTACCATGGCCCAGAATTTGATCAAAAAGAAAGGGAGATCAGACGTTTAAAAGCTGAGCTTGCTCAAATTGAATCTGACAAACAAAAACCTTCCCTTTTTACCTCCTCGCCTCCTATCCCTTCGATTGGTCCAACTTACCATCCATTTGCTTCTATGCTTTCTCCTATCCGACAGTATGAGCCTTCTAAGCTGTTTGGTATGACTCATACCCTTTTTCGAGACAACCCATTACCACCACCACCTAAATCTAAACCAAAGCCTAAACCTCAACCACGACCCGTCACAATCAATCCTTCCTCCACTATTATCCCTGACCAACAATCACCGGGCTATACACCAGCATCAACATCACCACCTGAACCATCCAAATCCCAACCTCCTACTACATCCAAGGATAAAGAACCTATGCACCAATTCAGTACCCATACCATTGACCACCCATCTTCCACTGATGACCAAACTTCTGATTCAAATCTAGCCGTTTCAGATAGCCATACTGAGACTGACACAGAATCTTCGGCATCCACCAGTGACTCTGAAAAATCTTATGCTGATATCACCAGAATCCTGATGGCTCAACCTGACCCACAAACCTCTCGGACTGAACCATATGTTCATATTCCTTCTGATGTTGAAGAAGAGATGCCTGAATCTTCTGCCACCAACCAGCCTCCTCCGGTCCAAACTACTTCATTTAGTCAAAAATCATCAAATGGTCCCTGGTTTACCTTTGATGAT
Organism: Citrus trifoliata; assembly: GCA_018350135.1. Lineage (NCBI taxonomy): Eukaryota > Viridiplantae > Streptophyta > Magnoliopsida > Sapindales > Rutaceae > Citrus > Citrus trifoliata. The sequence goes on along the minus strand of VKKW01000260.1, from coordinate 57,637 downwards.
ATCCCATCCTATAAATGGCGTGATCGTCTTAATGAAATGTCTACCTGGATTGATCTCCAAATGCTCAGATCAGGAGCCACTACTGAATCAGTCCTTAGAGAATTTACTACTCGTTTTACGAGTGCTCTAAGAGATTGGTTTGACTCTCTTGGTCAATACAGACAATTGCAGTTTGTTCAATTACCAGAAGTCTCTAGTGTTCTTGCCATTCTTCATGATCAGTTTTTAGGAGACCCAGCTGCAGCCTTTGAAGCTGCACGCCGAGACTATCTCAGCATGAAATGTTGCTCCCTCGATGCCAAGGATCTTGATTTCCATTACAAACGCATGTCCCTGTTATTCTATAAGCTTAATGGATTCAACGAGCCTACACTCAAGCATGTCTTTTTGGCCTCCCTACCAGAAGAACTCCAACCAGACATCCAGCGGCAGCTCACCGCCTCCAATCTTGTCATTGACAATATCTCTCTTGGCAAAATTTTCCAACTCGTCAAAACTTGTCTTGATAAGCTTTGTGAACAGAAACAATTCTTCAAGGACTTGTTGAAAGACAAAGAACCATTCAGAAGTGCCTGTAAAAAGCCTTATCTGTAAATCAAATGCAAACAGAAGAAGGATTGTGATTGCAGTCCCAAAAAGAAAAGGCATTTTCGAAAGTTCAAATCCCCAGAATTTTCATCCAGACCCCGCAGGTCCAGAAAACCTTACAGATTCTTCCGAAAGCGGTCTTCTTCTTCCAAAGACTCCAAACGAAGAAAATCCAGCAGATGTTTTATCTGTAGGAAAAAAGGTCATTTTGCCAAAGATTGCCCCAACAAAAGAGCCAAGTCCATTCGTCTTGTAGAACATCTTCAGGCTACTACAGATTACTCTCCACAACAGGATGAACTGGAATTCTACTTCTCTGAACAAGATGAACCCAATGATGAAACAGTGTTCGCACTCCAACAGTCTTCTGATGATTCCGACAGTGACCAGTCCCAAGTCATTTTCCATCAACATCTCTTATCCCTTGATACTACAGTTCCTATACCTTCCATCAAACTCCAAATCCTGCCTTCAAAATTCCAAAGGCCCATTTCAGCAATTGGTCTTGTCGATATTGGTGCACAGCGCAGTATGTTAAACCCTCATATTCTCCCACCGGACTCCTGGACCCAATCTGAAGAACATTTCAAAGCTGTTAATGGCAAACTGTTCACCACTTCTTTGATTACCAAAAAACCCATTGGTATCCAGATTTTCCCTAATTGTGTCATTTGGACCAAAGTCATTGGTTCAACTCTTCCTAATAAAGATATTCTGTTAGGATTTGACATCCTTCACCAGATCAAACACCTTCAAATCATTCCCCATGGCATTCGAGTCAAGTCCATGTTCAAACCATTCACAGATATCTTAAAACTCTACAATCTGTCTGAAACCCCTCCATCATATCAGGCTGTTTCCACCAAGCTTTTAAGTTTCTGTCCGGAGTCTCATTCTGAGTTCACCCATCCAAACCCTTTGTGGAAAAATCAGTCTTTCTTTGTTAAGTTACCCTTCAAACTTAATGAAGACATTAATCCCACCAAAGCCACTCACCCAGGAATGAGTCCATCTGACTTACTCCTAGCCCAACAGGAATGTTCTCAATTGTTAGCCCAAGGGTTAATTGAGCCCACAACCTCTCAATGGGCTTGCCAAGCCTTTTATGTTGAAAAGCATTCTGAAATTGTTCGAGGAAAGAAACGCTTAGTCATTGACTACCAGCCCTTAAACATGTTTTTGCAAGATGACAAATTTCCCTTACCTCACCGACAAAGCATGTTTACTTTTCTAAAAAATGCCCAGATCTTTTCAAAATTTGATTTAAAATCAGGTTTTTGGCAATTAGGCATTGAACCCTCTGAGCGATATAAGACAGCCTTTTGCATTCCTAATGCCCATTTTCAATGGACGGTCCTACCCTTTGGTCTCAAAACTGCCCCATCCATTTTCCAAAAATCCATGATCAAAATCTTTCAGCCTCTCCTGTCTAATGCACTGATTTATATTGATGATATTTTACTTTTTTCAGGATCACATGATGACCATCACCGACTACTCAACCAGTTCTATGATATTGTCCAAAGTCATGGAATCATGCTATCTGCCAAGAAAAGCACCATTGCCACAGATACCATCGAATTTCTTGGTATGATCATAAAAGATGGCCATTACCAGCCAGGAAAGCACATTGCCCAAGAGTTGCTTCACTTTCCAGATCAGCAACTTTCCAAAAAGCAGGTCCAGCAATTTCTTGGAATTATCAATTACATCAGAGACTTTATCCCACATGTGGACCACTACACTCGTCACCTCTCGGCTTTATTGAAGAAAAAGCCTCCTGAGTGGAATGATGACCACACAAACGCTGTCACTACTCTCAAGAAGATTGCGCAAAATCCGCCTCCTTTAAAGTTGATTGCAGATGGAAAGCGCATACTACAGACAGACGCAAGTGCTGAATCATGGGGTGCCATTCTCCTTGAAGAACTCAATGGAAAAGAACACTTTATCGCCTACGCTAGTGGACATTTTTCTGACACACAGCAGCACTACCATAGCGTGTTCAAAGAAATCTTAGCGGTAAAGCATGGCATCAAAAAGTTCAAGTATCATCTCATTGGCCACCACTTCCTCATCCGAATGGACTGCTCAGCCTTCCCCAATATTCTCAATTTCAAAGGCAAAACTGTTCCAGAAAAGATGTTACTCCGATTAAAAGATTGGTTTTCCAAATATGATTTTTCAGTAAAGCATATAAAGGGATCCCAGAACCTTATCCCTGATATGCTATCTAGACTCTCAAAACCAGAGACACCTCTCACTCTGTTTTCCACCACATACCATTTTCCAATTATTGCCATGGCTACATCCTTACCTCCCGAAGCTCTTACCAAAAAACCCTTTCCCTTGAATAAAATATTCTCCTCTGTTTTTGCCATCCTCTGAGTGTATCCTTCACGTTTCCAATTTGAAATGAGCTCTGAAGGAATTTCCAGAGTGACATATTGCTCAGCAGAGGTGGCTTTGAGAGCACACTGATCCAGACGAGATGACTGGATATATTCTTTAGGATGTGGCCGTTTAGTAGAGATAAGGGTACGGATGCTGCAGGTAAAGGAGTTGGGTCGTTTGTACAAATGATAAGGGCTAATAAGAGGGTAGGTGGATTCACTTATTTGAGCTGATTCGGGAATATAGGAGTATTCAACAAGGTTTTCGATTTTATCAGCAGTATGGGAAGTGCAAGATTTAGGCAAAGAAAGAGTAGAAGAAAGAGTAACAGGAGTGGATGAAGTAGAAGCCATGAGGAATGAGTTCTCTCTGCGCCTGAAGACTAAAGATCAAAACAGGTATACAGACTTAAATTATACCACTTTGAGAAAATGGAAAAGGGTATGGCTCTGATACCAGGAAACAGGAAACCTTTCATTTTCTTCTCGGGTTATACAACCCAAAACAGACTTTCGTTAGTCAAAACAGGGTACCAAACCAGATAAGAAAACGATCAAAAACTTTCTGATGCACAGGATCCTTGCTAAAGGCAAGTGCAGAGCATATTTGCTTAAGTTTCAAAATGAACAAATTTAAAATCCTTATTCCTTTTCTTTTCTTTAGGACTTCATTTGCAGAGAGAGAGAGGAGTTTACAAGTTCATGGTGAGAGCAAAACACACGAGTTTATTTCTGGCAAACTTCTATATTACAAGGGAGGAGAGAGCTCCTTATATAGAGGAGGAATCTCAGGAAGATAGGACAGGACCCCTATCTTTAAAGTAAAAGTAAAAGTTACATGATTACACACCTTTAATTATTACAAAGGGACAAAGATGCTTTAATAAAGCATGACTTTGACAAAAGCTTAAAGCAAAAGCAAAAGTAAAAGCAAAAGCAACCATAATTACAACAAGACAAACAAGACATAATGACAACAAGACAAATAACTTTTAGGGAGAGTGGAGGTTCATGTAGTCATCTTCGGAGGAGCTTTCCGTTGCATCGGGATCTGTATCACCGGAGTGGTGCGGTTTGCGGAAAAAGTTGCTTGGAAGCTTTGGACGTTTAGGATGTTGGCAGGAGGGACCACGGCATGGTGGATTAGGGCAATGATAGGCTCGTGGAGTACACTGTGAAGTATACTTAGGGGAAGTCTGGGTGGCTTTGTCAACTTTAGAAGGCCGAGGTGATTTTTTGGAAGGTCGGGTTGATGGTCCTGGTTCGGAGGATCCAGGTTCATCCATTGTTGGTTGGGGGAACTGATGAAGGTGTTGGCTAAGAGGAAGAAATTCTTCCCAAGGGTCTTGAGAATCTTGGAAAAGAAAGTCAGTGTAGTCTGGCCTTTCTTCTTTGATAAGGATTCCTGTGGATGGTGGCTTGGATCTGGCTGATGGAGTAGGGATCATGATGAGGTCATGTTGTGGGCCTAAGGATGTGTGAACGATATCCTTATGTGGCGGAGTTTGGTGGTTTAACTGGTGGAGGTAGTTATGTAAGGTAGGCTGGATCTCATTTTCAATGATGGCAGGATGTGGTGCAGTGAACCATTCGTATACCTGATCCTGTGTCCAAAAGAACTGTGTATCTGGGTGTTGGAAATAAGGCCTGTGAATTATGAACACGGATGTCCACATTTGAGCTTCAGAGAGTGGCATACGATATAGGTTGTAGATTTCTGACAAGTGTTGGAGCTTTTGTCTCCACCATGGAATTGGTGAAAACCACTCAAGTAATGTCCAGATGAGAGAGGTAGCTTTGTCTGGATTAAGAAGGTGAGACAAAGTGGTGGCGATGGGTAGGATGAGTTTGGTGGCATAGAGAGTAGTTAGGCACCAGAGGTACCATAACTCATCTTCAGTGATTTCTCTGGATGGGTCAAGGGTTAAACCTGTAAGAAACAAATTTTCAGGATGGAAAGTAGAAAATGGAAAGGAGTCAGCCATGAGGTAAGCTTTCATGAAAAAACGGAAAACAGCTTTTCTTGCAAACTCTTGGATGGCAAAAACAGAGGAGAATGTCTTATTCAAGGGAAAGGGTTTTTTGGTAAGAGCTTCGGGAGGTAAGGATGTAGCCATGGCAATAATTGGAAAATGGTATGTGGTGGAAAACAGAGTGAGAGGTGTCTCTGGTTTTGAGAGTCTAGATAGCATATCAGGGATAAGGTTCTGGGATCCCTTTATATGCTTTACTGAAAAATCATATTTGGAAAACCAATCTTTTAATCAGAGTAACATCTTTTCTGGAACAGTTTTGCCTTTGAAATTGAGAATATTGGGGAAGGCTGAGCAGTCCATTCAGATGAGGAAGTGGTGGCCAATGAGATGATACTCGAACTTTTTGATGCCATGCTTTACCGCTAAGATTTCTTTGAACACGCTATGGTAGTGCTGCTGTGTGTCAGAAAAATGTCCACTAGCGTAGGCGATAAAGTGTTCTTTTCCATTGAGTTCTTCAAGGAGAATGGCACCCCATGATTCAGCACTTCCGTCTGTCTGTAGTATGCGCTTTCCATCTACAATCAACTTTAAAGGAGGCGGATTTTGCGCAATCTTCTTGAGAGTAGTGACAGCATTTGTGTGGTCATCATTCCACTCAGAAGGCTTTTTCTTCAATAAAGCCGAGAGGTGACGAGTGTAGTGGTCCACATGTGGGATAAAGTCTTTGATGTAATTGATAATTCCAAGAAATTGCTGGACCTGCTTTTTGGAAAGTTGCTGATCTGGAAAGTGAAGCAACTCTTGGGCAATGTGCTTTCCTGGCTGGTAATGGCCATCTTTTATGATCATACCAAGAAATTCGATGGTATCTGTGGCAATGGTGCTTTTCTTGGCAGATAGCATGATTCCATGACTTTGGACAATATCATAGAACTGGTTGAGTAGTCGGTGATGGTCATCATGTGATCCTGAAAAAAGTAAAATATCATCAATATAAATCAGTGCATTAGACAGGAGAGGCTGAAAGATTTTGATCATGGATTTTTGGAAAATGGATGGGGCAGTTTTGAGACCAAAGGGTAGGACCGTCCATTGAAAATGGGCATTAGGAATGCAAAAGGCTGTCTTATATCGCTCAGAGGGTTCAATGCCTAATTGCCAAAAACCTGATTTTAAATCAAATTTTGAAAAGATCTGGGCATTTTTTAGAAAAGTAAACATGCTTTGTCGGCGAGGTAAGGGAAATTTGTCATCTTGCAAAAACATGTTTAAGGGCTGGTAGTCAATGACTAAGCGTTTCTTTCCTCGAACAATTTCAGAATGCTTTTCAACATAAAAGGCTTGGCAAGCCCATTGAGAGGTTGTGGGCTCAATTAACCCTTGGACTAACAATTGAGAACATTCCTGTTGGGCTAGGAGTAAGTCAGATGGACTCATTCTTGGGTGAGTGGCTTTGGTGGGATTAATGTCTTCATTAAGTTTGAAGGGTAACTTAACAAAGAAAGACTGATTTTTCCACAAAGGGTTTGGATGGGTGAACTCAGAATGAGACTCCGGACAGAAACTTAAAAGCTTGGTGGAAACATCCTGATATGATGGAGGGGTTTCAGACAGATTGTAGAGTTTTAAGATATCTGTGGATGGTTTGAACATGGACTTGACTCGAATGCCATGGGGAATGATTTGAAGGTGTTTGATCTGGTGAAGGATGTCAAATCCTAACAGAATATCTTTATTAGGAAGAGTTGAACCAATGACTTTGGTCCAAATGACACAATTAGGGAAAATCTGGATACCAATGGGTTTTTTGGTAATCAAAGAAGTGGTGAACAGTTTGCCTTTAACAGCTTTGAAATGTTCTTCAGATTGGGTCCAGGAGTCCGGTGGGAGAATATGAGGGTTTAACATACTGCGCTGTGCACCAGTATCGACAAGACCAATTACTGGAATGGGCCTTTGGAATTTTGAAGCAGGATTTGGAGTTTGATGGAAGGTATAGGAACTGTAGTATCAAGGGATAAGAGCTGTTGATGGAAAATGACTTGGGACTGGTCACTGTCGGAATCATCAGAAGACTGTTGGAGTGCGAACACTGTTTCATCATTGGGTTCATCTTGTTCAGAGAAGTAGAATTCCAGTTCATCCTGTTGTGGAGAGTAATCTGTAGTAGCCTGAAGATGTTCTACAAGACGAATGGACTTGGCTCTTTTGTTGGGGCAATCTTTGGCAAAATGACCTTTTTTCCTGCAGATAAAACATCTGCTGGATTTTCTTCGTTTGGAGTCTTTGGAAGAAGAAGACCGCTTTCGGAAGAATCTGTAAGGTTTTCTGGACCTGTGGGGTCTGGATGAAAATTCTGGAGATTTGAACTTTCGAAAATGCCTTTTCTTTTTGGGACTGGATTGTGGAGGTTCTGGTGGATCTGCTGATAAAAAGACATGCTTGAGTGTAGGCTCGTTGAATCCATTAAGCTTATAGAATAACAGGGACATGCGTTTGTAATGGAAATCAAGATCCTTGGCATCGAGGGAGCAACATTTCATGCTGAGATAGTCTCGGCGTGCAGCTTCAAAGGCTGCAGCTGGGTCTCCTAAAAACTGATCATGAAGAATGGCAAGAGCACTAGAGACTTCTGGTAATTGAACAAACTGCAATTGTCTGTATTGACCAAGAGAGTCAAACCAATCTCTTAGAGCACCCGTAAAACGAGTAGCAAATTCTCTAAGGACTGATTCAGTAGTGGCTCCTGATCTGAGCATTTGGAGATCAATCCAGGTAAACATTTCATTAAGACGATCACGCCATTTATAGGATGGGATATCATCAAAGGTAAACCAGGGACCATTTGATGATTTTTGACTAAATGAAGTAGTTTGGGCCGGAGGAGGCTGGTTGGTGGCAGAAGATTCAGGCATCTCTTCTTCAACATCAGAAGGAATATGAACATATGGTTCAGTCCGAGAGGTTTGTGGGTCAGGTTGAGCCATCAGGATTCTGGTGATATCAGCATAAGATTTTTCAGAGTCACTGGTGGATGCCGAAGATTCTGTGTCAGTCTCAGTTTGGCTATCTGAAAGGCTAGATTTGAATCAGAAGTTTGGTCATCAGTGGAAGATGGGTGGTCAATGGTATGGGCACTGAATTGGTACATAGGTTCTTTATCCTTGGATGTAGTAGGAGGTTGGGATTTGGATGGTTCAGGTGGTGATGTTGATGCTGGTGTATAGCCCGGTGATTGTTGGTCAGGGATAATAGTGGAGGAATGATTGATTGTGACGGGTCGTGGTTGAGGTTTAGGCTTTGGTTTAGATTTAGGTGGTGGTGGTAATGGGTTGTCTCGAAAAAGAGTATGAGTCATACCAAACAGCTTAGAAGGCTCATACTGTCGGATAGGAGAAAGCATAGAAGCAAATGGATGGTAAGTTGGACCAATCGAAGGGATAGGAGGCGAGGAGGTAAAAAGGGAAGGTTTTTGTTTGTCAGATTCAATTTGAGCAAGCTCAGCTTTTAAACGTCTGATCTCCCTTTCTTTTTGATCAAATTCTGGGCCATGGTAACGTTGGGCAAGCATAGTTCGCAACTCAGAATCAAGTTGAACAATTCTGGACTGGAGGTTCTGGTGGATCTGCTGCAGTTGTGCAGAGATGGAGTCAACCTTCGTTTCAAGATGTTCAGTTCGTAAACTGATCTTTTCAACTTTGGAATTAATGTTCAACAAAGTATCATTCTGGGCTCTGGCATTTTGAGTTTGCCAGTTGAGGACTGATTCAAAAGGTTTGGGTGGTTCAAGATGACCGGCTGAGGTTATGGGTGATGGAATAAAAGGTTTGGATACAACATTTCGTTGGGAATTTGTGTGGGTGTCTAAAGGAGGAAAAGAGGAAGAATAATCTGAGGAAGCAGATGAAAACATCATACAACTTAGAGGTGGAGATGGATCTGGAACATGTGAGGAGATTGTAGAGGTGCAACGCTTTGCAAGCCATTGGAGTTCATTTTTATAGAGAGGTAAAAGAGCTGATGGAGGAGGAGGATCTTGTGGTGATCTAGGAGTACTGTGGTGACACGAGGCATGAGATTTTTTCTTAGGTTTCTTTTTCCTTTTGGTTACATAATCGTCATCCTCTTCCCAATCATCCCAGCAGGGACAATCTGGGTCACAATGGCCGGAACCAGGGACATCCCAAAGGAAATGCCCATTTTGTTTGGCTGGATAAACAGGGAAACCGTCAGAATTGAACCCTGTAATAGGCAAATCTTCTTGAGCTGTCTGAACAGCTGTGATCATGGATGAATAAGTGAAAGAGAGCCGAGGAGGCTCTTGAGGAGCACTGGGAGGCGGTTTAAAGGTCATTCTAACCGTGCCATCTAGTCGCCTTTCAAACATACTTTCCGATGTCTGAACTGGGGCTGTATTGTTATGGAACTGCTCATAGTTTGAGATCCATTCAAGAGGCATAAGCTTAAGGAGTTCTTGGCGAGGAATTTGCCTGGGGATCTGAATGATGGTTGGGATTTGGTCAGATTCAGCTAACACCATGAGAGTGTCAGAGTGGTGTTCTGGAGTGGGTAGATCTAAGGCATGATTCTGAAGCCGATAGACCAGTTGATGGTGTAGGGTGGCTATTTTAGCAGTGGAGATTTGTTCAGCACCTTGGATCTGGACTTGAACTTTCAGGGTTTTGGGTAGATTAGTGTCTTGAAGGGAAAGATTGAAGTTTGGATAAAAGGTGAGTAAGACACTGCCAGCATGTAGGGTTGTGAGTACAGTACCGATAACAGCATCTTGGTACTGTTTAAACCGAGTATCTAGGAGAGCTATACGAGTTGTAACTGGTAAACCTTTGCGCCCATGAAGGGTAAGGATTAGCCGTATTCCGCCCAGATGAAGATGAGTGTATCCTTCACGTTTCCAATTTGAAATGAGCTCTGAAGGAATTTCCAGAGTGACATATTGCTCAGCAGAGGTGGCTTTGAGAGCACACTGATCCAGACGAGATGACTGGATATATTCTTTAGGATGTGGCCGTTTAGTAGAGATAAGGGTACGGATGCTGTGGGTAAAGGAGTTGGGTCGTTTGTACAAATGATAAGGGCTAATAAGAGGGTAGGTGGATTCACTTATTTGAGCTGATTCGGGAATATAGGAGTATTCAACAAGGTTTTCGATTTTATCAGCAGTATGGGAAGTGCAAGATTTAGGCAAAGAAAGAGTAGAAGAAAGAGTAACAGGAGTGGATGAAGTAGAAGCCATGAGGGATGAGTTCTCTCTGCGCCTGAAGACTAAAGATCAAAACAGGTATACAGACTTGAATTATACCACTTTGAGAAAATGGAAAAAGGTATGGCTCTGATACCAGGAAACAGGAAACCTTTCATTTTCTTCTCGGGTTATACAACCCAAAACAGACTTTCGTTAGTCAAAACAGGGTACCAAACCAGATAAGAAAACGATCAAAAGCTTTCTGATGCACAGGATCCTTGCTAAAGGCAAGTGCAGAGCATATTTGCTTAAGTTTCAAAATGAACAAATTTAAAATCCTTATTCCTTTTCTTTTTTTTAGGACTTCATTTGCAGAGAGAGAGAGGAGTTTACAAGTTCATGGTGAGAGCAAAACACACGAGTTTATTTCTGGCAAACTTCTATATTACAAGGGAGGAGAGAGCTCCTTATATAGAGGAGGAATCTCAGGAAGATAGGACAGGACCCCTATCTTTAAAGTAAAAGTAAAAGTTACATGATTACACACCTTTAATTATTACAAAGGGACAAAGATGCTTTAATAAAGCATGACTTTGACAAAAGCTTAAAGGAAAAGCAAAAGTAAAAGCAAAAGCAACCATAATTACAACAAGACAAACAAGACATAATGACAACAAGACAAATAACTTTTAGGGAGAGTGGAGGTTCATGTAGTCATCTTCGGAGGAGCTTTCCGTTGCATTGGGATCTGTATCACCGGAGTGGTGCGGTTTGCGGAAAAAGTTGCTTGGAAGCTTTGGACGTTTAGGATGTTGGCAGGAGGGACCACGGCATGGTGGATTAGGGCAATGATAGGCTCGTGGAGTACACTGTGAAGTATACTTAGGGGAAGTCTGGGTGGCTTTGTCAACTTTAGAAGGCCGAGGTGATTTTTTGGAAGGTCGGGTTGATGGTCCTGGTTCGGAGGATCCAGGTTCATCCATTGTTGGTTGGGGGAACTGATGAAGGTGTTGGCTAAGAGGAAGAAATTCTTCCCAAGGGTCTTGAGAATCTTGGAAAAGAAAGTCAGTGTAGTCTGGCCTTTCTTCTTTGATAAGGATTCCTGTGGATGGTGGCTTGGATCTGGCTGATGGAGTAGGGATCATGATGAGGTCATGTTGTGGGCCTAAGGATGTGTGAACGATATCCTTATGTGGCGGAGTTTGGTGGTTTAACTGGTGGAGGTAGTTATGTAAGGTAGGCTGGATCTCATTTTCAATGATGGCGGGATGTGGTGCAGTGAACCATTCGTATACCTGATCCTGTGTCCAAAAGAACTGTGTATCTGGGTGTTGGAAATAAGGCCTGTGAATTATGAACACGGATGTCCACATTTGAGCTTCAGAGAGTGGCATACGATCTAGGTTGTAGATTTCTGACAAGTGTTGGAGCTTTTGTCTCCACCATGGAATTGGTAAAAACCACTCAAGTAATGTCCAGATGAGAGAGGTAGCTTTATCTGGATTAAGAAGGTGAGACAAAGTGGGGGCGATGGGTAGGATGAGTTTGGTGGCATAGAGAGGTGCCTAAACTCATCTTCAGTGATTTCTCTGGATGGGTCAAGGGTTAAACCTGTAAGAAACAAATTTTCAGGATGGAAAGTAGAAAATGGAAAGGAGTCAGCCATAAGGCAAGCTTTCATGAAAAAATGGAAAACAGCTTTTCTTGCAAACTCTTGGATGGCAAAAACAGAGGAGAATGTTTTATTCAAGGGAAAGGGTTTTTTGGTAAGAGCTTCGGGAGGTAAGGATGTAGCCATGGCAATAATTGGAAAATGGTATGTGGTGGAAAACAGAGTGAGAGGTGTCTCTGGTTTTGAGAGTCTAGATAGCATATCAGGGATAAGGTTTTGGGATCCCTTTATATGCTTTACTGAAAAATCATATTTGGAAAACCAATCTTTTAATCGGAGTAACATCTTTTCTGGAACAGTTTTGCCTTTGAAATTGAGAATATTGGGGAAGGCTGAGCAGTCCATTCGGATGAGGAAGTGGTGGCCAATGAGATGATACTCGAACTTTTTGATGCCATGCTTTACCGCTAAGATTTCTTTGAACACGCTATAGTAGTGCTGCTGTGTGTCAGAAAAATGTCCACTAGCGTAGGCGATAAAGTGTTCTTTTCCATTGAGTTCTTCAAGGAGAATGGCACCCCATGATTCAGCACTTGCGTCTGTCTGTAGTATGCGCTTTCCATCTGCAATCAACTTTAAAGGAGGCGGATTTTGCGCAATCTTCTTGAGAGTAGTGACAGCGTTTGTGTGGTCATCATTCCACTCAGGAGGCTCTTTCTTCAATAAAGCCGAGAGGTGACGAGTGTAGTGGTCCACATGTGGGATAAAGTCTCTGATGTAATTGATAATTCCAAGAAATTACTGGACCTGCTTTTTGGAAAGTTGCTGATCTGGAAAGTGAAGCAACTCTTGGGCAATGTGCTTTCCTGGCTGGTAATGGCCATCTTTTATGATCATACCAAGAAATTCGATGGTATCTGTGGCAATGGTGCTTTTCTTGGCAGATAGCATGATTCCATGACTTTGGACAATATCATAGAACTGGTTGAGTAGTCGGTGATGGTCATCATGTGATCCTGAAAAAAGTAAAATATCATCAATATAAATCAGTGCATTAGACAGGAGAGGCTGAAAGATTTTGATCATGGATTTTTGGAAAATGGATGGGGCAGTTTTGAGACCAAAGGGTAGGACCGTCCATTGAAAATGGGCATTAGGAATGCAAAAGGCTGTCTTATATCGCTCAGAGGGTTCAATGCCTAATTGTAAAAAACCTGATTTTAAATCAAATTTTGAAAAGATCTGGGCATTTTTTAGAAAAGTAAACATGCTTTGTCAGCGAGGTAAGGGAAATTTGTCATCTTGCAAAAACATGTTTAAGGGCTGGTAGTCAATGACTAAGCGTTTCTTTCCTCGAACAATTTCAGAATGCTTTTCAACATAAAAGGCTTGGCAAGCCCATTGAGAGGTTGTGGGCTCAATTAACCCTTGGGCTAACAATTGAGAACATTCCTGTTGGGCTAGGAGTAAGTCAGATGGACTCATTCCTGGGTGAGTGGCTTTGGTGGGATTAATGTCTTCATTAAGTTTGAAGGGTAACTTAACAAAGAAAGACTGATTTTTCCACAAAGGGTTTGGATGGGTGAACTCAGAATGAGACTCCGGACAGAAACTTAAAAGCTTGGTGGAAACATCCTGATATGATGGAGGGGTTTCAGACAGATTGTAGAGTTTTAAGATATCTGTGAATGGTTTGAACATGGACTTGACTCGAATGCCATGGGGAATGATTTGAAGGTGTTTGATCTGGTGAAGGATGTCAAATCCTAACAGAATACCCTGGAGATCAACCCAAGCAGCAAATTCTTGGAGTCTAGCAGCCCATTTGTGACGGGGAATGTCATCAAATGTAAACCAAGATGCTAAAGATGGTTTTGTTGAGTGTTCATGAACTGGTGGAGGTACTGGGTCTGTTTGAGAAGCTTGGTCAGAAGGATTGTCATCAACAATAGGTGTTGAGGTAGAGGCACTTGGATCGGCCTTTTCAGTGGCCATTAATATGCCAGTGATGTCAGCATATTCAGACTCAGAATCAGAGGAGGCTTGTGATGAGTCATAGGATGAAGACGAAGAAGAGGTATTTGTGTCAGGCTCAGAAGAGTCAGAGGAATCGGAAGATTGGGTATGGACAGTATGATAATGATACTGGTCCATTGGGCTTTTATCTTTTTTAGGAGGCTCTGGAATGTCTTGTGGTGATTCGTCTGGTGGGATTGTAGAGTTAGAGGAAGAGGGAGTAGCTTTAGGACGTGGCTCGGAGATTTTGACTTTAGATTTTGGTTTTTTGGGTGAAGATGGTTGAAGGTGAGAGAAACCAAAGAACTGATTGTAAATAGGTTGTTGAGGTCGGGATGGTGTGTAGAAAGGTGCATATGTGTCAAAGATTGAAGGAGATACTGGTGTAGGTTGTGGTTGAGTAAACAGGGAAGGTCGAACCTTTTCAGCATCAATCCTGGATAATTCAGCTTTGAGTTTTCTGATCTCAGCTTCTTTTGAGGTGAGTGTATCATTCCTAATTCGAATAATTTCTTCGATTCCTAGAAGAGAGAGAGAGGTTTAGGGAAACATGATATAGAAAACTTAAGCTTTTTTATTTCCGAATTGGCTCCCCTACAACTGAGATCAAGGGTGCCATATTGCTCTCTTCTCTCTAGTATTTCCTCAAAGCATTCTTGTTTGACTAGTTGAGAAGTTTGAAAAGGTTTAGCGACTTGTGTGCTAGATGTTGTCTAAGGCTTACACGAGTTTACTGCGAAAAACTCTCATCCCGTGAGATTAAGCTAACATAAGAAAGAATTAAACATGGGGAAATTAGATGAAAGACATAAACAGAAAACTAAATAAAAATATAATGGATAAAGTAAATGAGAATGAGAGAGAGAAAGTTTAAATATGTTATGACATGCTCTCAAAATCTATTCTCCAGCCATTGGGTTGCCTCCCAATAAGCGCTTGGTTTTTTGTCATTAGCCTGACCTGGTTCTCATGTTTTACTCAGTTCGTAGAGTGGAACCTTTTTTACAATAAGTGTCTGAAAGTTTTCATAGTAAGTCTTCATTCAACCTATGACCATTCATCATGAACTCTTTATTTGTTTTTAAGCTTCTAATCTCAACTAAACCATGAGAAAAAGTTAGTAACAACAAAAGGCCCAACCTATGGAGAATATAGATTACTTGGAAACAACTTAAAGTGAGAATGAAATAGCAAAACTTTCTGTCCAACTTCAGGGCTCTTCCTTAAAATCTGCTTATCTTGAAAAGCCGGTGTCTTTTCCTTGTAAATCCGCGAATTCTTATAGATATCGTTCCAAATTTTCTCTAATTCTTGCAATTGGAGCTTCTTATGTTGGCCGACAACATCCAACGCCATGTTACATTGTTTCACAGTCCACCATACTTTTTGTTCGAGTTCCACCAGAAGATGACTAGGCTTACCATATACCAACCTGTAAGGTAAGGGTGTTCGAGGATTGGATTTTGCAGATTAGACATCAATTTATATTTGATCCATGATTTTGTGGTTTGTAAATTTTCAATCCAATCAAATTCACAAATTGGTGAATTCAATGTAAATCCAATCCATATATCTGAGGATCATATGCGGATTCGACCCAATCTACCATTTTATGGATTAATTTTTTTTTAATTCTGTTCATTCTACGAACTAATTAGATAAAAAAAACCTAATATAAAAATAATTTTACTACCAATCAAATTCAAAATTGAATAAGATTTAAATAAATTAAGTGTTTAAATAAACTTAGAATAATACATTCAAAAGTCTCAAATACTACTATAAAAATGACCTTTACTGACACTTAGTTTTCTGACACTTTGTAAAAAGTGTCAGTAATTATGTACATTTCACCTTTTTCTACTTTTAACAAATGGGTATCATAATTTATTGATACTAGTGTGTCAGTAAATTAAACATCAGAAATCACTGACAATAAAGTATCATAGATGCCGTAATCGGTACTGTCCTCACCACCCTACATGCTGGCAGTGTCTTACTCACCTTTTATCCAAACTTCAACCTTTCTCTTCAAGATCCTAATCTACCTACAACCCTGAAAGTTCAAGTCCAGATCCAAGGTGCTGAACAAATCTCCACTGCTAAAATCGCCACCTTACACCATCAACTGGTCTATCGGCTTCAGAATCATGCCTTAGACCTACCCACTCCAGAACCCCACTCTGACACTCTCATGGTGTTAGCTGAATCTGACCAAATTCCAACCATCATTCAGATCCCCAGGCAAATTCCTCGCCATGAACTCCTTAAGCTTATGCCTCTTGAATGGATCTCAAACTATGAGCAGTTCCATAACAATACAGCCCCAGTTCAGACATCTGAAAGTATGTTTGAAAGGAGACCAGATGGCACGGTCAGAATGACTTTTAAACCGCCTCCCAGTGCTCCTCAAGAGCCTCCTCGGCTCTCTTTCACTTATTCCTCCATGATCACAGCTGTTCAGACAGCTCAAGAAGATTTGCCTATTACAGGATTCAATTCCGACGGTTTCCCTGTTTATCCAGCCAAGCAAAATGGACATTTCCTTTGGGATGTCCCTGGCTCCGGCCATTGTGACCCAGATTGTCCCTGCTGGGATGATTGGGAAGAGGATGATGATTATGTAACCAAAAAGAAAAAGAAACCTAAGAAAAAATCTCATGCCTCGTGTCACCACAGTACTCCTAAACCACCACAAGATCCTCCTCCTCCATCAGCTCCTTTACCTCTCTATAAAAAGGAACTCCAATGGCTTGCAAAGCGTTGCACCTCTACAATCTCCTCACCCGTTCCAGATCTATCTCCACCTCTGAGTTGTATGATGTTTTCATCTGCTTCTTCAGATTATTCTTCCTCTTTTCCTCCATTAGACACCCACACAGATTCCCAACGAAATGTTGTGTCTAAACCTTTTATTCCATCACCCATCACTTCATCAGGTCATCTTGAACCGCCCAAACCTTTTGAGTCAGTCCTCAACTGGCAAACCCAAAATGCCAGAGCCCAGAATGATACTTTGTTGAACATTAATTCCAAAGTTGAAAAGATCAGTTTACGAACTGAACACCTTGAAACGAAGGTTGACTCCATCTCTGCACAACTGCAGCAGATCCACCAGAACCTCCAGTCCAGAATTGTTCAACTTGATTCTGAGTTGCGAACTATGCTTGCCCAACGTTACCAAGGTCCAGAATTTGATCAAAAAGAAAGGGAGATCAGACGATTAAAAGCTGAGCTTGCTCAAATTGAATCTGACAAACAAAAACCTTCCCTTTTTACTTCCTCACCTCCTATCCCTTCGATTGGTCCAACCTATCATCCATTTGCCTCAATGCTTTCTCCCATCCGACAGTATGAGCCTTCTAAGCTGTTTGGTATGACTCATACCCTTTTTCGAGACAACCCATTACCACCACCTAAACCAAAACCAAAGCCTAAACCTCAACCACGACCCGTCACAATCAATCCTTCCTCCACTATTATCCCTGACCAACAATCACCAGGCTATACACCAGCATCACCATTACCTCCTGAACCATCCAAATCCCAACCTTCTACTAAATCCAAGGATAAAGAACCTATGCACCAATTCAGTGCCCAAACCATTGACCACCCATCTTCTACTGATGACCAAACTTCTGATTCAAATCTAGCCGTGTCAGATAGCCATACTGAGACTGAAACAGAATCTCCAGCATCCACCAGTGACTCTGAAAAATCTTATGCTGATATCACCAGAATCCTGATGGCTCAACCAGACCCACAAACCTCTCGGACTGAACCATATGTTGATATTCCTTCTGATGTTGAAGAAGAAATGCCTGAATCTTCTGCCACCAACCAGCCTCCTCCGGTCCAAACAACTTCATCCAGTCAAAAATCATCAAATGGTCCTTGGTTTACCTTTGATGATATCCCATCCTACAAATGGCGTGATCGTCTTAATGAAATGTCTGCCTGGATTGATCTCCAAATGCTCAGATCAGGAGCCACTACTGAATCAGTCCTTAGAGAATTTGCTACTCGTTTTACGGGTGCTCTAAGAGATTGGTTTGACTCTCTTGGTCAATACAGACAATTGCAGTTTGTTCAATTACCAGAAGTCTCTAGTGCTCTTGCCATTCTTCATGATCAGTTTTTAGGAGACCCAGCTGCAGCCTTTGAAGCTGCACGCCGAGACTATCTCAGCATGAAATGTTGCTCCCTTGATGCCAAGGATCTTGATTTCCATTACAAGCGCATGTCCCTGTTATTCTATAAGCTTAATGGATTCAATGAGCCTACACTAAAGCATGTCTTTCTTGCCTCCCTACCAGAAGAACTCCAACCTGACATCCAGCGGCAGCTCACCGCCTCCAATCTTGTCATTGACAATATCTCTCTTGGCAAAATTTTCCAACTCGCCAAAACTTGTCTTGATAAGCTTTGTGAACAGAAACAATTCTTCAAGGACTTGTTGAAAGACAAAGAACCCTTCAGAAGTGCCTGCAAAAAGCCTTATCTGCAAATCAAATGCAAACAGAAGAAGGATTGTGATTGCAGTCCCAAAAGGAAAAGGCATTTTCGAAAGTTCAGATCTCCAGAATTTTCATCCAGACCCCGCAGATCCAGAAAACCTTACAGATTCTTCAGAAAGCGGTCTTCTTCTTCTAAAGACTCCAAACGAAGAAAATCCAGCAGATGTTTTATCTGCAGGAAAAAAGGTCATTTTGCCAAAGACTGTCCCAACAAAAGAACCAAGTCCATTCGTCTTGTAGAGCATCTTCAGGCTACTACAGACTACTCTCCACAACAAGATGAACTGGAATATTATTTCTCTGAACAAGATGAACCCAATGATGAAACAGTGTTCGCACTCCAACAATCTTCTGATGATTCCGACAGTGACCAGTCCCAAGTCATTTTTCATCAACAGCTCTTGTCCCTTGACACTACAGTTCCTATACCCTCCATCAAAGTCCAAATCCTGCCTTCAAAATTCCAAAGGCCCATTCCAGCAATTGGTCTCATCGATACTGGTGCACAGCGCAGTATGATCAACCCTCATATTCTCCCACCAGACTCTTGGACCCAATCCGAAGAGTATTTCAAAGCTGTTAATGGCAACCTGTTCACCACTTCTTTGGTTACCAAAAAGCCCATTGGTATCCAGATTTTCCCTAATTGTGTCATTTGGACCAAAGTCATTGGTTCAACTCTTCCTAATAAAGATATTTTGTTAGGATTTGACATCCTTCACCAGATCAAACACCTTCAAATCATTCCTCATGGAATTCGAGTCAAGTCTATGTTCAAACCATTCACAGATGTCTTGAAACTTTACAATCTGTCTGAAACCCCTCCATCATATCAGGATGTTTCTACCAAGCTTTTGAGCTTCTGTCCCGAATCTCATTCTGAGTTCACCCATCCAAACCCTTTGTGGAAAAATCAGTCTTTCTTTGTTAAGTTACCCTTCAAACTTAATGAAGACATTAATCCCACCAAAGCCACTCATCCAGGAATGAGTCCATCTGACTTACTCCTAGCCCAACAAGAATGTTCTCAACTGTTAACCCAAGGATTAATTGAGCCCACAACTTCTCAATGGGCTTGCCAAGCCTTTTATGTTGAAAAGCATTCTGAAATTGTTCGAGGAAAGAAACGCTTAGTCATTGACTACCAGCCCTTAAACATGTTTTTGCAAGATGACAAATTTCCCTTACCTCGCCGACAAAGCATGTTTACTTTTCTCAAAAATGCCCAGATCTTTTCAAAATTTGATTTAAAATCAGGTTTTTGGCAATTAGGCATTGAACCCTCTGAGCGATATAAAACAGCCTTTTGCATTCCCAATGCCCATTTCCAATGGACGGTCCTACCCTTTGGTCTCAAAACTGCCCCCTCCATTTTCCAAAAATCCATGATTAAAATCTTTCAGCCTCTCCTATCTAATGCATTGATTTACATTGATGATATTTTACTTTTTTCAGGATCACATGATGACCATCACCGACTGCTCAACCAGTTCTATGATATTGTCCAAAGTCATGGAATCATGCTATCTGCCAAGAAAAGCACCATTGCCACAGATACCATCGAATTTCTTGGTATGATCATAAAAGATGGCCATTACCAACCAGGAAAGCACATTGCCCAAGAGTTGCTTCACTTTCCAGACCAGCACCTTTCCAAAAAGCAGGTCCAGCAATTTCTTGGAATTATCAATTACATCAGAGACTTTATCCCACATGTGGACCACTACACTCGTCACCTCTCGGCTTTATTGAAGAAAAAGCCTCCTGAGTGGAATGATGACCACACAAATGCTGTCACTACTCTCAAGCAGATTGCGCAAAATCCGCCTCCTTTAAAGTTGATTGCAGATGGAAAGCGCATACTACAGACAGACGCAAGTGATGAATCATGGGGTGCCATTCTCCTTGAAGAACTCAATGGAAAAGAACACTTTATTGCCTACGCTAGTGGACATTTTTCTGACACACAGCAGCACTACCATAGCGTATTCAAAGAGATCTTAGCGGTAAAGTATGGCATCAAAAAGTTCGAGTACCATCTCATTGGCCACCACTTCCTCATCCGAATGGACAGCTCAGCCTTCCCCAATATTCTCAATTTCAAAGGCAAAACTGTTCCAGAAAAGATGTTACTTCGGTTAAAAGATTGGTTTTCCAAATATGATTTTTCAGTAAAGCATATAAAGGGATCCCAGAATCTTATCCCTGATATGCTCTCTCGACTTTCAAAACCAGAGACATCTCCCATTCTGTTTTCCACCACTTACCATTTTCCAATCATTGCCATGGCTACCTCTTTACCTCCCGAAGCTCTTACCAAAAAACCCTTTCCCTTGAATAAAACATTCTCCTCTGTTTTCGCCATCCAAGAGTTTGCAAGAAAAGCTGTTTTTCGTTTTTTCATGAAAGCTTACCTTATGGCTGATACCTTTCCATTTTCTACTTTTCACCCTGAAAATCTGTTTCTTACAGGTTTAACCCTTGACCCATCCAGAGAAATCACTGAAGACGAGTTATGGTACCTCTGGTGCCTAACTACTCTCTATGCAACCAAGCTCATCCTACCCATCGCCCCCACTTTGTCTCATCTTCTTAATCCAGACAAAGCTACCTCTCTCATCTGGACATTACTTGAGTGGTTTTCACCAATTCCATGGTGGAGACACAAGCTCCAACACTTGTCAGAGATCTACAACCTTGATCGTATGCCATTACCTGAAGCTCAAATGTGGACATCCGTGTTCATAATTCACAGGCCTTATTTCCAACACCCAGATACACAGTTCTTTTGGACACAGGATCAGGTATACGAATGGTTCACTGCACCACACCCTTCCATCATTGAAAATGAGATCCAGCCTACCTTACATAACTACCTCCACCAGTTAAACCACCAAACTCCGCCACATAAGGATATCGTTCACACATCCTTAGGCCCACAACATGACCTCATCATGATCCCTACTCCATCAGCCAGATCCAAGCCACCATCCACAGGAATCCTTATCAAAGAAGAAAGGCCAGACTACACTGACTTTCTCTTCCAGGACTCTCAGGACCCTTGGGAAGAATTTCTTCCTCTTAGCCAACACCTTCATCAGTTCCCCCAACCAACAATGGATGAACCTGGACCCTCTGACCCAGGACCATCAACCCGACCTTCCAAAAAATCACCTCGACCTTCTAAAGTAGACAAAGCCACCCAGACTTCCCCTAGGTATGCTTCACAGTGTACTCCACGAGCCGCTCATTGCCCTAATCCACCATGCCGTGGTCCCTCCTGTCAACATCCTAAACGCCCGAAGCTTCCAAGCAACTTTTTCCGCAAACCGCACCACTCCGGTGATACAGATCCCGATGCAACGGAAAGTTCCTCCGAAGATGACTACATGAACCTCCACTCTCCATAAAAGTTATTTGTCTTATTATGATTTGTCTTCTTGTTATCATTATGTCTTGTTTTGTCTTGTTGTAATCATGGTTGCTTTTGCTTTTGCTTTACGCTTTTGTCAAAGTCATGCTTTATTAAAGCATCTTTGTCCCTTTGTAATAATTAAAGGTGTGTAATCATGTGTAATCATGTAACTTTACTTTTACTTTAAAGATAGGGGCCCTGTCCTATCTTTCTGAGATTCCTCCTCTATATAAGGAATTCTCATCTGCTTGTACCAAGGGGAATGTCACATATAGAAGTTTGCCAAGAAATAAACTCGTGTGTTTTTTTTCTCATCATGAACTTCTAAACTTCTCTCTCTCTCTGCAAATGAAGTCCTAAAGAAAAGAAAAGGAATAAGGGTTTTAAATTTGTTCATTTTGAAACTTAAGCTAGTATGCTCTGCACTTGCCTTTAGCAAGGATCCTGTGCATCAGAAAGCTTTCGCAGTTTTCTTATCTGGTTTGGTACCCTGTTTTGACTAACGAAAAGTCTGTTTTGGGTTGTATAACCCGACAGTTTTGTCTTGTTGTAATCATGGTTGCTTTATAAACGTTTCAACTCAAATCTAATACTTCTAAAATTTAAGATGCTTATGTTTGGTCCACTGGTATCAGAGCCACACTTCATGTTGAGGTGGTATCATTAGTAATTTGAATAATCCTATTTGATCTCCTAGAAGAAGATTCACCAATTATGGAAACAATTTCATCTTCAAGCTCAACTCCTTCCTCATCTTCGTCTCATATTTCTCTTTCTTCTACACTCTCTCTCCCCAAATCATGCTCTAAACACATAGCCTCCAAAATTGAGAATCTTGTTGAATATTCTTATATTCCAGAATCTGCTCAAATCAATGAGTCCCAGTTTCCCATCATGAGTCCTTACAATCTGTACAAGCAAAAAACTTCTCTCACTAGAAGTATTTGAACCCTCATCTCCACTAAAAGACCACTCCCAAAAGAGTATATTCATTCTTCTAGACTGGACTAGTGTGCTCTACAAGCCTCACAGAGTGAACAATATGTCACTATGGAAATACCCTCAGATCTCGTCGCCCACTGGAAACGAGAAGGGTACACACACCTCCATCTTGGTGGTGTACGATTAATTCTCACTCTTCATGGTCGAAAAGGCTTACTTGTTACAGCTCGAATTGCTCTCCTAGACACCAGGTTCAAGGAGTATCAACATGCTGTTGTTGGAACAGTTTTGACAACCCTTCATGCTGGCAGTGTCTTATTAACCTTTTACTCAAATTTCAACCTCTCCCTTGAGGATCCCAATCTTCCCAGAACTCTTAAAGTTCAGATCCAGCTCCAAGGAGTAGAACAAACACCCACATCAAAGATTGCAACCCTCCACCATCAAATAATGTATCGATTACAAAATCATGCACTAGATCTTTCCACACCATACACAACTTCTGATGCCTTGATGATATTGGCGGACACAGACACAATTCCAACCATCATCCAAATCCCCAAACAAATCCAGAAACAAGATTTGCTCAAACTCATGCCTCTTGAATGGCTAACCAACTATGAGCACTTTCACCAAAATTCTGAACCTTTACAAACCACAGAAGCTATATTTGCCAGACGACCAAATGGTCAAGTCCAACTGTTTTTTCAAACTCCTGACGCCAAGCCTGTTTCAAATAGTCCACAGCTTTCTTATACTGCTATGATCACCGCAGTTCAAACTGGTCAAGAAAAGAAACTTCCTATTCATGGTTTTTCATCAGAAGGGTATCCGGTATATCCTGATAAAATCAATGGTCATTTTCTATGGGATGTTCCTTAAGCCCATATGTGCAATCCGGATTGTCCTTGCTTGGATGATACGGATATTGATGAAGAATTGGAAGCCATGCGGAGAAAGAAAAAGAAGAAGAAAAAATCTTCTTATCCACCACCATCTTGCAAATCCTTTCTTCTACAACCTCCACCAGATCCAAAACCTCCTGTTCAACCAATCAGGTCATGCCTTATGTTTTTAAGTCATTCTTATGAGTAATCATTCCCTCCACTTGAAAAACAGATAGACACACAAACCCGTGTTACCTCAAAACCTTTTGTCCAATCTCCAGTTATAGCCTCTGGGCAACTTGAAGAGCCAAAACAATATGAAGTTGTTTAAAACTGGCAAACCAAAAACGCCAGTGCTCAAAATCATACTCTTCAACAACTCGGTAAGAAAATCGACCGTGTTGCCAATCAAGTCTCCCAGACTGAAACTAAAATGGATTCAATAAGCAATCGTCTTGATCAGATGTACATACATCTCCAAGACCATATCTTTGAGCTAGATGCCGATCTCAGACGAATGATCAACAATCATATCTGGGGTCCAGAGTTTAATAAAAAAGAAGCTGAGATCAGAAAACTCAAAGCTAAATTGTCCAGGATTGATGCTGAAAAGACCCGACCTTCCCTTTTTACTCAACCACAACCCACACCAGTATCTCTTCCAATCTTTGACACCTATGCACCTTTCTACATCTTCAACCAACTCCTCAACCATCTTCACCCAAGAAATCAAGATCTAAAGTCAAAATCTCCGAACCACGTCCAAAGGCCACTTCCTCCTCCTCTACCTCTACAATCCCTCTAGAAGAATCACCACAAGACATTCCCGAGCCTCTTAAAAAAGATAAAGGCCCAATGGACCAGTATCATTATCATACTGTCCAGACCCAATCTTTCGATTCCTCTGAATCTTTTAAGCCTGAAACAAATAACTCATCTTCGTCCTCATCCTATGACTCATCAAAAGCCTCCTCTGACTCTGAGTCTGAATATGTTGACATTGCCGGCATATTAATGGCCATTGAAACTGCAGAGCCAAGTGCCTCTACCTCAACACCTATTGTTGATGACAATCCTTCTGACCAAGCTTCTCAAACAGACCCAGTACCTCCACCAGTTCATGAACACTCAACAAAACCATCTTCAGCATCTTGGTTTACATTTGATGACATTCCCCGTCACAAATGAGCTGCTAGACTTCAAGAATTTGTTGCTTGGATTGATCTCCAGGGTACCAAGCCTAATGCTCAACCTCAAGCCGTTCTTCATGAATTTATGGCCCGCTCCACGGGTTCTTTACGAGACTGGCTAGAAAGCTTAGGGGAATATAGACAACTCCAATTCATGGAATCCCCGGTTGGTACATCCCTCAATATTATTCATGCGCAATTCATCGGTGAAAAAACTACTTCCATTGAAGCAGATAGAAAAGAATACCATCAGATGAAATGTTGTTCTCTTAAAAGACATCTTCTGGATGATCATTACAAAAGAATGAGTATTCTGTTCTATAAGCTAAATGGGTTCAATGAGCCATCTCTTAAACATGTCTTCATCGCCTCTCTTCCTAATGAGTTACAACCTGATCTTCAAAGAACACTCATAGCCACCAATTTTAGCATAGCTGATATCTCTCTGGGAAAGATTTTTCAAATGGCCATGCTATCTCTTGATAAGATCTGTGAACAAAAAGAATTCTTCAAAGATCTCATGGAAGACAAGAAACCATTCTCTGAAGCTTGTAAAAAACCTCATCTCAAGATGGAGTGTAAAGATGAAAAGAAGTGTGTTTGTTCGACTAAAAAGAAAAAACATTTTCAGAAACACTTCCACAGAAAATCATCCTCCAAAAAACCTTTTCGGAATTTCAAAAAGAAAGATGTCTCTCAGTTCCGAAAGAAAAAATCCAATCGTTGTTTCATCTGCAGGAAACGCGGTCACTTTGCCCGAACTTGTCCTGACAAATCAGCCAAAGCTGTTCGACTTATCCAACATCTTCAGCATTCTTCTATGTTATCTGAGAATGAGGATGTCGAATCAAATTTTTCAGAACAGTCAGCACAAGATGATCAAACTGCCTTTCTTATTGTAGAATCTTGCGACTCTTCAGATTTTGAAGATATTTCAGTCATCTCTACTGTCCAGACTATTAACCATGTTTCTACTATTCCTAGACCTTCTCTCAAGATGTCCATCCTTCCTTCCAAATTCCATTAACCTGTTCTTATTATCGGGTTTAGTGACACTGGTGCAGATACCAGTATGATTGATCATTCTGTTCTTCCCTCAGACTGTTGGGAACGCCATTCCAAGCTCTTCAGAGCAGTTAATGGCGAAACTTTTGAAACTACCTCGATTACCAAAAAACCCATTGGTATTCAATTCTTTCTGAATTGCATAATTTGGAAAAAGATTGTAGCTTCCAAACTCCCCAATAAAGATTTGCTTATAGGTTTTGGTATTCTTCATCTAGTTAAAAACCTATTTCTCACTAGTTTTGGAGTTTGCTACAAACAGATGTTCTTACCTTATACAGATACATTGCGTCTATATACCCTCTCTGACTCATCATCTCCATACAGTCAGATCTCACAAAAGTTCTTAGAGTTCTGTCTAGAAAACCATTCACAGTTCCATCATCCTTCACCTCTTTGGAAAAATGAACAATTTTTCCCAAAACAGACTTTCGTTAGTCAAAACAGGGTACCAAACCAGATAAGAAAACTGCGAAAGCTTTCTGATGCACAGGATCCTTGCTAAAGGCAAGTGCAGAGCATACTTGCTTAAGTTTCAAAATGAACAAATTTAAAACCCTTATTCCTTTTCTTTTCTTTAGGACTTCATTTGCAGAGAGAGAGAGAAGTTTAGAAGTTCATGGTGAGAGCAAAACACACGAGTTTATTTCTGGCAAACTTCTATATCTTACAAAGGAGGTGAGAGCTCCTTATATCGAGGAGGAATCTCAGGAAGATAGGACAGGACCCCTATCTTTAAAGTAAAAGTAAAGTTACATGATTACACACCTTTAATTATTACAAAGGGACAAAGATGCTTTAATAAAGCATGACTTTGACAAAAGCTTAAAGCAAAAGCAAACATGATTATAACAAGACAAAACGAGACATAATGATGACAACAAGACAAATCACTTTTATGGAGAGTGGAGGTTCATGTAGTCATCTTCGGAGGAACTTTCCGTTGCATCGGGATCTGTATCACCGGAATGGTGCGGTTTGCGGAAAAAGTTGCTTGGAAGCTTCGGACGTTTAGGATGTTGACAGGAGGGACCACGGCATGGTGGATTAGGGCAATGATCGGCTCGTGGAGTACACTGTGAAGTATACCTAGGAGAAGTCTGGGTGGCTTTGTCAACTTTAGAAGGCCGAGGTGATTTTTTGGAAGGTCGGGTTGATGGTCCTGGGTCGGAGGGTCCAGGTTCATCCATTGTTGGTTGGGGGAACTGATGAAGGTGTTGGCTGAGAGGAAGGAATTCTTCCAAGGGTCTTGAGAGTCCTGGAAGAGAAAGTCAGTGTAGTCTGGCCTTTCCTCTTTGATAAGGATTCCTGTGGATGGTGGCTTGGAACTGGCTGATGGAGTAGGGATCATGATGAGGTCATGTTGTGGGCCTAAGGATGTGTGAACAATATCCTTGTGTGGCGGAGTTTGGTGGTTTAACTGGTGGAGGTAGTTATGTAAGGTAGACTGAATCTCATTTTCAATGATGGAAGGGTGTGGTGCAGTGAACCATTCGTATACCTGATCCTGTGTCCAAAAGAACTGTGTATCTGGGTGTTGGAAATAAGGCCTGTGAATTATGAACACGGAGGTCCACATTTGAGCTTCAGAGAGTGGCATACGATCAAGGTTGTAGATTTCTGACAGGTGTTGGAGCTTTTGTCTCCACCATGGAATTGGTGAAAACCACTCAAGTAATGTCCAGATGAGAGAGGTAGCTTTGTCTGGATTAAGAAGATGAGACAAAGTGGGGGCGATGGGTAGGATGAGCTTGGTTGCATAGAGAGTAGTTAGGCACCAGAGGTACCATAACTCGTCTTCAGTGATTTCTCTGGATGGGTCAAGGGTTAAACCTGTAAGAAACAGATTTTCAGGATGGAAAGTAGAAAATGGAAATGAGTCAGCCATAAGGTAATCTTTCATGAAAAAGCGGAAAACAGCTTTTCTTGCAAACTCTTGGATGGCAAAAACAGAGGAGAATGTTTTATTCAAGGGAAAGGGTTTTTTGGTAAGAGCTTCGGGAGGTAAGGAGGTAGCCATGGCAATGATTGGAAAATGGTAAGTGGTGGAAAACAGAATGGGAGGTGTCTCTGGTTTTGAAAGTCGAGAGAGCATATCAGGGATAAGGTTCTGGGATCCCTTTATATGTTTTACTGAAAAATCATATTTGGAAAACCAATCTTTTAATCGGAGTAACATCTTTTCGGGAACAGTTTTGCCTTTGAAACTGAGAATATTGGGGAAGGCTGAGCTGTCCATTCGGATGAGGAAGTGGTGGCCAATGAGATGGTACTCGAACTTTTTGATGCCATACTTTACCGCTAAGATCTCTTTGAACACGCTATGGTAGTGCTGCTGTGTGTCAGAAAAATGTCCACTAGCGTAGGCGATAAAGTGTTCTTTTCCATTGAGTTCTTCAAGGAGAATGGCACCCCATGATTCATCACTTGCGTCTGTCTGTAGTATGCGCTTTCCATTTGCAATCAACTTTAAAGGAGGCGGATTTTGCGCAATCTTCTTGAGAGTAGTGACAGCATTTGTGTGGTCATCATTCCATTCAGGAGGCTTTTTCTTCAATAAAGCCGAGAGGTGACGAGTGTAGTGGTCCACATGTGGGATAAAGTCTCTGATGTAATTGATAATTCCAAGAAATTGCTGGACCTGCTTTTTGGAAAATTGCTGATCTGGAAAGTGAAGCAACTCTTGGGCAATGTGCTTTCCTGGCTGGTAATGGTCATCTTTTATGATCATACCAAGAAATTCGATGGTATCTGTGGCAATGGTGCTTTTCTTGGCAGATAGCATAATTCCATGACTTTGGACAATATCATAGAACTGGTTGAGCAGTCGGTGATGGTCATCATGTGATCCTGAAAAAAGTAAAATATCATCAATATAAATCAGTGCATTAGACAGGAGAGGCTGAAAGATTTTGATCATGGATTTTTGGAAAATGGATGGGGCAGTTTTGAGACCAAAGGGTAGGACTGTCCATTGGAAATGGGCATTAGGAATGCAAAAGGCTGTCTTATATCGCTCAGAGGGTTCAATGCCTAATTGCCAAAAACCTGATTTTAAATCAAATTTTGAAAAGATCTGGGCATTTTTGAGAAAAGTAAACATGCTTTGTCGGCGAGGTAAGGGAAATTTGTCATCTTGCAAAAACATGTTTAAGGGCTGGTAGTCAATGACTAAGCGTTTCTTTCCTCGAACAATTTCAGAATGCTTTTCAACATAAAAGGCTTGGCAAGCCCATTGAGAGGTTGTGGGCTCAATTAACCCTTGGGCTAACAAGTGAGAACATTCCTGTTGGGCTAGGAGTAAGTCAGATGGACTCATTCCTGGATGAGTGGCTTTGGTGGGATTAATGTCTTCATTAAGTTTGAAGGGTAACGTAACAAAGAAAGACTGATTTTTCCACAAAGGGTTTGGATGGGTGAACTCAGAATGAGACTCCGGACAAAAACGTAAAAGCTTGGTAGAAACATCCTGATATGATGGAGGGGTTTCAGACAGATTGTAGAGTTTTAAGATATCTGTGAATGGTTTGAACATGGACTTGACTCGAATTCCATGAGGAATGATTTGAAGGTGTTTGATCTGGTGGAGAATGTCAAATCCTAACAAAATATCTTTATTAGGAAGAGTTGAACCAATGACTTTGGTCCAAATGACACAATTAGGGAAAATCTGGATACCAATTGGTTTTTTGGTAACCAAAGAAGTGGTGAATAGATTGCCATTAACAGCTTTGAAATGCTCTTCAGATTGAGTCCAGTAGTCTGGTGGGAGAATATGAGGGTTTAACATACTGCGCTGTGCACCAGTATCGACAAGACCAATTGCTGGAATGGGCCTTTGGAATTTTGAAGGCAGGATTTGGAGTTTGATGGAAGGTATAGGAACTGTAGTATCAAGGGACAAGAGCTGTTGATGGAAAATGACTTGGGACTGATCACTGTCGGAATCATCAGAAGACTGTTGGAGTGCGAACACTGTTTCATCATTGGGTTCATCTTGTTCAGAGAAGTAGAATTCCAGTTCATCCTGTTGAGGAGAGTAATCTGTAGTAGCCTGAAGATGTTCGACAAGACGAATGGACTTGGCTCTTTTGTTTGGACAATCTTTGGCAAAATGACCTTTTTTCCTGCAGATAAAACATCTGCTGGATTTTCTTCGTTTGGAGTCTTTGGAGGAAGAAGACCGCTTTCTGAAGAATCTGTAAGGTTTTCTGGACCTGCGGGGTCTGGATGAAAATTCTGGAGATTTGAACTTTCGAAAATGCCTTTTCTTTTTGGGACTGCAATCACAATCCTTCTTCTGTTTGCATTTGATTTGCAGATAAGGCTTTTTGCAGGCACTTCTGAATGGTTCTTTGTCTTTCAACAAGTCCTTGAAGAATTGTTTCTGTTCACAAAGCTTATCAAGACAAGTTTTGGCGAGTTGGAAAATTTTGCCAAGAGAGATGTGGTCAATGACAAGATTGGAGGCGGTGAGCTGCCTCTGGATGTCTGGTTGGAGTTCTTCTGGAAGGGAGGCCAGAAAGACATGCTTTAGGGTAGGCTCGTTGAATCCATTAAGCTTATAGAATAATAGAGACATGCGCTTGTAATGGAAATCAAGATCCTTGGCATCGAGGGAGCAACATTTCATGCTGAGATAGTCTCGGCGGGCAGCTTCAAAGGCTGCAGCTGGGTCTCCTAAAAACTGATCATGGAGAATGGCAAGAGCACTAGAGACTTCTGGTAATTGAACAAACTGCAATTGTCGATATTGACCAAGAGAGTCAAACCAATCTCTTAGAGCACCGTTAAAACGAGTAGCAAATTCTCTAAGGACTGATTCAGTAGTGGCTCCTGATCTGAGCATTTGGAGATCAATCCAGGCAGACATTTCATTAAGACGATCACGCCATTTATAGGATGGAATATCATCAAAGGTAAACCAGGGACCATTTGATGATTTTTGACTGGATGAAGTAGTTTGGGCCGGAGGAGGCTGGTTGGTAGCAGAAGATTCAGGCATCTCTTCTTCAACATCAGAAGGAATATCCACATATGGTTCTGTCCGAGAGGTTTGTGGGTCTGGTTGAGCCATTAGAATTCGGGTGACATCAGCATAAGATTTTTCAGAGTCACTGGTGGATGCCGAAGATTCTGTTTCAGTCTCAGTATGGCTATCTGAAACGGCTAGATTTGAATCAGAAGTTTGGTCATCAGTGGAAGATGGGTGGTCAATGGTATGGGCACTGAATTGGTGCATAGGTTCTTTATCCTTGGATTTAGTAGAAGGTTGGGATTTGGATGGTTCAGGAGGTGATGGTGATGCTGGTGTATAGCCTGGTGATTGTTGATCAGGGATAATAGTGGAGGAAGGATTGATTGTGACGGGTCGTGGTTGAGGTTTAGGCTTTGGTTTAGTTTTAGGTGGTGGTGGTAATGGGTTGTCTCGAAAAAGGGTATGAGTCATACCAAACAGCTTAGAAGGCTCATACTGTCGGATGGGAGAAAGCATTGAAGCAAATGGATGGTAAGTTGGACCAATCGAAGGGATAGGAGGTGAGGAGGTAAAAAGGGAAGGTTTTTGTTTGTCAGATTCAATTTGAGCAAGCTCAGCTTTTAATCGTCTGATTTCCCTTTCTTTTTGATCAAATTCTGGGCCATGGTAACGTTGAGCAAGCATAGTTCGCAACTCAGAATCAAGTTGAACAATTCTGGACTGGAGGTTCTGGTGGATCTGCTGCAATTGTGCAGAGATGGAGTCAACCTTCGTTTCAAGGTGTTCAGTTCGTAAACTGATTTTTTCAACTTTGGAATTTATGTTCAACAAGGTATCATTCTGGGCTCTGGCATTTTGAGTTTGCCAGTTGAGGACTGATTCAAAAGGTTTGGGTGGTTCAAGATGACCGGCTGAGGTTATGGGTGATGGAATAAAAGGTTTGGATACAACATTTCGTTGGGAATCTGTGTGGGTGTCTAATGGAGGAAAAGAGGAAGAATAATCTGAGGAAGCAGATGAAAACATCATACAACTCAGAGGTGGAGATGGATCTGGAACGGGTGAGGAGATTGTAGAGGTGCAACGCTTTGCAAGCCATTGGAGTTCCTTTTTATAGAGAGGTAAAGAAGCTGATGGAGGAGGAGGATCTTGTGGTGGTTTAGGAGTATTGTGGTGACATGAGGCATGAGATTTTTTCTTAGGTTTCTTTTTCCTTTTGGTTACATAATCGTCATCCTCTTCCCAATCATCCCAGCAGGGACAATCTGGGTCACAGTGGCCGGAACCAGGGACATCCCAAAGGAAATGTCCATTTTGCTTGGCTGGATAAACAGGGAAACCGTCAGAATTGAATCCTGTAATAGGCAAATCTTCTTGAGCTGTCTGGACAGCTGTGATCAACTCAATGAAGACATAAACCCCACAAAAGCTTCACACCCGGGTATGTCTCCTTCAGATCTCTTGCTTGCTAAGCAAGAATGTTACTTCAACAAGGTCTTATTGAGTCTATTGATTCAGATTGGGCTTGTCAAGCCTTTTATGTTGAAAAACGATCTGAATTAGTTCGTGGAAAAAAGAGATTAGTGATTGATTACCAGCTACTCAATTCTTTTCTTAAAGATGATAAGTTTCCCCTTCCAAAAATCCAGACCCAGTTTGTCCATCTTCAAGGGGCTCGTATCTTCTCTAAGTTTGAGTTAAAGGCTGGTTTTTGGCAACTTGGTATTTCACCAGTTGACCGTCACAAAACTACCTTCTGCATCCCTGATGCCCATTACCAATGGACTGTTATGCCTTTTGGTCTTAAAGTCGCCCCCTCCTTATTCCAAAAAGCCATGACAAAATCTTTAGTCCTATTCTCCATCATGCATTGGTCTACATTGACGACATCTTGTTATTTTCCTCTGACCATGAGAGCCACCAGAAGCTCCTTTTAGATTTCTTTCACATTGTGCAGGCACATGGCATCATGCTTTCCGAAAAGAAAACCAGCATAGGAAAGGAATCAATTGACTTTCTTGGCATAGAGATTAAAGACGGCCAGTATCAGCCTGGTCCACATATTGCAGTCGAATTATTGAAGTTTTCGGACACACATCTCAACAAAAAGCAAATACAATAATTCCTCGGGATTGTTAATTATGTCCGTAATTTTATCCCAAAAGTTGCAATCCACACCATCCAGCTATCACGTATGCTAAAAAAACAGTGCCCTCCATGGGGCCCTGCTCAGACAGAAGCTGTCAAGCAGCTAAAGGTGACAGCACAATCACCTCCTCCACTCCGAATTCCCACAAGTGGACAACGCATCCTCCAAACTGATGCCAGCGATGATTATTGGAGTGCCATTCTCCTCGAAGACATCAATGGCGTGCGTCATTTCTATGCACATGCAAGTGGACAGTTCAAAGACTCTGAAAAGAACTACCATGTGATCTACAATGAGATTTTGGCAGTCAAATATGGAATTAAGAAATTTGAATTCCATCTCATCAGCCACAAATTCTTTTTTTCCCAGAATCTTTGACTTCAAGAACAAATTGGTACCTGACAAGCAATTACTCAGTCTCAAAACCTGGTTTGCTAAATATGATTTCATTGTTCAGCACATAAAAGGCAACCAAAACCTTATTCCAAACTTCCTCACCCGTCTAGCTATAAAAAAACCCGCACTCATCTCCTCGATTCAAACCATTCCAGTTTAAAAGGAAGGTGAATGAAAAATTGTTCATTTTTCCAAAGAGGGGAAGGATGATGGAACAGGGAATGGTTTTCTGGACAGAACTCTAAGAACTTTTGTGATATCTGACTGTATGGAGATGATGTTTCAGAAAGTACATACAGACGCATTGTAACTATATAAGGCAAGAACATCTGTTTGTAGTGAACTCCAGAACTAGTGAGGAATAGGTTTTTAACCAGATGAAGAATATCAAAACCTATAAGCAAATCTTTATCGGGGAGTTTGGAAGCTACAATCTTTTTTCCAAATTATGCAATTCGAAAAGAATTGAATACCAATGGGTTTTTTGGTAATCAAGGTAGTTTAAAAAATTTCGCCATTGACTGCTCTGAAAAGCTTGGAATGACGTTCCCAACAGTCTGAGGGAAGAACAGAAGAATCAATCATACTGGTGTCTGCACCAGTGTCAATAAACCCAATAACAGGAACATGTTTATGAAATTTAGAAGGAAGGATGGACATCTTGAGAGAAGGTCTAGGAATAGTGGAAACATGGTTAACAGTCTGGATTGTAGAGATGATTGAAATATCTTCAGAATCTAAAGATTCGCAAGATTCTGCGATAAGAAAGGCAGTTTGATCATCTTGTGTCTACTGTTCCGAAAAATTTGATTCGACATCCTCATTCTCAGATAACAGAGAAGAATGCTGAAGATGTTGGATAAGTCGAACAGCTTTGGCTGATTTGTGAGGACAAGTTGGGGCAAAGTGACTGCGTTTCTTATAGATGAAACAACGGTTGGATTTTTACTTTCGGAACTGAGAAGCATCTTTCTTTTTGAAATACCGGAAAGGTTTTTTAGAGGATGATTTTCGGTGGAAGTGTTTCTGAAAATGTTTTTTTTTTAGTCGAACAAACACACTTCTTTTCATCTTTACACTCCATCTTGAGATGAGGTTTTTTACAAGCTTCAGAGAAAGGTTTCTTGTCTTCCATGAGATCTTTGAAGAATTCTTTTTGTTCACAGATCTTATCAAGAGATAGCATGTCCATTTGAAAAATCTTTCCCAGAGAGATATCAGCTATGCTCAAATTGGTGGCTGTGAGTTTTCTTTGAAGATCAGGTTGTAACTCAGTAGGAAGAGGGGCGATGAAGACATGTTTAAGTGGCAATAAACTCTCGTGTGTTGTGTTTCCTTAACCATGAATTTCTAAACTCTTCTAATCTGTCTGACACTCCTTCTTACCAAGATATTTCAACCAAACTTTTGAGTTTTTGTCCAGAATCCCACTCTGAGTTCACTCATCCAAACCCCTAGTGGAAAAATATGTCTTTTTTCATTAAGTTACCCTTCAAACTCAATGAAGACATTAACCCAACCAAAGCTACCCATCTCCATCAATCTCTTTTCCCCTTTCATCATAATCAAAACATACAAATCAAAACTTACAAAATCCCTAAATCCACCATGCTGCTGACATACCCAAAACCTCTCTGCCACTGGCATCACTCCTTTCGACTAGCCATTGCCGTCATCTCCTATGCACCAAAGTTGCAAATCCACTGCCGTGACTTAGGAATTTGTGTCGTCACCAATAGCTTATCTCCTCTTCTTCACGATAATGCCCCCTCCTATCCTCTAATTGCCTTCCATAATCTTATGTTCCTTGTTTTTACTTTTTGTTTTTTACGTTGTAGATTTTATCTTTGTTCTTAAAATGTACTAACCTTACCTTAAAAAAGGATACATTATCTTTGCTATTTTCTATTTTTCTGTGCTTTGACTGTAATGGATTTCCAGCTGTTTTTAGTCACGAAATTTTTTTTGTTGTAATTTTTAAGTCGATAGTTTATCTAGGGAATAAATGGTGTGATTATAGAATTTGTAATATGATTTAGGTTTTAGATTATTTTGAGTTTTGTGGGCATATTTTAATGGGAAATTTTTAAGATTTAAGAAATGAAAAAAAAGAGTTCATAATTTTCTAGCTAGTGCCAGAAAGAAGAGCATAATCCTTTGCTAAGTTCTTGCTTATGTGCAAAGAGCAAACATTCTTGGTATGTGAAAATTTCTAATTTACATTGTAATGGATAGCACGCACTAGATAGATTTCATTTTGGTCAAATTTGGACTAGGTTACACTCTCTCAATTTTTATTTCAGACCCTCAAATTATGATACATGAAAATTTATAAGACAGTACTAGAAAAAAATTGAGGTTATAATGAAAATTAAGGACGTTATACCAAATATGCTTAAAAGGTAATTATGTCAAAGATTTGATAGTGTAACTTTAGATGAGTGATGTAGATATAGCAAATGTTACAGACAACATTTTTATGCTTTGAAAAGAAACATAACCATATTTTGCTTTGGCCACCACTAAGGCTCTTGTTGTTTTCATTTTCAATTACTTTGCTTTATAATCCGAAACAAATTGTTTGCTTATTGAAGGAAAATTAAACTTCAAAACATTTGGAGAGGTAGAAAGAGATACTTAACTTGTAGAAAATGACATATGCAGATGCCTTCTTATTAGTTACTGAAAATCTACCATCAAATCTCATTGCTCCAAAACTAAGAAAAATTTCTACGTTATTTTATTTTTTATTTTTCATTTCCTTTTAAAAGCCATTATTAGCTTATACAATTGTCATAAGTTTCAACATGAAAGCATAAAAATGTAGTAGATTAGTTGAAGATGGGATTAACTGAAAATTGTAGATTTTGATGAGAGACTCTTTTACTGGACTTAGCTACAATCTTTTACTTACCCCACTCTAATTTACTCAACCAATAGCTTTTTATTGAAAAGTTGATTATTAACTTTGAAATTTCCTTTTTTCAAGTGGAACTATCAGTTGAATGATTAATTGTTTTTATTTATTCTTTTGCTGGGGAAGATCATGACTTCACACAGTGTTTAACAAGTGACATATAACCAACAAGATAAAATATAATATGATTTTGCTTCTATTTTAATACACAAACACACACACACATATCTCTCTCTCACTCTCTCTCTCTCTCTATATATATATATAGACACACACACACACACACACACACACACACACATTGTATTTTTCATATGTGTGTATATATATATACACACGCGCGCGCGCACACACACACCCACACCCACATATATACATATGTATGTACACACACAGAGAGAGACACACACATATTACATAATTGCTTGCCATTGATACTTTATCGAATTTCCACCATCAATGGCAGGTATGACTCATGCATAAATGTATACGAAGCATATGTTTTTTATAAGAATATCTTTAATTTATAGGTGGAGCATAAGTTGCTAATCAATTAGAGGATTGTTCAGCTAAAGCTATAGTTTCAGCCTTACTTTGTTTTGGATATTTAAGAAGGTATTAGTTTATGTGATAACAAAACTTCTTGTCCTCCTTGTAATTATAATTGCAATTGTTGTACTCTCTTTTTCTTCTCAAGATTGTGTCTTGGTAAGTTTTGCTTTCATGATTTTTTTTTTGTGGGTTATTTTCAAGTGGTGGGTTTGATTGATTATATGCAGATTAGAGTGAATTTGTAGATTACTTATTTTAATGATTTATTTTTGTCGGTTTGCTTTCAAGTCTTGATTTGTTTAGTTAAATGCTGGTTAGAGTAAAAAATTAGCTTGAGGTTTTGATCTATAGCTGTTGCTAATTTTGAAGTCTAAGCTTTGTGCATAATTGAGTAGTTATAGTAAAATAATCTCCAAAATCCAGCTAATTGCAGCTCAAAAAGTACAAAATTTTAGCCTTCTATCACTACCCAACAGATAAAAATGTCTCTTTTCAATCAAAGCAACATCTTAAAAATTTGCTTCCAAAGTTTCCCATAAATTCTACTAAATCTCAAGCTTCTGAGTTGGTGCTTTACAATGTTGCCAGCCCATAGAGGTACTAGACTATTACATATTGTTACTATTTTAAGGTTGTGATGTGTGAGTGGTCCACTGATTATTAATGTTATTATCATTGTTTACAAATTAATATGTGAGAGTCAAACCAATCTCTTAGAGCACCCGTAAAACGAGTAGCAAATTCTCTAAGGACTGAGTCAGTAGTGGCTCCTGATCTGAGCCTCCTGAGTGGAATGATGACCACACAAATGCTGTCACTACTCTCAAGAATTTTTTGGAGTGCAACGCTTTGCAAGCCATTGGAGTTCCTTTTTATAGAGGGGTAAAGGAGCTGATGGAGGAGGAGGATCTTGTGGTGATCTAGGAGTACTGTGGTGACACATTTTCAATGGACGGTTCTCCCCTTTGGTCTCTCCCTATTTTGGTATCAGAGCCATACCCATTTCCATTTCCTCAAAGTGGTATAATTTAAGTCTTTATTCCGGTTTTGATCTTCCCTTACCTCGCCGACAAAGCATGTTTATAGGGGCTGTAAGTGATTTTCCACAATTATGAATTTATTATTGAATCTATAATCAGAATAACTTTAAACATTTGAAATTAATCATGCAATTGAATTAAACTTAAACTGACAGTATATAATATGTGAACATGTAAAAATATTTAAAATGGACAAAACTTGGATAACTTGTTATAGAGTGTCTATAGAGTATCGTATTGGAGTTGTTGAATTATTAAAATTTTCCATTTTGAATGCTGAAAACTGAATGTCAATTAGATGTCCTTGTACCTCTTGTCGTAATATGGAGTTTCATACGCCTCAATAGGTGAAGGATCATTTATTTGAAAAAGGTTTTCTCGCAACATATAAAGTTTGGACTTGGCATGGTGACATTGACCCTATTTCTACATCTACAAAGTGCCAAGACCATCTACACAGTGGAAGATTAAGATGTTATGATTATAGTGACATATGTGACATGCTCAAAGATGCTTATGAGCACTGTGATAGAGATCCTAGGTTTTAAGGGTATGCTTGCAGATGCTGAAAAGCCTTTGTATCCAGGTGCAAAACATTCAAAGCTATTTGGTTTAATGAGACTTTATAATGTGAAAAGGAACTATAGGTGGTTGATAAAGGTTTTCAACTTTGTTAGAAGTCCTTGTTGATATTTTTCCAAATAATAATGAGCTACCTAAGTCAATGTATGAGACTAAGAAAACAATAAAAGTGCTAGGCTTAGAGTATGAAAAAATACATGCATGTCTAAATGATTGCATTTTGTATAGGAATGAATTTGCTGATCTTATTGAATGTCAAAATTGTAGAGCATCTAGGTGACAAACAAAAAAAGATGGCTAAAAACATTTAGGAAAGGGGTTCTTGAAAAGGTGTTATGGTATTTCCCTCCTATTCCTAGGTTCAAGAGATATTTTCAAGCACTACAAACAACTCAAAAATTAACATGGCATGCTAATAAAAGAATTAAATATGGCCAGCTTCGCCACCCAACAGACTCACCAGCCTAGCAACTAATTGACAATAAATGGCTAGAATTTGCACAAGAACCTAGAAATCTCCTTTTAACTCTCTCAACCGACAGGGTTAACCCATATAGTACACTTAGCACTACGTATAGTTGCTGGCCCATTACATTGATAACATTTAATCTTTCTCTATGGTTGTGTATGAAGAGAAAGTTTCTAATGTTGTCTCTTTTGATATCCGGCCCTAAATAGCCTGGAAATTATCTAGATGTATACTTAGCACCTTTGATTGAGGACTTGAAAACTCTATGGGAGGTA
This sequence comes from Citrus trifoliata, assembly GCA_018350135.1. Classification (NCBI taxonomy): domain Eukaryota; kingdom Viridiplantae; phylum Streptophyta; class Magnoliopsida; order Sapindales; family Rutaceae; genus Citrus; species Citrus trifoliata. Next base: position 18,472 of record VKKW01000260.1, on the reverse strand, counting down.
GGGGTTGATGTTTATGATGAATATAGAAAAGAAATCTTCAATTTACGGGCTGTGTTGATGTGGAGAATCAGTGACTTTCCAGCTTAAGGAAACCTTTCCGAGTGTACTATTAAGGGCTACTTTGCTTGCCAAATTTATGGGATTGACACTTGAGCATGTTGGCTGCCCTATAGTTGAAAATGTCATATATGGACCATCACCCATTTCGAAAACTCAAAAAGGTTTTCAATGGGAAGCAAGAGTTGAATGACCCTCCTAAAACTTTGTCTAGTGAGGAAATCTTTAACATGGTGGAAGATATTAACACTAAGTTTTGGAAAAAGAAGGGCGGAAAGCGAAAACGTGATGATGGTGGTGGTGGTGGTGGTGGTGGTGGTGATGAGAACATTTGTACAAGAAAAGGTCAATCTTTGTTGACTTAGAATATTGGAAGCATTTATTAGTTCGCCATCAAATAGATGTGATGGACATTGAAAAAAATGTGTGTGAGAACATATATGGCACACTACTTCATCAATCGGGCAAGACAAAGGATAGGATTAATACTAGAAAAGATCTTGAGTATCTTGAGATAAGGGGAAAACTAGTTCCTAATGAAATAAAAAAAAAAAAGACAAAGTCCTACCTCCAACTCCATACACTTTGAGAAAAAAAAAAAAAAGTTTGTGAAACCTTGCAAAGTGTGAAAGTTACTGATGACTATTTTTCTAATGTCCAAACACTTGTGTCAATAGATGATTGTCGGCTTCAAGGCCTTAAGTCCCATGACCGTCACACTTTAATGCAACAACTGCTTTCATTAGCTATTCGAAATTGTTTGCCTATAAATGTCAGAAGGGCCATAATCAGGTTGTGCTTCTTCTTTAATTCATTGTTCTCTAAAGTGATAGACCCTAATACTCATGACCAATTACAAGAGGAACTTGTAATCACTTTATGCTTATTGTAGCAGTACTTCCTACTGATGAGAACCATCAAGACAATACCATTAAAGCTTCAAGTTATCCTTTGCACATTTATGGAGGTCCAATTACAAGAGCTGGATAAAAAAGATTCAAGCTGCTTTAAATGGATTAATTAAGAAAATATGGATTGAAAATGCAATTCAAGATGCAAGACTTGATGAATTGGGCTTGGAGAGGAAACAAAGCGTTGTGGGCATTATTCAAGTTGTTGGGCACACTTTGGGTTAAATGCCAAAAAAGGGTAATTTCAGAATAAAACTGGTATTGATTGAGCTGGAACTAATGTGCAAGCTATATACCATTGGAAAGATAATTATGTTAAATTTCCAATGCAATTTACAGAGCTGGATTTTGAGTTCTCTAGAAAGTGTTATGACTAATTTCTTACAGCTCATTCGGACTTGGGAATTCCAACCACTCTTTTGTTTATACAACTTCATTTATTTGTTTTGTTTCAAGTTTGTCAACGTGTTAGGTAAGTCTACCATCAATGATGGTGGGCTAACATTAAGTTTGTCAACGACTAGCATTAAGTTTGTCAATGACTAGCATTAATAATGGTGGGTTGGTGAAGACTTTTGAAGCATCCTTTGAAAAACCTATGGTTGGAGGGTTGTTCCAATGTTTCAATTTTGTATTTTTAGGATCTTGGGTTTCTATTAGCCTATTTAAACTGAACAACCTTGCTATGTAAGACAATTAGAGATGAATGTTATTTTTAATTTGAAAGATCATTCTTTCTTTGGTTCTTTTGAGAACTAGTAAACTTACCATGATTTTGCATTCCTGTGGTGTTCCAAAATAGACTTATGACACACCTTCTTATTTAAATCTTGATTGTGGTGTCAAGTCGGTATCCTTCTCTATTTTTTTTTGTTTCGCTTAAATCTATTTAGAACTTTCTTGGGAAGTTGAAACTTCAAATTAAGTGTGCGTTTTCAAAGTTTCATTGTAAGATTCACATCATTTGGTATCAAAGCTAGTTTCTAATCAGGTTTGAATGTTTTATTTATTTTGATTATAAAAAAATACAGCAAAAAAAAAAGAAAACATATTGCAAAAGGATTCAAATATTCCTACTTTCATCAAATTGAATTTTAATTATTCATAATATCAATTGTGTTCCTTTGCTTGCTTGTTTTATTTTCTTCAATTTCTTTTTGTTGTTCTTTGTTCCCTCTTAATTCCTTTCTTTGTTTAGTGTGCTGGTTTGTCATATTTGGTGTGCCACCTGGGTTTTCTTGATTTTGTTTATTTAGTTCAATAAAGAATTGAAAGAGAGAATTAAGTTTGGTAAAAGGCAAAAGTTTGTGAGATCATTAGAGGATAAAAGCCAATTTGTGTGATAAACACAAGAGTTAAGTGACATCAAATTTAGTGAAACACGTGAGGGAGTGTTGCGAGGTCTTTTTGCTAACATTCTGGGCAGTATTTAGGGATAGCGATTGTTGATGAAAAATATATTGAAACTCATCATTTTCTGAATCATCAGATGAGTTTTCCAGTGCGAACACTATTTCATCAGTAGGGTCTTCTTGTTCTGAGAAGTAAGATTCTATTTCTTCCTTTTCAGCAGAATACACAGTAACAATTTCTTTTTTGTTTGGACAATCCTTTGCATAGTCCATCACGTGGCGTTGTTTACACCAGATCTACAACAGAACGAAGTCTGTCCTTAGGGCTAGTAGCCCGCAAGTTCTGGTTTCCAGCCGATATACACTTATCCATCAAATACCAAATCCGAAAATCATATTTGAAAATAGTTTTTCATGATACCACCCGAAAACATGGCACTCATAGCCTTCAAAGAGGGTGAACATTGTGAGAAAACACTTTCATTTTATAAAAATCGGTACAAGTTCCTTAGGCTTAAGGCAAGTGCAGAGCATACTCAGTATGAAAATTTAAGAGGCGAGCGTATCATTATTAACCCAAATAATTTCTTTGATTTCTAGAAGAGAGAAGAAGTTTAGAAAAACATGATATGGAGAAAACTAAAATTTTATTTATGATTAACTTCTACCTACAACTGAAGTATAAGGTGCCTTATATAGAAAATCATCAAGGACAGGACCCCTTGAATGATTATAATTGATAAATAGCCACATGCTTTTAGAAAGTAAAGCACACCAGATAGGACTCTTACTAAAGCTCACCGACTAAGACTTTTACATAAGACAAAGTAAAACAGAAAGTAAAGCACACCGACTAAGACTTTTATATAAAACATGCAAAGCAAACGGGAGTCACATGGGCTGTTGCATCAAAAGCTGTGTGAGAGCGACAAATTGTCATCATCATCATAGAGTGGATGGATAGCGCGATGGTGACACGTCTCCTGTCTCTTTCTCATATTGGTGCTTGTGCTGACGTATTTGTCTATGGTCGAGATACGCCTCAGCTTGCTGATATTTTTCTTCATTAGCTTCAGACAGGTGCTGTGATGTAGATGTAGGAGGAGAGTCTGGATTGGTGACAGTATAATGGGGATTTTCAATATGGAGAAGGGACTGAAAATCTTTCAATGGGTCCTGAGCCTCTTGGAATAAGACATTGGTGTAGTTAGGACGTTGTTCCATGACAAGGATTCCTTGGGGACTTGAACTTGAACTCGGAGTACAGCCTTGTGTTTTTGGAATTATTTCAAGGGTGTGTGATGGTCCAATAGAGGTGTGGTGAATGTTTGTGGCAGGTGGAGGAACATTATTAAGTTGCATGAGATAGGCTTTAAGAATAGAGGTTACTAATGTATCATGGATGAGGGTATAAGGATGAGGGTAAGTTCTCCATTCATATGCCATGTCCTGTGTCCAGTAGTCTCTTGTCTCTGGGTGTTGGAAGTAGGGCCTGTGAGCGATGAAAACTGTTGTCCACATGTTAGCTGCATGTTCTGGCATTTTGTCTAATTTGTGAAAGGTATACAGATTCTGAAGTTGTTTACGCCACCATGTGAGTGGGGAGTACCATTCGAGGAGAGTCCATAGGAGGTCTGGTGAGAACTCAGGAGTGGTAAGGTGAGTCAAGACTGGTTTGATAGGAAAAACTAGCTTCGTAGCATACAAGGTGGTGAGACACCACATGTACCAAAGCTCATCCTCACATATGGACAGAGAGGAGAGAGTGAGGCCTGTGAGAAACAAGTGTTCCAAGCAAAGGTTGGGAAATCAATTAGGCTTTTTGGTTTGGACATTAAAGAAATACCTGTAAAGGAACTTCTTTGCACTGGTAAGCCGATTGGAAAGAGATGTTCATGGAGAAATTTCTCTAGTTGAGAGCTTTGAAAGGAAGTTGGTGATTCATGGCTACAACTGGAATGGTTTGGATTGAGAAAATGAGTGAAGGTTTATTTATAGTTGGACGGGTGAGGAAGTCTGGAATGAGGTTCTGGTTGCCTTTTATGTGGTGAACAGTGAAGTCGTATTTAGCAAACCAGTTTTTGAGACTGAGGAGTTACTTGTTAAGGAGCAACTTGTTTTTGGAGAGACATAATCAATCTAATACCGTCAAGATGAATATGAGTATACCCTTTCGTTTCCAGTTTGCTACGAGATCTGAGGGTATTTCTAGAGTGACATACTATTCACTTTGAGAGGCTTGTAGAGCACACTGATCTAGTCTAGAAGACTGGATGTACTCTTTGGGTAGTGGTCTTTTGTGGAGATGAGAGTTTAAATACTTCTGGTAAGAGAAGTTTTTTGTTTGTAGAGGTTGTAAGGACTCATGATAGGGAACTGAGACTCATTGATTTGGGCAGATTCGGGAATATAAGAATATTCGACAAGGTTTTCAATTTTGGAGGCTACATGTTTTTGACATGATCTTGGAAGAGAGAGACTAGAGGAAAGAGAAATATGAGAGGAAGACGATGAAGGAGTTGAGTTCGGAGATGAAGTTGTTTCCATGTTTGGTTAATCTTCTTCTAGGAGTTCAAATAGGATTATTTGGAATTACTAATGACATCTGCTAGATTTTTTCTACCCTGTTCTTTGGAAGAGAAAGATATTTTTCTAAAGAATCTGTATGGTTTCTTCCATTTCCTAGACTTTGGTTTAGAAAAGGAAGTTGGATGCCTGATCTTCTTGAAATGCCTTTTCTGTGGATGACTGCAGTCACAGTTTGTTTTATCTTTGCATTTGATCTGCAAGTACGGTTTCTTACAAGCTCTTCTGAAAGGCTCTTTGTCTTTTACCAGTTCTTTGAAGAATTGTTTTTGCTCACAAAGTTTTTCCAAACATCCCTTAGCTATCTGAAAGATCTTTCTTAAGGAGATGTTATCAAGGTTGAGGTTGTGCACTGTAAGTTGTCGTTGGATTTCTGGTTTTAATTCCGTCCGTAAAGAAACCAGAAACACATGCTTCAGAGTGTGATCGTTGAATCCATTAAGCTTGTAGAACATGATTAAAATTCTTTTGTAATGGAAATCAAGATCTTTAGTATTCAAAGAACAACACTTCATGTTAAGATAGTCTCTTCCTGGTGCTTCAAAAACTGCAGATGGTTCTCTAATAAACTATTCATGTAGAATAGTAAGAGCACTAGATATGTTTGGCAATTGCACAAACTGTAATTGTCTGTAGGGAACAAGACTGTCAAACCAGTCTCTCAGAGATCCCGTGAAACGAGTGACAAACTCTTTGAGGACCGATTCTATGGTTGCACCTGATCTTATCATCTGGAGATCTACCCAGGCTGACATTTCAGATAACTTCTCTCTCCATTTGACTGTGGGAATGTCATCAAACATAAACCATGGATCGTTCGATGGTTTGTATGTATTTTGAGCTTGGGGCTGAGGTGGTTGATTGGTTGAGGATTCAGCTGGCTCATCAATGTCTGAGGGTATTTCAAAGTATGATTCTAGTTGGGATGGTTGTGCTGGTTTTGTTTAGTAATATTTGCATAAGCCTTTTCCGAATTAGTGGTTGAAAGTGAAGATTCTGTATCAGATTTTGTCACAGAAGTATCAGTTTTTGTGGAATCAGTGGAAACTTCAATGTGATGGGAAGCATATTGATGCATGGGTTCTTTATCCTTGGATTGAGATGGTTGTGGGGTAAAAACAAGAGTATGTTCTGGAGAATCTTGTTGTTGTGTGGTAGTGGAGATTGGTTGATGAAGTTTGATAGTTCTTGGTTGGGGCTTAGGTTTTGGTTTTGGCTGAAGTGGTTGTGGCATATTTTTAAAAAGAGTATGTGTCCTTCCAAATAGTTTGGAAGGACCATATGGTTTCATTGGTGCGAGCATAGGGCTGAATGGATGGTAAGTTGGATTGATTATAGGTATGGGAGGTGATTGGTGAAGAGTGTAGGCCTGTGTTTTTTAGATTCAATCTGATCAAGCTCTGCCTTTAGCCGTATGATTTCTCTCTCCTTTTGGTCAAACTCTAGGTCATAGTATCTTTGACTAAGCATGACTCTTAAGTCTGCATCAAGTTGAGAGATTTGGGATTGTAAATTTTGATAGATCTGCTGCATTTGCAAGGTTATTAAGTCAACCTTGGTTTTGATCTGGTCAGTTTGTAAACTGATCTTATCAACCCTTTTGTGGATGTCTACCAATGTATCATTTTGTGTTCTGGCATTGTGTTTGCCAGTTGAGGACTAATTCAAATGGTTTAGGTTCTTTTAGGTGACCAGCATAGGTTATGGCTGAAGGAATAAAAGGTTTTGTCACGACCTTTTTTGGTGAATTAGATTGGGCTTCTAAGGATGGGAAATTCAAAGAATAGTCATTAGATGATGAAGAAAAAGTTACATGATTACACACCTTTAATTATTACAAAGGGACAAAGATGCTTTAATAAAGCATGACTTTGACAAAAGCTTAAAGCAAAAGCAACCATGATTACAACAAGACAAAACGAGACATGATGACAACAAGACAAATCACAACAAGACAAATAACTTTTAGGGAGAGTGGAGGTTCATGTAGTCATCTTCGGAGGAACTTTCCGTTGCAGGAGGTAAGGATGTAGCCATGGCAATAATTGGAAAATGATATGTGGTGGAAAACAGAGTGGGAAGTGTCTCTAGTTTTGAGAGTCTAGATAGCATATCAGGGATAAGGTTCTGGGATCCCTTTATATGCTTTACTGAAAAATCATATTTGGAAAACCAATCTTTTAATCGGAGTAACATCTTTTCTAGAACAGTTTTGCCATTGAAATTGAGAATATTGGGGAAGGCTGAGCTGTCCATTCGGATGAGGAAGTGGTGGCAAATGAGATGGTACTCGAACTTTTTGATGCCATGCTTTACCGCTAAGATTTCTTTGAACACGCTATGGTAGTGCTGCTGTGTGTTAGAAAAATGTCCACTAGCGTAGGCGATAAAGTGTTCTTTTCCATTGAGTTCATCAAGGAGAATGGCACCCCATGATTCATCACTTGCGTCTGTCTGTAGTATGCGCTTTCCATCGGCAATCAACTTTAAAGGAGGCGGATTTTGCGCAATCTTCTTGAGAGTAGTGACAGCATTTGTGTGGTCATCATTCCACTCAGGAGGCTTTTTCTTCAATAAAGCCGAGAGGTGACGAGTGTAATGGTCCACATGTGGGATAAAGTCTCTGATGTAATTGATAATTCCAAGAAATTGCTGGACCTGCTTTTTGGAAAGTTGCTGATATGGAAAGTGAAGCAACTCTTGGGCAATGTGCTTTCCTGGCTGGTAATGGCCATCTTTTATGATCATACCAAGAAATTCGATGGTATCTGTGGCAATGGTGCTTTTCTTGGCAGATAGCATGATTCCATGACTTTGGACAATATCATAGAACTGGTTGAGTAGTCGGTGATGGTCATCATGTGATCCTGAAAAAAGTAAAATATCATCAATGTAAATCAGTGCATTAGACAGGAGAGGCTGAAAGATTTTGATCATGGATTTTTAAAAAATGGATGGGGCAGTTTTGAGACCAAAGGGTAGGACCGTCCATTGGAAATGGGCATTAGGAATGCAAAAGGCTGTCTTATATCGCTCAGAGGGTTCAATGCCTAATTGCCAAAAACTTGATTTTAAATCAAAATTTGAAAAGATCTGGGCATTTTTGAGAAAAGTAAACATTCTTTGTCGGCGAGGTAAGGGAAATTTGTCATCTTGCAAAAACATCTTTAAGGGCTGGTAGTCAATGACTAAGCGTTTCTTTCCTCGAACAATTTCAGAATGCTTTTCAACATAAAAGGCTTGGCAAGCCCATTGAGAGGTTGTGGGCTCAATTAACCCTTGGGCTAACAATTGAGAACATTCCTGTTGGGCTAGGAGTAAGTCAGATGGACTCATTCCTGGGTGAGTGGCTTTGGTGGGATTAAGGTCTTCATTAAGTTTGAAGGGTAACTTAACAAAGAAAGACTGATTTTTCCACAAAGGAGTTGGATGGGTGAACTCAGAATGAGACTCCGGACAAAAACGCAAAAGCTTGGTGGAAATATCCTGATATGATGGAGGGGTTTCAGACAGATTGTAGAGTTTCAAGATATCTGTGAATGGTTTGAACATGGACTTGACTCGAATTCCATGAGGAATGATTTGAAGGTGTTTGATCTGGTGAAGGATGTCAAATCCTAACAAAATATCTTTATTAGGAAGAGTTGAACCAATGACTTTGGTCCAAATGACACAATTAGGAAAAATCTGGATACCAATGGGTTTTTTGGTAATCAAAGATGTGGTGAACAGTTTGCCATTAACAGCTTTGAAATGTTCTTCAGATTGGGTCCAGGAGTCCGGTGGGAGAATATGAGGGTTTAACATACTTCGTTGAGCTCCAGTATCAATAAGACCAATTGCTGGAATGGGCCTTTGAAATTTTGAAGGCAGGATTTGGAGTTTGATGGAAGGTATAGGAACTGTAGTATCAAGGGACAAGAGCTGTTGATGGAAAATGACTTGGGACTGATCACTATCGGAATCATCAGAAGACTGTTGGAGTGCGAACACTGTTTCATCATTGGGTTCATCTTGTTCAGAGAAATAGAATTCCAGTTCATCCTTTTGAGGAGAGTAATCTGTAGTAGCCTGAAGATGTTCTACAAGACGAATGGACTTGGCTCTTTTGTTGGGACAATCTTTGGCAAAATGACCTTTTTTTCTGCAGATAAAACATCTGCTGGATTTTCTTCGTTTGGAGTCTTTGGAAGAAGAAGACCTCTTTCGGAAGAATCTGTAAGGTTTTCTGGATCTGCGGGGTCTGGATGAAAATTCTGGAGATTTGAACTTGCGAAAATGCCTTTTCTTTTTGGGACTGCAATCACAATCCTTCTTCTGTTTGCATTTGATTTGCAGATAAGGCTTTTTGCAGGCACTTCTGAATGGTTCTTTGTCTTTTAACAAGTCCTTGAAGAATTGTTTCTGTTCACAAAGCTTATCAAGACAAGTTTTGGCGAGTTGGAAAATTTTGCAAAGAGAGATATTATCAATGACAAGATTGGAGGCAGTAAGCTGCCCCTGGATGTCGGGTTGGAGTTCTTCTGGTAGGGAGGGCAAAAGACATGCTTTAGGGTAGGCTCGTTGAATTCATTAAGCTTATAGAATAACAGGGACATGCGCTTGTAATGGAAATCAAGATCCTTGGCATCGAGGGAGCAACATTTCATGCTGAGATAGTCTCGGCGTGCAGCTTCAAAGGCTGCAGCTGGGTCTCCTAAAAACTGATCATGAAGAATGGCAAGAGCACTAGAGACTTCTGGTAATTGAACAAACTGCAATTGTCTGTATTGACCAAGAGAGTCAAACCAATCTCTTAGAGCACCCGTAAAACGAGTAGCAAATTCTCTAAGGACTGATTCAGTAGTGGCTCCTGATCTGAGCATTTGGAGATCAATCCAGGCAGACATTTCATTAAGACGATCACGCCAATTATAGGATGGGATATCATCAAAGGTAAACCAGGGACCATTTGATGATTTTTGACTAGATGAAGTAGTTTGGGCCGGAGGAGGCTGGTTGGTGGCAGAAGATTCAGGCATCTCTTCTTCAACATTAGAAGGAATATCAACATATGGTTCAGTCCGAGAGGTTTGTGGGTCAGGTTGAGCCATCAGGATTCTGGTGATATCAGCATAAGATTTTTCAGAGTCACTGGTGGATGCCGAAGATTCTGTGTCAGTCTCAGTATGGCTATCTGAAACGGCTAGATTTGAATCAGAAATTTGGTCATCAGTGGAAGATGGGTGGTCAATGGTATGGGCACTGAATTGGTGCATAGGTTCTTTATCCTTGGATGTAGTAGGAGGTTGGGATTTGGATGGTTCAGGTGGTGATGTTGATGCTGGTGTATAACCCGGTGATTGTTGGTCAGGGATAATAGTGGAGGAAAGATTGATTGTGACGGGTCGTGGTTGAGGTTTAGGCTTTGGTTTAGATTTAGGTGGTGGTGGTAATGGGTTGTCTCGAAAAAGGGTATGAGTCATACCAAACAACTTAGAAGGCTCATACTGTCAGATAGGAGAAAGCATAGAAGCAAATGGATGGTACGTTGGACCAATCGAAGGGATAGGAGGCGAGGAGGTAAAAAGGGAAGGTTTTTGTTTGTCAGATTCAATTTGAGCAAGCTCAGCTTTTAAACGTCTGATCTCCCTTTCATCCCAACATGGACTTCCAGATCTTGGAGTATCCCATAGAAAGTGTCAGTTTACATTCACAAGGTATACTGGGTACCATTCGGAGTTAAATCTTGTGATTGGTAGATCTTCTTGGGCTGTTTGAACAACCGTGATCATTGAAGAATAAGTGAATGATAACCTTGGAGGCTCTTGAGTAGCACTAGGTAACAGCTGAGAGGTACTTGGTAGAGGTCAAAAAGTCATTCTGACAGTACCATCTGGCCTTCTTGCAAACATACTTTCTGATGTCTGGATTGGGGCTATATTGTTATGGAACTTCTCATAATTTGAAATCTATTCCAGCGGCATGAGTTTTATGAGTTCATGGTGAGGGATATGTCTAGGGATTTGGATGATGGTTGGAATTTGGTCTGATTCTGCTAACACCATAAGACCATCATAGTGATTGTCAGGTGTGGGAAGATCTAAGGCATGATTTTGAAGCCTATAGACCAACTGATGGTGTAAGGTAGCCATGTTTGCTGAGGAGATTTGTTCTACTCCTTGAATTTGAACTTGAACTTTCAAGGCAGTTGACAAGTTGGTATCTTAGAGAGATAGATTGAAATTGGGGTAGAAAGTGAGAAGAACACTTCCTGCATGTAAAGTGGTCAGGATAGTACCAATTACTGTATCCTAATACTGTTTAAATCTAGTGTCGAGCATAGCAATTCTGGCTGTAACATGTAATCATTTTCTTCCATGTAAGGTAAGGATTAATCTTACTCCCCCAAGATGGAGATGAGTATAACCCTTCCTTTTCCAATTGGAAATCAATTCTGGAGGTATTTCCAAAGTAACATATTGCTCAGCTGTGGTAGTTTGAAGAGTGCACTGATCTAGTTTAGAGAACTGGATGTATTCTTTTGGATGAGGTCTTTTAGTAGAGATAAGGGTTCTTATACTTCTAGTAAAAGAGTTTCCTCTCTTGTAGAGCTGATAAGGACTAAGAAGAAAGAATGAAGATTCATTGATATGGACTGACTCAGGGATATATGAGTATTCAACAAGGTTTTCTATTTTATTGCTAGTTTGTTTGGTACAAGATTTGGGTAAGGACAGAGTAGAAGAAAGGGAGATTGGAGTGATCATAGAAGTAGAAGTGTCATTAGATGAAGTAGATGCCATGAGTGAAAATTTCTCTCTGTTTTTTAAGCCCAACTATTTTTCAAAGAAATAGGGAAGACTCTTATCATACCACTTTGGTAAGTTTGGGGCTCTAATACCATAATAGGATTTCTAGATACTGGTGCCCAAAAAAGCATGAAGAATTCAGACATTCTTCCAGCTCAAAACTGGAAACCTCATATAAAACGTTTCAGAGCAGCTGATGGAAAAATGTTCACCACAGAATTGATTCCAAAAAATCCCATTGGTATTCAAATCTTCCCAAATTGTGTTATCTGGACAAAAACTCCCAAATAAGGATATCTTATTAGGATTTGACATCATCCACCAGATAAAACATCTTCAAATTCTTTCCAATGGAATCAGGGTCAGATCCATGTTCAAATCTTTCACAGAGATCCTTAAACTCTACAGTCTGTCCGAATCTCCACCATCTTTCCAAGATATCTCAACCAAGCTCCTAAAATACTGTCCAAAATTTCATTTTGACTTCATCCACCCAATCCTTTGTAGAAAAATAAGTCTTTCTTTATTTACTAAGGCTATTCATCTAGGAATGAGCCCATCTGACTTAGCCTTAGCCCAAAAGGAATGTTCACAACTCTTGGCCCAAGGACTTATCGAACTAACAAATTCTCAATGGGCTTGTCAAGTGTTTTATGTGGAAAAACGTTCGGAACTTGTTAGGGGAAAAAACCGATTAGTCATTGACTATCAACCCTTAAACATGTTCTTACAAGATGACAAGTTTTCTTTACCAAAGAGACAAAGCATCTTCACTTAGCTCAAAAATGCCCAGATCTTTTCAAAATTTGACCTCAAGTCATGTTTTTGGCAAATTGGTATTGAACCCTTAGAAAGATACAAAACCATTTTTTGCATCCCCAATGCTCATTATCAATGGACAGTTTTACCCTTCAGCTTGAAATCTACCCCCTCCATTTTTCAAAAAGCCATAGTCAAAATCTTCCAACCCATCCTACATCATGCATTGATTTATATTGATGATATTTTGTTGTTTTCAGGCACACATGAAGAACATCTCTAATTATTAAATCAATTTTTTGATATCATCCAGACTTACGAAATTATGTTATCAACCAAGAAAAGCACAATTGCAATAGATAATACCTTGGAATGATTATCAAAGACGGACACTACCAACCAGGAAAACACATTGCCCAAGAATTGCTCCACTTTTCATATCAACAACTCATCAAGAAACAAATACAGCAATTCCTTGGCATCATCAATTACATCAGAGACTTCATTCCTCATGTCGATCACCATACCAATCAGCTTTCGGCTTTATTAAAGAAAAAACCATCAGAATGGAATGATAACCACACACTTTTTGTCACCACTTTAAAAAAGATTGCTCAAAATCTGTCACCATTAAAGCTCATTCTCTATTGGGAGTTACAAGGATAAAGTTGCATTTGATATAGTACCCATGCATGTTGGACACATTCTTTTGGGGAGACCTTGGCAATATGATGGGCGTGTGATACATTATGGTTGCTTAAATAGATATTCTTTTGTAATGAATAAAAAGAAAACCACTCCTGTACCTTTAACACCTAGACAAGTGTATGAGGATCAAATGTCAATATGAAAAGAGAGTGAGAGTACAAAAGAAAGAGAGATTGAGAGAAAAACAAGTGGAAAGATAGAAAAAAAATGAGAATATTGTTGAGAGAAAAGAGAGGCTGCAAGTGAATTTGTTTGCAAAAGAGAGTGAGATTAAAAGGGCTTTCTTTTCAAAATAGCCTATCATTGTACTTTTGTGCAAAGAGGTTTGTTTACATACTAATGAGCTTAACTCTTCTTTGCCTAGTGCTATTGTGGCTCTTTTACAGGACTTTAATGATGTGTTTGCAAATGAAGTTCCTAATAGTTTGCCACATAGTTTGCCACATAATCAAACTCCAAATCCTACCTTCAAAATTTCAAAGGCCCATTCCAGCAATTGGTCTTATTGATACTGGAGCTCAACGAAGCATGTTAAACCCCCATATTCTTCCACCAGACTACTGGACACAGTCTGAAGAACATTTCAAAACTGTTAATGGCAAACTGTTCACCACTTCTTTGATTACCAAAAAACCCATTGGTATCCAGATTTTCCCTAATTGTGTCATTTGGACCAAAGTCATTGGTTCAACTCTTCCTAATAAAGATATTTTGTTAGGATTTGACATCCTTCACCAGATTAAACACCTTCAAATCATTCCCCATGGCATTCGAGTCAAGTCCATGTTCAAACCATTCACAGATATCTTGAAACTCTACAATCTGTCTGAAACCCCTCCATCATATCAGGATATTTCCACCAAGCTTTTGAGTTTCTGTCCAGAGTCCCACTCTGCGTTCACCCATCCAAACCCTTTGTGGAAAAATCAGTCTTTCTTTGTTAAGTTACCCTTCAAACTTAATGAAGACATTAATCCCACCAAAGCCACTCATCCAGGAATGAGTCCATCTGACTTACTCCTAGCCCACCAGGAATGTTCTCAATTGTTAGCCCAAGGGTTAATTGAGCCCACAACCTCTCAATGGGCTTGCCAAGCCTTTTATGTTGAAAAGCATTCTGAAATTGTTCGAGGAAAGAAACGCCTAGTCATTGACTACCAGCCCTTAAACATGTTTTTGCAAGATGACAAATTTCCCTTACCTCGCCGAAAAAGCATGTTTACTTTTCTAAAAAATGCCCAGATCTTTTCAAAATTTGATTTAAAATCAGGTTTTTGGCAATTACGCATTGAACCCTCTGAACGATATAAGACAGCCTTTTGCATTCCTAACGCCCATTTCCAATGGACGGTCCTACCCTTTGGTCTCAAAACTGCCCCATCCATTTTCCAAAAATCCATGATCAAAATCTTTCAGCCTCTCCTGTCTAATGCACTGATTTACATTGATGATATTTTACTTTTTTCAGGATCACATGATGACCATCACCGACTACTCAACCAGTTCTATGATATTGTCCAAAGTCATGGAATCATGCTATCTGCCAAGAAAAGCACCATTGCCACAGATACCATCGAATTTCTTGGTATGATCATAAAAGATGGCCATTACCAGCCAGGAAAGCACATTGCCCAAGAGTTGCTTCACTTTCCAGATCAGCAACTTTCCAAAAAGCAAGTCCAGCAATTTCTTAGAATTATCAATTACATCAGAGACTTTATCCCACATGTGGACCACTACACTCGCCACCTCTCAGCTTTGTTGAAGAAAAAGCCTCCTGAGTGGAATGATGACCACACAAATGCTGTCACTACTCTCAAGAAGATTGCGCAAAATCCACCTCCTTTAAAGTTGATTACAGATGGAAAGCGCATACTACAGACAGACGCAAGTGATGAATCATGGGGTGCCATTCTCCTTGAAGAACTCAATGGAAAAGAACACTTTATCACCTACGCTAGTGGACATTTTTCTGACACACAGCTGCACTACCATAGCATGTTCAAAGAAATCTTAGCGGTAAAGCATGGCATCAAAAAGTTCAAGTACCATCTCATTGGCCACCACTTCCTCATCCGAATGGACAGCTCAGCCTTCCCCAATATTCTCAATTTCAAAGGCAAAACTGTTCCAGAAAAGATGTTACTCCGATTAAAAGATTGGTTTTCCAAATATGATTTCTTAGTAAAGCATATAAAGGGATCCCAGAACCTTATCCCTGATATGCTATCTAGACTCTCAAAACCAGAGACACCTCCCACTCTGTTTTCCACCACATACCATTTTCCAATTATTGCCATGGCTACATCCTTACCTCCCGAAGCTCTTACCAAAAAACCCTTTCCCTTGAATAAAACATTCTCCTCTGTTTTTGCCATCCAAGAGTTTGCAAGAAAAGTTGTTTTCCGCTTTTTCATGAAAGCTTACCTTATGGCTGACTCATTTCCATTTTCTACTTTCCATCCTGAAAATCTGTTTCTTACAGGTTTAACCCTTGACCCATCCAGAGAAATCACTGAAGACGAGTTATGATACCTCTGGTGCTTAACTACTCTCTATGCAACCAAGCTCATCCTACCCATCGCCCCCACTTTGTCTCATCTTCTTAATCCTGACAAAGCTACCTCTCTCATCTGGACATTACTTGAGTGGTTTTCACCAATTCCATGGTGGAGACAAAAGCTCCAACACTTGTCAGAAATCACCAATTTCATGCAACTTTTACTTTTACTTTAAAGATAGGGGTCCTGTCCTATCTTCCTGAGATTCCTCCTCTATATAAGGAGCTCTCACCTCCTTTGTAATATAGAAGTTTGCCAGAAATAAACTCGTGTGTTTTGCTCTCACCATGAACTTGTAAACTCCTCTCTCTCTCTGCAAATGAAGTCCTAAAGAAAAGAAAAGGAATAAGGATTTTAAATTTGTTCATTTTGAAACTTAAGCAAATATGCTCTGCACTTGCCTTTAGCAAGGATCCTGTGCATCAGAAAGCTTTTGATCGTTTTCTTATCTGGTTTGGTACCCTGTTTTGACTAACGAAAGTCTGTTTTGGGTTGTATAACCCGAGAAGAAAATGAAAGTTTTCCTGATTCTCCTTTTTGGTATCAGAGCCATACCCTTTTTCATTTTCTCAAAGTGGTATAATTTAAGTCTGTATACCTGTTTTGATCTTTAGTCTTCAGGCGCAGAGAGAACTCATCCCTCATGGCTTCTACTTCATCCACTCCTGTTACTCTTTCTTCTACTCTTTCTTTGCCTAAATCTTGCACTTCCCATACTGCTGATAAAATCGAAAACCTTGTTGAATACTCCTATATTCCGGAATCAGCTCAAATAAGTGAATCCACCTACCCTCTTATTAGCCCTTATCATTTGTACAAACGACCCAACTCCTTTACCCGCAGCATCCGTACCCTTATCTCTACTAAACGGCCACATCCTAAAGAATATATCCAGTCATCTCGTCTGGATCAGTGTGCTCTCAAAGCCACCTCTGCTGAGCAATATGTCACTCTGGAAATTCCTTCAGAGCTCATTTCAAATTGGAAATGTGAAGGATACACTCATCTTCATCTAGGCGGAATACAGCTCGTATAGCTCTCCTAGATACTCGGTTTAAACAGTACCAAGATGCTGTTATCGGTACTGTACTCACAACCCTACATGCTGGCAGTGTCTTACTCACCTTTTATCCAAACTGCAATCTTTCCCTTCAAGACACTAATCTACCCACAACCCTGAAAGTTCAAGTCCAGATCCAAGGTGCTGAACAAATCTCCACTGCTAAAATAGCCACCCTACACCATCAACTGGTCTATCGGCTTCAGAATCATGCCTTAGATCTACCCACTCCAGAACACCACTCTGACACTCTCATGGTGTTAGCTGAATCTGACCAAATCCCAACCATCATTCAGATCCCCAGGCAAATTCCTCGCCAAGAACTCCTTAAGCTTATGCCTCTTGAATGGATCTCAAACTATGAGCAGTTCCATAACAATACAGCCCCAGTTCAGACATCGGAAAGTATGTTTGAAAGGCGACCAGATGGCACGGTCAGAATGACCTTTAAACCGCCTCCCAGTGCTCCTCAAGAGCCTCCTCGGCTCTCTTTCACTTATTCATCCATGATCACAGCTATTCAGACAGCTCAAGAAGATTTGCCTATTACAGGGTTCAATTCTGACGGTTTCCCTGTTTATCCAGCCAAACAAAATGGGCATTTCCTTTTGGGATGTCCCTGGTTCCGGCCATTGTGACCCAGATTGTCCCTGCTGGGATGATTGGGAAGAGGATGACGATTATGTAACCAAAAGGAAAAAGAAACCTAAGAAAAAATCTCATGCCTCGTGTCACCACAGTACTCCTAGATCACCACAAGATCCTCCTCCTCCATCAGCTCCTTTACCTCTCTATAAAAAGGAACTCCAATGGCTTGCAAAGCGTTGCACCTCTACAATCTCCTCACCTGTTCCAGATCCATCTCCACCTCTAAGTTGTATGATGTTTTCATCTGCTTCCTCAGATTATTCTTCCTCTTTTCCTCCTTTAGACACCCACACAGATTCCCAACGAAATGTTGTGTCCAAACCTTTTATTCCATCACCCATAACCTCAGCCGGTCATCTTGAACCACCCAAACCTTTTGAATCAGTCCTCAACTGGCAAACTCAAAATGCCAGAGCCCAGAATGATACTTTGTTGAACATTAATTCCAAAGTTGAAAAGATCAGTTTACGAACTGAACATCTTGAAACGAAGGTTGACTCCATCTCTGCACAACTGCAGCAGATCCACCAGAACCTCCAGTCCAGAATTATTCAACTTGATTCTGAGTTGCGAACTATGCTTGCCCAACGTTACCATGGCCCAAAATTTGATCAAAAAGAAAGGGAGATCAGACGTTTAAAAGCTGAGCTTGCTCAAATTGAATCTGACAAACAAAAACCTTCCCTTTTTACCTCCTCGCCTCCTATCCCTTCGATTGGTCCAACTTACCATCCATTTGCTTCTATGCTTTCTCCTATCCGACAATATGAGCCTTCTAAGCTGTTTGGTATGACTCATACCTTTTTTTGCGACAACCCATTACCACCACCACCTAAATCTAAACCAAAGCCTAAACCTCATCCACGACCCGTCACAATCAATCCTTCCTCCACTATTATCCCTAACCAACAATCACCGGGCTATACACCAGCATCAACATCACCACTTGAACCATCCAAATCCCAACCTCCTACTACATCCAAGGATAAAGAACCTATGCACCAATTCAGTGCCCATACCATTGACCACCCATCTTCCA
>VKKW01000259.1:0-245081 GCA_018350135.1 Citrus trifoliata | reverse complement strand
AGTACAACTTATATTACATGATATTACAACTGATATTTACAAATTAGACTATATTGGGACTAATTTACATCAATTCTTATGAAACCCGCCCAGATTTTTACTCTCTTTAATATTCGAGGAACTTCTACTCACATTTGAAGGGGAGAAGATGTCTTCACTCAAATTGAGAAAGAAATTTAAACTCCCACAATGTATTGTGGGGGCTCCAACCCATACCCTCACAATTGTGAGGTATGGGTTGTAACCACTAGGATAAAGCCTAGTGGCTTTTTTTTTTTTTCAAGTTCATTTCACATAAATTAACAATTTCTGATTTTCCCACACAAGACCGCCAATCGTACCTCAAGATTCAAGGTTTGGTTACCTTGTCTTATTCTTTTCATCTTTTTAAAAGTTTTTATTATTTGTACTTATTTCTTTAAATCGTTATTGATTTATGATTGAATTAGGGATTAAGATTCTCTCCTGATCTGATCATATTCTGAGAAAATAACTCAATTGCTGATTGGTTGTTAATAAATAAAAAATAAAAGAAGTTAAATCATACCCATACACATCACTAAAAGACACATGACAAAAGATCTTTAAAAATTCAGTAGAGCTCAATCAGGAGAGAATCTTATTCCTTGAATTAGATGGTATAAGATATAATTATTTTTTTTTTTTCATACATTTAAGATTTGAATAGTATTTATTTTATTAATGTTGCAAAATCTTTTTTGTTTATGTATTAAAATTTTTTATCATAAACTTCAAATTTTGTGCTATGATCGAATTAGCCCCCTAACCAAATTCTGAACTTACAACATAACTTTTTAGAACCTACCAAATCAAAATTCTGCCCCAAGGTGCCGCATCCTTTGAATCACGAAGCTGAAATTATTGAAATTGAAGCCAACATTTTGGCTATGAAGAACGGCTCTTTTCAGAGCTCAGCATTCCAATTCTTTTTTCTCGACAGAGAGACAAGAAAAGTAGAGAGGGCTGTGAGCTTATAAAGAGGAAAAAATTAGTTCCTCTTTTGTAAATTTTATTTTCCCAGTTTTAAGTGAAAGAGGGGAATATTAGTATGGTGTCCTGTGAAGAAACGTATATATGGCATTGTATTAATATTTATTAAGGTGAAGCGCGCGGCTGCGTTGTTACATAGTTGAGTTTTATCAAGTGTTACTTTATTTTATTTTTTATTATTACTAGTCATTAAATTAATCAAAGTTCCAATTAAACTAATTCCAAGCCTATTCTTGTTAATAATATTACAGCAAGAAGTTTGTGGAAACCTATCTTGATATGTAGTTCATCTGAAACTCAGTTTAGAGATTAATTCCAAAAAAATGGAGAAGCCCATTTCTAACCGAAGAGAAGTTTTACTATGATAACCTAGTAATTTGAACTATCATTCTTAACAGTAATGAATAGAGGTGTCAACTATTAGGATAAGGAATGGTCGATAGTTCCAAGCCATATTTTCACTTTATTATTTTTGTTATATGTTTCAAGCCAAATCATAGGGGTGAGTTTGATAATGACTCTTCTTTTCCTGTTGGTTGTCAAGAAAAGTGGCTGTCGACAATGAAAAATCAAAGAGAGCTGTAGGAACTTTGAAGAAGCAAAAGTGGTGGCACACGGCTTTGACATTGAAGATGCATTTTATAAAGAAGAAGAAAAAAGAATGAAGAAGATGCTGTAAGAGTTGATCTCGACAAATGGTGGTTGGCACGCCAAAATGGGAGGAAAAAAAGAGGGATGGAACAAGGCTTTAAAGAAGCCACGAGAAGAGTAAACAAAATATTAAAATTGCAAATGGTTAATAAGGACATAATGTTAAATGAAATCTACTTACAAACACAAATAAACATGCATATATAAGTCTCCAAAAGCCTGGCCAAGTGATTTCTAAACAACTTTATTTAGGTAGTCACCCGATTTAAAATTTGATTTTGACTTTGCCTACCCCTATGTCTCCCCCCCCCCCCCCCTAAATCTACTACAAAATGAGATAATTTTTCAAAAAATGATCTAAAAGAGTACTAACTATTGAAATGATTTTTAACTTCTCAAAATCATTTTTGAATTTCTCAATTGCAGTCACAAACAGCCCCAACATTAAAAATTATTAAGTAACAATCGTACAAATTATTTCATAAGCTTTAAGCTCATTGAATGAATTATATTTTTAAAGTTCTAAGTTCAAACAGTTTAATTTGTCTGGCCACCTTAGTTTGACTCGCAGGAGTTACAAGATTATATGAAATTAAAAATTTACCAAAGCCTTCTATAATAATTATGATGCCGCACAACTCAAATATTTAGGTACAATATCTACTTTCAAATATTAGTAAGCAATCTTCTTTAAATAACTGTGGGTAGCAAATGATTTTATTTATAATTTGTTTTCTTTTTTTTTGTTTCTCTTAACGCCTTCTCTATGCTTATCCAAAGATTGAACAAATAACATTATCACTAAATGTTCAGGCAATAACTGGAATAGCCAAAAGATGTTTGCCCGAGGAGTCACAAGACTAAACTCTTCTGTTATGTCCAATTGAGTTGGCAACATTCCCTCAAGAAGCTCCCAATCAAAGCAATGCACAAGCTGTGCAGTCACTTGCTTAGCGATGGTGAGTCCCAGCTAAGGCCAACAAAAAATGGCAAAAGTCGAAAGTCACATCCACGAAGATCAACTGATGGTGGTCGAAACCAGTAAAATAAATACATACTTTAAATAAATTGTGTATAGTAATTGACCATGGTCGTGTCTACAGAGATCGGTGATTATTAATCCTTTTAAAATGTAAAATGCAAAATGGGGGATTGTTGACAATAATAAAAATCAAATTAAAATAACAAGAATGTAAATTAAAATTGTAATTCAAATTAGGAAAACCTCTGGTTGAAGGAATTAACTCAACTTGATTCGACTATTGATTATTGTTTCAAATATAAATCATTACTACTTATGAATAGACCGTTTATAACTACTGAGACCCTCTAATGGCCAATCTCTCCTTAATTAGTCGATAACCAAGGTACGACCATTGGTTATTTCCCTAATCAATAGACAATCCTAAATATGATCATAGGATTTAATCAATTGACAGCCTGAAAAATCATATAGACCAAATCCTAATCAACAAACACATACGATGATTCATTTAAATAGATTGTTTATTCTCATAACACAACGCACTGCTATGCTATTTGTCACAAACATTAAATCTTCACATGATTAATCTTTTAATTGACAATATATTAAGTTGATAATTAAATAGTG
The DNA here is from genome assembly GCA_018350135.1 of Citrus trifoliata. Classification (NCBI taxonomy): domain Eukaryota; kingdom Viridiplantae; phylum Streptophyta; class Magnoliopsida; order Sapindales; family Rutaceae; genus Citrus; species Citrus trifoliata. The sequence goes on along the minus strand of VKKW01000259.1, from coordinate 241,807 downwards.
GCCAATTATCTAATTAACAAACATAATCATGACAATAATTTAGAGAATAAACAAATACCCAAAAAACAATAAAACAATTAAAGCATAAGAAAGATCTCACAGTAATGTTAAATCAAAGCTTCATTAACCTTCAACTAGAATAATAGGTTTAGTTCTTCATAGAGAGAAGATAAAAATTTAGATTTAGGGTTTCTTTTTCTTTCTTTTTCAAAAATCTACCCCTACCCCTTTTTCACGTCTCCTCTCTCTTATAGAGTTTTTCCTAACATGAAATACTAATATCTAAAATATTATCTAAATATTAGATTCAAAATTAAAAAAAATACCCAAAAAGACAAAACACGTTAACTAAAAATTGCAGGTCCTTAGTTGACAGCATGCGCCCACACCTTATCAATGAAGTTCTCCTAAAGCTCATAATTTCTTCAGGAAAACAATCATCCTAAAAAATTATCTTGTAGCTCAATTTAGCACCAATCAATAGAATGCACCTACAAAAATAAGACACAAGTAAATCATATTTTAAGTGCAAAATATCGATATTAAATGAAGTAAACAATGCAAAACTAGTGCATAAATTGCACTTTAACATCAACATTACTCCAAACAAATCTTTCCAAAAACAAAACTTCTCAGGATAATTCCAGGCTTCAGGATCTCTTTCAATTGTCAATCATTTATAATTACTTGCAATTTTTGGGGTATGTGGAATCCATTAACTGTTCAGTCTCAGTAGATTCGTGTGGAACTAACAATGGCACTACTAGATGAAGCCGCATCGTTCCTTGACAACCACTTACAATTATTTGAGGTTTTGTTTCTAAATTTGACTCTTCAACCATTTCTTTTTAAGCCCACAATATTTCCTACCTCTTGTTGAAAAGTCAAGTTTCAAGTTTACAATTGTTGAGTAGTTGCATGAGATAGCTAGCATGCAATTGTTGAGCTAGCATGTGGACTTTGACTATAATTCCATGACAAAATTGGCACTAATTGCCAAAATTTTCCAATTTGGCAAATTGAAGCCAAATTGAAACTTCTGGTAGGTGGGCAATGCTCCCTATAAATAAAAGTCATTCTTCATTTGTTACACATCCTAGTTGAGAGTGTTGAGAGCAATTACAAGTAAACAATTGAGAGATTGAGAGAGCTTTCACTTGAGTGTTCTAGTGAGGTTCCATTAGGTGTATTAGGTTTTGTGAGTTTTTCCCACAATTGTAAATTTCCATTTGTTAGTAAAATTATCTTTCAGTCTTTACCCGTGAACGTAGGCATTATGTTAAACCAAATAAATTATTGTGTCTTATTTTATTTGCATTTGTTATTACCGCATTCATATTTCTCCAAAAGTCATAGTCACCATAAAATTGGTAATTGTTCAACCCGCGCTTCTGTAACAATTAGTACCAGAGTCGAAGGTTCGTGCTTGGGGCATACGATATGTTTACATATATGAAACTGTTCATATATACGGTATTGTTTCTATTTACCGTACTGTTTATTGATACAGTACAGACGACCATTTATACTTGAGAGACAATCTATTGTAAGTAGTGTATATTTTTTGCATGTCTAAGAAAGTTCTGTCAACAAAGCGATAAGAACCTTAGGAGTCTGAGTTTTAAGTGGGACCGTTGTGACCCCTCCATTCTCTTGGAGACTTTGTTCACGTGAAATTAACATCATAGAGGGTGTTTTCAAGTGAAAATAGTTGTTGAAGGCACTTATTATTTGAGTTAAGAAGGATGCCAAAGTCGTCGTCATCGTCTTCATTAACGTGGACTACTATGACTAATGTAAAGTTTGAAGTGAAGAAATTCGATGGTACTAATAATTTTGGTATGTGGCATGTGAGTGTTGGATGTCTTATATTAGTAAGAGTTGGAAGTTGCTCTTGAAGAAAAATCTGACAAGATGGATGGTAAGGAGTGGATAAAAATTAATTGACAGGCATTTGATATTATTCGCTTATGTCTGGCTAAGATCATAAGTACCCTGTCATGAGGGATATATTAGCAAAGAAATTATGGGAGGTGTTGGAAGAAAAAATACATGAAGAAATGTTTTGAAAATAAGCTTTATATGAAGAAAAAACTCTATCGATTCACGTTTGCACCTGGCATGTCGATGAATGACCATGTGAACTCATTCAACAAGATATTAGCGGATTCACTAAATTTTGATGAGAAATTTGAAGATGAAGATAATGCATTGTTTCTGTTGAATTCCTTTCCCGATGAATATGATCATCTCACTACCACTTTGATTCATGGGAAGAACAATGCCACATTCGATGTTCTATGTGGTGTGTTGTACAATTCTGAGACCAAAAAGAAAGAAAGAAAGGATCATAGAGTTATAGTTACAGAAGCATTGACATCACGAGGTCTTCATAAAGCCTTAAACCTGAAAAAATGAGCAAGTCTAAAGGGAGGCATGCCAAAGATGAGTGTGCTTTTTGTTGTGAGAAAGAGTATTAGAAAAAGAATTGTCCTAAGTTACAAAAGGGCAAGACTACTTCTGATGCATGTGTGGCAAAGCATGATGAGGAGTCAGACTTTAGGCTGGTTGGCATGACATTGACATATCACTCAAATGAGTGGATTTGGATTCAGGTTGTACTTATCATACGTATCCTAACAAGGACTAATTTTCTAGCTTTAAAGAGCTGGACAGTGGAGTTGCTTTTATGGGCAATGATAATGCTTGTAAAACCATGGGAACAGGTTTAATCCAGTTGAAGAATCATGGTGACTCAATCCAAGTCTTGACAGGCGTTCGCTACGTACCAAGTTCGAAGAAAAATCTCATCTCCTTAGGAGTCTTAAAATCTTAATGGCTTACAATTACTCTGAGAGATGGATTTTTAAAAGTAATAACTGAAAGACACAAGAAGAAATAACTTGTACTATTTTCAAGGAATACAATTATTGGATCAGTATCAACAGTTACTAAAACTGATGTAGATTCAGAAGCAACCAAATTGTGGTATATGCGTCTGGGACATGCTGGTGAAAAAGCTTTACAAATTTTAGTGAAGCAAACCTTATTAAAAAGTGTAAATTCTTGCAAATTAGAAGTTTTTGAACATTGTGTTATGGGCAAGCAGATATATGTAAAGTTTGGTTTAACAATTCACGATACAAAAGGAATTCTGGACTATGTTTATAGTGATGTACGAGAACTTACCAAAACAGTTTCTTTGGGAGGTATGCATTATTTTGAGAGGTATACACTATTTTCGCAAGCCACAAAATGGATCCTTTGCTATTGTATGTCGATGGTATACTAATAGCATTCAAGAGCAAAGATTGAGATTGAAAAGTTGAAGACTCAAACTCAATCAAGAATTTGAGATAAAAGATCCTGGCATGGAGATATACAGAGATCGTAGCAAAATTAGCTTGTCTCAGAAGGAATATTTGAAAAAGGTACTACAATAGTTTGGCATGATTGAGCAAATAAAACCTATGAGTACTCCGTTGGCTTCTTATTTCAAGCTTTCTGCACAACTATCTCTTTCAACAGATGCGGAACAAGAATACATGTTACAAGTTCCTTATTCAAATGCAATGAGTAGCTTGATGTATGCAATGATATGTACAAGGCCTAACATTAACATTTCACATGCAGTTGGTATAGTAAGTTGGTTTATGCATAATCCTGGTAAAGATATTGGCAAGTTGTGAAATGAATTTTACGGTACATTCAGAAGACAATGGATGTTGGCTTACGATTTAAACGAGATGATAAACTTGGTCAACGTGTGATCGGGTACGTCGATTTTCATCATATTGGTAATTTGGACAAATGATGGTCAACCACTGGATATGTATTTAATTTTGTTGGAGGGCCAATCAGTTGGAAGTCTACACTACAATCTATAATTGTACTATCGACCATATAGAGACCAAGTACATGGCAATTACAGAGGCTGTTAAAGATGCTATTTGGCTACAAGGCTTGCTTGAGAACTTAGGATTAGTATAAGAGTACATTAATGTATATTGTGAGAGTCAAAGTGATATTCACTTAACAAAACACCAAGTTAATCATGCACGTATGAAGCATATTGATGTACAATTTCACTTTATGCGGGAAATTATTGATGAGGAAAGATTCTTCTTCAGAAAATCATGACTGTAGAGAATCCCACAGATATCTTGATCAAAGTAGTGACAGTAAGCAAGTTTCAGCATTGTCTAAACTTGATCAATATCTTACGAGTTTAAAAGTAGTCGGAGAAAGTAAAGACTGAAGGCAAATTTAAAAATTTTCGCTGGGGTGGAGAATTGTTGAAAAGTCAAGCTTCAAGAATGCAATTGTTGAGTATTTTCATGAGACAGCTAGCATGCAAATTTCAAGCATGTGCTTGTTGAGCTAGCATGTGGACTTTGACTACAATTCCATGACAAAGTTGGCACCGATTGCCAAATTTTTCCAATTGGCAAATTGAAGCCAAATTGAAACTTGGGTTAAGTGGGCAATGTTCCATATAAATAAAATGATCATTCTTCATTTGTTACACATCCCAATTGAGAGTGTTGAGAGCAATTACAAGTGAAGCAATTTGAGAGATTTGAGAGAGCTTCCACTTAGTGTTCTAGTAAGGTTTCTGCTTGGGTATATTGAGATTGTGGGTTTTGAGAGCTTTTTTCACTATTGTAAATTCCTATTTGTTAGTAAACTTATATTGCAGTCTTTGCTCTTGGACGTAGGCATTATGCCAAACCACGTAAATTATTATGTCATATTTTCTTTGCATTTGTTTATTACCATATTTATATTTTTCTAGAAGTCGCAGTCACCAGAATATTAGTAATTACTCAACCCGTCTTCCGCAACACCTCTCTTTGCAGGCTGTACTATGCTTCGTGAGTTTTGAAAGTGCCTACTCAATTACCATTGATAAAGTGTCTATTGCTACTGAAAGCATGTCGTGAAATTAAGGAAACCATAAATAACATAAGCAAATGTTTAGAAATCATTAGTTCTCTTGAAATTTTAAATTATAATGTAGATTATGGCTTAAAGAGTTACTTAAATGTGTCAAAACCTTTGTACCTAACATGGGCACATTTAATTTACTTAAAGAATGTAATTTGATGTGTATTTACCAAGATTGGGGCTTTAGTTTGCTCTCGTTCGATCATGCACTCGGTTTCTTCTGATTCCTCAAAGCTCAACATAACATCAACAAAATCCTTAGTTCTATTTTCATCCTTGGATTGAACATATTAATCAATAATCTTCTCTAAAAATGCATCAAACACCTTGGCAACATCCTTTTTACGCTTTGCCATGCCTTAAAGATGAAGTCCTGCAATTTGAGAAGTGTAATCACCTAAGTTAGGCTTTACAACCATTTTCATGATCTCTTGAATCACAGTCTTAAACCCACTCTCAATGAATTCATCAATCAAATATCTCTTCCTGAGGACCGTTTTACTAGTCATGTCAGCATTCATTACAGAATCCTTGCCACTTATGTCAACAACACATCAGGTACACGTTGCCTCTTTGGTGTACTCAATTAAAAGATCAAGCTCTTCTTTTCTTATAAGATGGAAATAATTGATTTTGACACTACTTAATATTAAGAAATTAATAGATGAAGCAGGCACACAACTAAAATGAAATTGAAAAATTATAATCAATTGACAGAAGAATTTACGTGATTTGCCTTTTAGCCTCCGTCTATAGGCAAAGATAAAGGAGTAAAACCTTACTAGTTAAACAAAAATTGCAAATATTAGAGTATTTATCTTACCACCAAAACCCCAATACATCTAATCTCTCATTCAGTAAACTATGATCTTAAAACTCTCAACATTCTCTTAATCTCCAACTATTGGCTCTATCACTTCTCAAATAGATCGAGAATTCAAGAAAATGGGATCGAATACTCTTCCTTTGCACTCCAATTCTTAGACCAAACAATGCCCACAAATCAGCAATGGTGGGCGTTAAAAATGAATATAAATTTTTCTTCAACATTCTACTTTGGTGCCAAAGTATTACTTGCTAGCCACACGTCTCCAACTTACTCAATACTTAACAATTTTAGAGTGCATATTTTTTAGATTGTTCTCCAATAAGATCCATATAGGGTAATTGCAAAATTCATTGGGTCATAAGAAACATGCTTCGAAGCTTGAATCGGATGCCTGCTGGCAACAATAAGGTCATGTGTTTTGAGAAATTACTTAGCTGCTTGTGGTGAAAAAATAACAATTATAGTCATCAAGACCAAGCGTAAGTGCATGATGGGGCCATATATTTTGGCTAGTTTATGCAAAGCTCTAGGAGGAAATTGGCCTAACAAATGAAGGCATCCAAAAATTGAAAAACTTTTGGCACTGGAGATAATATCCTTATGTTCTTTGCATTTGTTTCCAAGAAAATGCTTGGAGGAAAAAGAAAATTGCAGCTAGAACAAGCAAAGTCCATAAGTGCGACATGAACAAGCAAAGTCCATAACCACGACATAATGATCTTGTGAAGTCACAAATATTGTAGACCGAATTCGGTGCATGATATTGTTGAAAATTAGCCAAATGTTGGCGAATTTGTCAAATTGATAGGGGTGAGGTTGGTGCAATAGTTTTTTTTCCTTATAAATAGAAGGCACTTCTTTCATTTTAATTATCCCACATTTGAGAGAAACAATTCAAGTGAAGGATTTTTTATGGTGAGCAATTGGAGAGTGGGAGCGATTGAGAGATTTTTCTTTCAAGTGTGTGAGAGTGTACTTGGTGTATTTGGGTTCTGAAAAGTCAAGTTTCTTTACTTAAATATTTTGCTCTAATAATTGTTAATAATACATTAATTTCCTCTTGCTCTTGTGGACGTAGACATAATTACCGAACCACGTTAAATTCATGTGTCCTTTATTTTTGTGATTATTTAGTGCGTTTGATTCCACATTATGCACAAACAATTCGTATCAAAGCACAACAGATCTATCAGTGCTAGGAAAGTTAAGACTCCAGCTTCCAGTGATGAAGATGCAGAAATGATGCAATTAGGACATTTCTTTTTATTTATGGATAATTTCTTGGTAGTCAAGAGGAGTTAGTGAAGGTAGTAAGCTTTCGTGATCTCTTTCTTTTGCTTCCACTGTTATCATTTGTTGCTGTCTTTGCTGAATTTTAAAGAGAAAGTGGAGCCAGATTTTGTTAATTTTAAAGGAAGAGAGTTGCCACCAGAGGCGTAAACTACTCTAGAGCCCAAAATTTTGGAAAATTTTAAAATATTAGATAAAATATTACAAAGTGGGATTACACATTAATGACTGGCAAGTCCTTCAATTTGAAAATTTTACCTTATATTTTATAGTCGTCTTTATTATTTTACTTCTTACTTATACAAAAGTAAATGATCTAACATTTTTCTCTACAATCAAAGATCCTTATTGCAACTCAAGTCTCAAGATTTGTTGTCTTCATCTCTATTTTTTATTTCAAGCTTCACATAAACTGACGAACCATTCAATTTTCTCTTTGATTCTCTCCTACAAATCCTTGTACCTTCAGATTCAACGTTTGGTTTCCTTGTCTTCTCCTTTATTCTTATAATTGAATTTATTATTTTTACTTATTTATAATTTTTTTTTTCTATGTAATTGAATTACACGACATAAGATACACTTATTTTGTATTTTCATATATTTAAGATTTGAATAGCATTTATTTTATTTTTATTGCAATAGTTTTTTTATATATTAATAAATTTTAACATGGACTTCAAATTATATACTAACTGAAAATCTAAAGTTGCAATATACATTTGAACAACCATCAAATCAAAATCTTTGTTCTGCTCTAGGTGCCGCATTCTTTGAGTTATGAAGCTGAAGAAATTGAAGCCAATATTTTCGCTATAAAAGGAAGGCTCTCTTTAGAGCTTCGCATGCCAATTTTTTTTTTTTTTATATATATATTCGATAAAGAGAGAAGAAAGCAGAGAGAGTTGTGAGCTTCTAAAGAAAAAAAAAAGGTAAATGCTCGTTTTTATATTTTAACTTAAGTGTTGGTCTAATCCCTATATTTTAAAAAATATCTCAGAGACCCCTACTATTAAATATATTACACTCATACTATTACTTTTTCTTTTCTTTTATAATAATACTCTTGCAACAATATTCTAGGAGATATTAATTAATTTATCTATAAAAATTAAAGTAAAAATAATGTAATTTTTTTATTATTTTACTTTTAAAATAAATTTGGTGAATTATTTTTTATACATAATTATTTGCAAGATTATAATAGTAAGAGTATTAAACATTACTTTAAGTTAGCTAGTATTAATTTATTTTAAATAATTAGAAGATTGTTGTAAGGGTTTGAAAAATACAGTTCATGCAGATTAACAATTATTGGTTAATTTAGGAATAAATAATTATGGATTATTATGTTAATTAAAATTTTCCATTGATTAATTAATTATGTCCTCAAAATTGTAGTAAAGGTATTATTGTAAAAGATAAGAAAAAATAAGGTTCAGGGTGTCATATATTTACTAGTAAGTGTGTCTTGAGATATTTTCTAAAATATAGGAACTAAAAGTACTTAAACTAAAATATAGAGACTATTCGAGCTTTTACCTAATAAAAGAATTAATTTCTCCTTTGTAAGGTTTATTCTTCTAGTTTTAAATAATAAAGTTGTTTCTCCTAAAATAAGAAATAGTGCAGTTGTTCTCTCCTTGTATTTGGGAGAAGTATTGTAATCGGTAATTAAATAATAAATCTTTCTATCTTTACCCGTAGGCATAGATAAGTTTTTGTATCCCTATGTATGGCATTGCTTCTCCAGATTTTCCTAATTAAATTTCTCTTCAACTACATCACCCATCAGTTTCAATTTCCTAATAGAATTGAAGATACAAGGAAAAAAAAAAGAAACAAAAATGACGATAAGATGGCGATAAGTTCAACATATGGATAATGGTGTCTTTTGAAGCATTGGATATATGGCACTGTATCAATATTTCTTAAGGTAAAGCGGCTGCATTGTTACAATTATTGAATTTTCTCAAGTTTTGTTTTATTTCATTTTATTTTGTCTTATTACCTAACTCATTGAATTAATCACAATTATAAGCATTTGTTTTGCTAATATCACAATAACAAGTCTGTTAAAACCTGTATTGAACTTCCAAGCCATATTTTCAACTTATTTACTTTTGTATCTTTCAAGTCAAATTAATTGACAATGAAATTACTCTTCTCTTCCCGTTGGTCCCATTTCATGCAAATTAATTTAATACTTGAATTTGGTCGCTAGGAAAATCCAAAAAGCTATTTAATAACATTAGATGATAATTATGTGAAAGGATCTAAGTGCTGCTGGAGAAACGGAAATAGTCATGTGAAAACAGATTGATTTTTAGCTCACCTGTAAATGTGAAATAAGTGTGAGTTTGATAATGGCTTTTAAAATAATTGATTTTATTAGTGCTATAGAATAATTAGATGTGAAAAGTACCGGTTGTTTTTGTTGTGCGCGGAATGCGGAATCAAACGCATCAACTAATTACAAAAAAATAAAGGACACAATTATTTAACGTAGTTCGGTAATTAAACCTACATCCATGAAGGCAAGAAAGAATAATTGTTTATTTAACAATTAATAAAGTACAAATATTTGAGTAACGAATCTCACTTCCCAAAAATCCAAATATACCTAGTTCTCTCACACTCTGCAGGAAAGATAAATTTCCCAGATATACTTTTCTTACTTCTCTCAAAAGTTTAGAAATTTATAAGCTTAACAAATTTTTGGGATATTAAACAAATGAAGAATGCTTAGCTATTTATAGGAAAAATGTTGGCACTAATCATGAAACAAATATCAAGAAAACCGCGTTCAAAATGAATTCAAACCACATGCAAAAAGTGTCCAAATAGTGTGTGTGTCAAAGCCACCATGCGGCTTTGACTTTTCAACAAATCTCCATCTCAGTGAAAATTTATCCAAATATGAGCCGATTAACAATAATCCTCCAAACTTCATCTCTCACAAGATCCTCAAAAGGATCTACATTGACTGCATCTATCTGACTGCTTACATACCCAATAGTTGGGATCAAACCTGCAGTAGTTCTTGTTTCCCAAAGGAAACACCTCAACATAATTGATGGATCTAAATCAATTTCAAACAACGTTGAAACTTAATTCCTGAAATCACCTTTGTCGACATGTCTGATAGGTTATCTCTGGTATCAATCTTCTTTAATAACACATTACCGCTGTCGATAATCTCTCTAATATAATGATATTTCACATCTATATGCTTCGTCCGAGCATGATATGCCTAATTCTTTATAAGGAATATCGCACTTTAGTTATCACAAAGATCTCAATGTTTTTTTGGATCTTTCCAAAATCACCCAACAAGCTTCTTAACCATATAGCCTCCTTGACAACCTCAGTTGCTGTCATATACTCTATTTTCGTAAAGGACAAAGTAATTGTCGATTGCAAAACTAACCTCCAGTTAATCGGACCTCCACAAAATGTGAACACGTAGTTTGTTATTAATCTTCGCTTGTCTAGGTTTCCAGCGAAATCAGAATCTCAATACTCAATACATTGTTGACCATCAACATTCTTAAACCATACCCCAACATTAATTGTCCTATACAAATATTGAAGAATCAATTTTACTGCAAGCCAATAGTTTTTACCCGAATTGTGTATGTGTCTACTAACCATGCTCACTGCTTAAGATATATCAGGCCTTGTACACACCATAACATACATATGACTACCCACGGCACTAGCATATGGAACACGAGCCATGTAATCATGCTCCTCTTGGGAAGAAGGACATGAAGAAGAGCTCAATTTGAAGTGAGGAGTTAGAGGTGTACACATTGATTTAGTTTTGTCACCCATATCGAATTTTTCTAGCACTTTCTTCAAATAAGACTTTTGAGTCAATCACTTGCTCATATTCTTCTTGTCTCTACAAATCTCCATCCCAAGTATTCTATGTGCATCACCCAAGTCCTTCATCTCGAACTCATAAGCCAGCTGCTTCTTCAGTCTCTCAATCTCATCTCTATTCTTCGAAGTTATAAGCATATCGTCGACATAGAATAACAAATAGATGAAAGCTCCATCTAGTAGTCTTTTAAAGTAAACACAATGATCGTGTTCACTTCTGGTGAATTTCTGCCCTTGTATGAATTGATCAAATCTCTTGTACCGCTGCCTTGATGACTATTTCAGTCTGTACAAAGATTTAATTAATCTACATACATGATTATCCTTTTCAGCAACTTTGAAACCACAAGGCTGAGTTATATAGATTTCCTCCTCTAAATCTTCATGTAAGAACGTTGTCTTAACATCTAATTGAGCCAACTCTAACTCATATTCTGCAGTTAAGGCTAGTAGGATATGAATGAAAGTATGTTTCACAACTGGAGAGAAAACTTCATTATAATCAATATCTTCCTTTTGAGCAAAACATTTTTCAACGAGCCTTGCCTTGTATCGAAAAGTTGATTGATTTGAAGATCCTTACTTTTTGGTGTAGACCGATTTGTTGCCAATAACCCTCTTCCCCTTTGGTAACTTTACAAGTTCCTAAGTCTGGTTTTGATGGAGAGATTTCATCTCTTATTCCATGGTTAACTTCTACTGATTACTTTCACTGCTGCATAATGCTTCACCGAAAGTGTTGGAGATGTCATATTCAATAACTAAAAGTGTATAGGCTATCATCATGTCTTTAGTAAGTCATTCAAGTTTCTTTATCTCTCTTTTTGGCCTCCTTGTTGCTATAGAATCATCATTATCTACATCATCAATTATTTTTTCATTTTGTGGGACATTAGAAGAAACAACATATTCTTAAACTCTGTGTGTCACATCTATAGTTGAACCATTCTCTGATGTAGTACTAACTGGTACATATGGAGTTGCATCAAACTCTACCCACTGCAATACCTTTGTGGTCTTGTTATCCACCTGCTGAGAACTTGAAGCTTTCATCATTGAAGGTTTATCAAACGTGACATCTCTGCTATACACAAACTTTTTATTTTCGAGATCCTAAAACTTGAAGCCCTTTACTCCACATTTGAATCCCACAAAGATAACTTTTCTAGCACGAGGATCCAGTTTACCATCTTTGACATGATAATAAGCTGGACACCTAAATATACGAAGGGAATCATAGTCTTGTATATATTTACCAGACTACATTTGCATAGGAGGTTTACATCCAATTGCAGCAGAAGGCAACCGGTTTATTAAATGACTTGTGTAACTCATAACCTCAGCCTAAAACTTTTTATCTAAACTAGTATTAGATAACATACATAGTACTTTCTGCAGCAAAGTACGATTCATACACTCAACCACACTGTTCTGTTACGGAGTATGTCTCACCGTGAAATGTCTTTTTATGCCCTCACTCTAGCATACTTGCAAGAAATGGATCAGAAGTATATTCACCCACATTGTCATAATGCAATACTTTGATCTTTTTACCAGTTTGAGTCTCCACTAGTTTCTTCTATTTCATGAAAATCTCTAAAACCTCATCATTTGCTCGCATGGTATACACCCATACACGTCTAGAAAAATAATCAACAAACGTAACAAAATAATGGCTTCCACCAATTGATGCAGTCTTGGTTGGTCCCCATATATCACATTTAAGGATCTCACGAGTATCGTGATTAGCCGTACCAAATTTGACCATTGTCTTCTTGCCTATTACACAATGCTCACAAAACTTTAATTTATAGGTTTTGGTACCTTTTAAGAGTCCATACCTCATCACAGTTTGCAAAGATTTCTTTGTATGTCCTAGTCGTACATGCCATAGTTTAGTGGTGTCACTGTACTCTTCAACAACATTTGCTTGATCAGTCGTACCTCCTTTAAATAGTACAAATTGTGAAGTCAAACTCCTTACAGAAAAATCATAGCCTCATGTGTAAACTTTATTGTGCCATTTTCGATATTAATCTTGTAGCCTTTAGCTTTCAAAACACCCACAGAAATTAGATTTTTCTTTAAATCTGGAATAAATCTAACCTCTTTAAGTTCTCTGACCATTCCATCGAATAACTTGAGTCGAACTGTACATATCCCTATCGTGCGACAAAGTTGATAATTCCCTATCATAACTACACCATATTCCAATTCGCTGAAATATATAAACCATTCCCTATCGGGACACAAATGGTAGGTTGCTTCGGTATTAAATATCCATTCGCTTGAACTTGCAACATATGCCAAAATGTAATAGACAGTGAGTAATCTAAGTCTTCATCCTCACGTCCCATGTTTGCTGCTACTGGTTTCTTCTCATCTCTCTTTTGAGTATTTGGACAATCTTTCCTCCAATGACCCTTTTCATGACCAAAGGCACACTCATCCCGAGCTATATTTCTACTTCTCGATTTGGATCCAGAATTCTTTCTACCACGCTTCTTTTTTTTTCTCCATCGTCCTTTCTTTGGCAAACAAAGTTTCAGACAATGCACTTTCAGAATGTATATCATTATTCTGAATTTTCAAATTGGTCAATACTGTGCAAACATCTTTGAAGATAATCACGCTTTTTCCATATATTAAGGTAGTCACAAAATGACTATATTCCTTTGGTAGTGATTGTAACAGAATCATAACCTTGACTTCATCTTTAATATCTTCATCAAGATTTTTCAAATCAGCAAGTAACTTTTCAAATCTTGAGACATGATCGTGCATTGACACCTCTGGCTTCATTCGAAAGCCATATAGGTACTTCTCCTCCAATGTACGCCACAAAGTCATCGCAGACTCTTCATCTTTCGCCAAGTGTTTCACCTCCTTGGTCAAACAAGATCTGATCTGACCACAAGCTTTCTTGTTCATACGATCCCAAGTTTCTTCATCATACAAGTGTCTTTTATTTTTTAGAACAATATCGAGATCTATTTTGAATAAGAGCATCTATAACTTCGTGCCTCCACATACCGAAGTTGATTTTCCCATCAAATTTTTCAACATTGATCTTTTGGCCTCTTATAACAGGTGTTGAATGACGATTTGACAAATCTTGCCTCCCACTTGAAGTGTCTCCTGAAATATCGGTAGATCTCTCCCCAGTTCTAGAAGTTTCACCTTCTACAATTTTCTCAACAAACTATTTTCACTTGAAAAACAACCTCTATGATGTTAATTTTGTGTGAATAAATGCACTTGGAAATTTCATAGGAGAATGGAGGGGTCAAAATGATCCCACTTAAAACCCATACTCCTTAGGCTTTTGTCGCCTTATTAACAGAACTTTCCTAGACATGCAAAAATACACACTACTTTACAATAGACTATCTCCTAAGTACAAATGGCCGTCTCCACTGTATTTGTGACCAGTACCATACGTGAACAGTAACGTATGCGGGAATAATTCCCTATACGTGAACAATACTGTGTCCCCCCAAGTACGAACCGTCGGTTCTGATACCACTTATTGTGCGCAGAATGCGGAATCAAGCGCACCAACTAAATACAGAAAAATAAAGGACACAATTATTTAATGTGGTTCGGTAAATAAACCTACATCCACGGAGGAAAAAAAGAATAATTGTTTATTTAACAATTAATAGAGTACAAATATTTGAGTAACAAATCTCATTTCCCAAAAATCCAAATATACGTAGTTCTCTCACACTCTGCAGGAAAGATAAATTCCTCAGACATACTTCTCTCACTTCTTTCAAAAGCTTAGAGACTTAGAAGCTTAACAAATTTTTGGGATACTAAACAAATGAAGAATGCTTAGCTATTTATAGAAAAAATGTTGGCACTATTCATGAAACAAATATCAAGAAAACCACGTCCCAAATGCGTCCAAACCACGTTCAAAACGCGTTCAAACCGCGTGCAAAAAGTGTCCAAACCGTGTGCGTGGCAAAGCCACCATACGGCTTTGACTTTTAACAGTTTTAAAATAAATTTTGTCTTTAAAAGTGCTGTGAATTTTTAAAATAACTGAATATATTTAATAAATTTTACTATTAAACTATTGTGAGATTGCAAACGATTAAAATGTATATAATGTTAAACAAATTTTATTTACAGATTTATATACATATGTATATGTTACCAGGGGCTAGCCCAATTAGATTTCAAGATATTTAGTTTAGCCGACCATCCTTTTCAAATCCTGGGGAGGCAGATGGTTAACAATAGATTTATGCCATGCCAACCCCTATACATTTAAAAAAAATGAAAAAAAAATGTAAACATGTATGTATGTAATACTTTTGATTATTTTTATATAACATTTGATAAATAAAAAATATGATTTTTTTATTTTGTTAATTACATTTCTTTTATTTTTTTATCTTAAAAGAATTGATAATAAAAGATTGAGTAATGATATAGCCATAAACTCTTGTATACATTTGATTTGTATAAACTGTTGTGACATTAATTCATTGGTTGAATTAAATATCTCTTGACCCACATGATTCATTTCTATTATTTTATATTTTCATTCAACCAATAAATTAATGCCATATTAGTTTGTATAAAAATTTGTGGCTGTATCATCATTCTAAAAAATTAACTGATTCTCGTTAATTCACTGAGTTTATTTCTATTTAAATAAGGATATATATTTTTTTTAAATGTAACAAATGTGAAGATTCTCTACTGGTTTTCAAAATTAACCATTAACTTATCAAAATCATTTTTAAGCTTCCCAATATTAACAAATGGGCCCTATCACTAAAAATTATTAAGTAATAATCATATCAATTATTTAATAAGCTTAGGTTTATTGAATAAATAATAACATTGATGCTCTGAGTGATCAAGTTGTTTTTTTTTTAAACTAGCCATCCAAGTTTGAAAATTGGGAGAGATTGGTGCCAAAAAATTATTTTGGTGTTTGCCCATTCCCCTACCTTTCTAAACTTTAAAAATATATATAAAGCTCTGAGCTGTCCAATTATTTTTAATATTATTTTAATTTACTGCTACTTATAATTAAAATTTTATGAAAACCTTCTAGAATAATTATAATGCTACAAAACTCAAATATCTGGGTAATAAATCTACTTTCAAATATTACAAAAGAATCTTCTTTTAAGTAATTGTTGAGTGACAAATGATTTTATATGTTAATTTGTTTAACTTTTTTCTCCTAAAACTACTTTGTATTAATCCAGAAATCAAACAAACAAAATTATAATTAAATCTTAAGGCGATAACTTGCAATAGCCAAAAGATGTTTGGCCCTAAGTGTTATAAGGCCAAACTCTTCTGTCATGTCCAATTCAATTGGCAACATTCCCCTAAGAAGCTCCCATTCAAAGCAATGCACAAGCTGTGCAATCACTTGCTTTACAATGGTGAGTCCCAATTGCATTCCAGGGCACACTCTGCGGCCAGAACCAAATGGCAAAAGCTGAAAGTCGCGTCCACAGAGATCAATACTGCTCCCAACAAATCTTTCCGGAAAAAAAAAAAATTCAGGATCATTCCAAGCTTCAGGATCTCTTCTAATTGCTCAAACGTATGTAATTACTCTTGATTTTTTGGGAATGTGGAATCCGTTAACTATGCAGTCTTCGGTAGATTCGTGTGGAATTAGCAATGGCGCTATAGGATAAAGCCTCAGGGTTTCCTTGACAACCATGTCAAGGTATTAGAGGTTTTCTAAATCTGATTCTTCAATCATTCTGCTTAGGCCCACAATTTTTTTCTAGCTCCTTTTGTAGTTTCTTCATTACTTTAGGATGCTGGAGGAGTTCTGAAAGTGCCCACTCGACTGTTGTTGCTGAAGTGTCCATTGCTACTGCAAGCATGTCCTGAAAATAAAGAAAACACAAAAACTAATGTTTAGAGTTATTAATGAATCGGGATCATCTTCTTATATGTGTTAACAAAATCTTTTAAGAATATGCTTTTTGTCACATATTTTTAATTGATCATGTGTGCTCAAGATCTATTCTGTTATTTACTATCAATCACATATCTATATTTGTCGATGTGAAGGCTCGAAACATGAGAAGATGTGGTCCTTTAATGATTCATAAGCTCATATAAAAGAGGGATCATTGGTTTCAACTAAAAGTTAAGGCATGATATATGGTTTTGTATGAATTAGTTAAATGTGCATTCCAGCGTGAGAAATTGATTTCAAATTAAAAGGGTTCGTAAAGCAACCAAGTTATTGCAGAGACTAAAATGAATTAAAGAAAATGTAAATAATAATTACTGTTTAAAAAAAAAATGAAACTAGCAAGCAATAAATCTTTACTGCCCTTTTATGTGTTGGCAATATTTCAATTATAAAAACCGACCAAGGAGTTCGATTCTTCAAGAACCGAACAACGACCTGACTAAAATCATTGAAAAACGACCGAACCGGCAGGTTCAGACTAGTTCATCGGTTTTCAACTCACCCCCAGGTAATCAGCTAGAACCATATTATTAAGCATCCTAATTAACAAAGACAAATTTATAATGCTAATTTGATATTGCTCTATCACCGCCATTAGATTTAAAATAATCAATGGCTAAAATTATGGGTCAAAATGTTTTAAGCAAAATAATTAAAATCAGAAAAACCTTGTCCTATATATATATATATATATAAATGCTCTAATCCGAAAGTATAAAGTGGGGAGCGCGGGAAAACAAATAAACCGTACGGTTTAAATGCTTTAAGTTGTAAGATTTTAAAATCTTACGGTTTTAAAATTTTTCGGAATTTTTCCGACACTTTAAGATCCCAAACTTTTAGAAGCGGTTAGTAACAGACTTAATTTTACCGCCAGCACAATGAATGATGGCCGCATCTTCACTTCCACCACGTCTCAACAAAATTTAGAGAAGTTCAACGATTAATCAGTGGAACTCAAAAATAAGAGAAGCTGTGAACAAAAACGAAGTCCACAAAGCCCTTCTTCTCTTTCGCCAATTGAAACAAAACGACATCGAACCAAACAACTTAACATTTCCCTTCATAGCCAAGGCTTGTGCTAAGCTCTCTGATCTTATATACTTCCAAATGATTCACGGCCACATCGTGAAATCACCCTTTTGGTCCGATATCCTTGTGCAAACAACAATGGTGGATATGTATGTGAAAGGTAATCGGTTAGATTGCGGGTTTAATATATTTGACGAAATGCCTTATAGAGACGTGGCGTCGTGGAATGCGATGCTTGTGGGGTTTGCTCAGATGGGTTTCTTGAAAAAGTATTGTGTCTTTTTCATAATATGAGGCTTGTTGGAATCCAAGCTGATTTTGTCACGGTTATGGGGTTGACACAGGCGGCCATACATGCAAAGCATTTGAACCTTTTGAAAAGCGTTCATTCGTTTGGCATTCATATCGAAGTTGATGCTGATGTGTCAGTTTGTAATACATGGATTTCTACCTATGTTAAATGTGATGATTTGAAGATGGCGGAGTTGGTGTTTCGTGGGATAGAAGAAGGTTTAAGGACTATTGTTTCATGGAATTCTATTATTGCCTGATGCACGTATGGTGATGAGTTTGATGATTCTCTTAAATTTTATAGGGACATGATGTATGATGGATTTAGTCCTGATGTAACTACAGTTGTTAGCATACTTTCATCATGTGTGTGCCTAGAGGCATTAGTGCAACGAAGATTGGTTCACTCTCATGGAATTCATTTTGGCTTTGATTTAGATGTATCTGTGATTATTACACTGATTTCAATGTATTGCAAGTGTGGACATATTGATTCCGCTAGATTTTTGTTTGATGGCATGTGTGCCAGAACTGGTTTTCCTTGGACTGCAATGGTTAGGGGGTATGCTCAGAAAGGAGACCAGAACATGAAGCAAGATGACTCTTTTATCATTTTGACCCGTATACCTTAGGCATTGGAAATTTAGCATCTGGATTTTGGAGATAGATACATGTAGAAAATTGCTTGTGAACCATTTTTCATTTCACATTCTGATGTTAAAGGAATTTTATAATCGGATTTTATAGCACGTACAATTACAGAAGAAGTATAATTGAATTATTTCTGATGTTTTATAGTATTACTACACTTCCAGTTTCTTTGGGGAGATTGAAGTGTACAGTATTACTACTGTATAGCACGTACAATTACAGTCATTTATACGAGGGCATTTCTATGGCTTCATCCATTAAAAATATGATAGTATTGCAGCTATTTTTTTTTTTAAGTTACATTCTTTTGTAGGATAAATAAAAGTATAACGAAGGGAAGTATAGATCATCTTCATTAAACTTACAAAAGGAAGAAAAATAGAACCGCTAACAAAATTCAGCAGCGAATCAAATCACATTCAATTTTCTTCTGAGTCTTTCAATTATTAGTAGCTTGACAAATCTTCTTCCCACCCATGTAAGGAAGTTTATTTTTAACATGTTTCTAATCCTAAGGATTAAGAGGAAACTGGTTAGCTGTCTTGGAATATTTTGGAGGATGAGCACCTTCCTTGCAAAGATAATAACAATGGCAATTTGGTTGATGGCATGCACCCCAAGCAGTTGTTTTTGGATGCAAATGAGTGCAAAATTGATGACATTCTGGTTGGTCGCCATGGAGAGGGTGAGCGTGGTACCTTCTCATTTTTGCATACATGCAACCATCTCGGGCTTTCACCTGTAACAAGCTCAAACTAGTCATATATAGGATCTAAATAAAGTTTTATTGTTTTGATAATTTTTAAACAAACTTTCTCGAGGTTTGCCAAAACGAAAAGATAGTGTGGACAATTATAAAACTCCGATATATGAGTTTCAAAACTTGTTAATGTTTAATAAAGTGAGTTTTATGTATAAATTGTTGGTCGTATGTGCTTGTGGGGAGTGGTGATAGGACATAATTTATCTACGTAATTTATCTTTATTATATGTTTTCTAGTTATTTTTATTTGTTATTTTTAGTTAATTAATTTAGTTTATGGAACAGGGTAATAAATTGATGATTGAGAATAATCTGTGCTTGAAGGGATCAAAACTAGAGAGAGTTGAAGATTACTTATGCTCGTTGCCGCAGTGATAAAGTCCAAAAAAACAAAATTAAATCCATTAGCCGAATTAATAGCTAAATGACATGAGAAATATTAGCTAAATTAAATGGGTTGATTACAATTCCAAGTGGTGAGCACGTGAGTGAGAACAAAACAAATTAAAAGGCCAAGCCTTTCGGCTTTAGAATTGAAAAGGTCGGTGGCCCATTTTGGAGACTATAAAAAGAAAACGAAACTTTGGCTTTTGAGGGGGAGTAGCCACCAACGGAAGCAAGAGAAACGTGGAAGCCAAAAGAGAGAGGAGCATTCGGTAGAGAAGAAAATAACGGCAGTAGCAGTTTAATTCCCCATGGCTGAATTTTTGTTTTGTGTTGCTCTCAATTTAAGTATGTGTAGTTAATTTTTTTTTATACTGAGGTTAAATATGAAACTATATTTAATGAAATAATTATTTTTTCATTTAATTAATTCCCTACACATATTCTTTAATGTTTATGATTCTTGTTTCACATGATTTGTTGGAATTTTTTCACTAATTCTGTCATGCATTGTTGATTGTTAAGATTAATATTTGATGAAATCTATACTTGGATCTATGAAGTTGATAAATGATTATCTTTGATTCTATGTCTTTTATTAAATGGTTTACACAGAGTGTTTTAACTCTTTATTATTCAATATGTTTACATGGGATGTTTAGATATCATACTATTAAGCAAAAAAAGAACCTACACAAGATTAATTTTAATTGGTTTAATTGTTATATCCATGGGATGATATAGATTGATTTTGAATTGTCACTCTAAAATTGGGAATTAATTAACAATTAGATAATTATATAATTGAATAGTGGTAGATTCTAAAACCTTAGTAATTTTTGTTTTATTGAATCCTTCTTTGCTTCAATTAATTGTTTTCTTATTTTAATTAGTTTTATTTCCCTTAAAAACTCAATTTGCTCAACTAGGTTAGGATAAATATTAATTTTAGATTTAAATTAGACTTTTCAATTTATAGTAATCCCTGTGAGTTCGACCTCGTTATCACTATTCTATTTTTATATTCGTGCGCTTGTGAGTATATTAATTTTTTTCACAACAAATGGCAAATGTAGAGAATTACAATAATAATATTGGTGGAACTTTATTGTGTAAAGTATTGTGTTTACAACTCTTTATGTAGGAAGAAAATAATAGTAATAGGTAAATTGTATAAAATATGTGTATTTCAAGGCACGGTACAAATGTCACTTTCCTTAAGACGTTGTTTCACCCCCACCAATTGAGTGATGTACATGGGTTAAGCAAATATGTCTATAGGATACAATGAAGCACTTGTTTGTTTACTTGTATTGTGTATCAACGAAAGCAAATCAAAATACTCTTGAATGTTGCAAGGCTATAAAGAAACAATATATTGCTCCTGCAAAAAACAATATATTGGATATTTAATGCACAAAAATGAATGTTTTGTGATGAAACTCATTTTAGAAAAGGGGGTTGAGAAAAGAGTGTTGTGGGTGTTGGAGAATTAATAAATAAAACACACAAAAAACACACTATTTTATTTCTTCAACAACACTCCTCACCAATTACAACTCTTATTTTTCATTCTCTACACCTTAGAGATTTTGTTACTTCACTTGATGCTTAAACCAAAGGGGAGAGGGGGTATTATACATTATACAAACTAATCACAACCATTCATTTATTCAACTACTACATAAATCATCAACATTCATTAAAATCTACCACTCACCTACTTCACTAACCACACTTATGATGGTTGTCGAAGCCAACAAAAATAAATACCTACTCTAAATAAATTGTGTATACTGATTGAGCAGGGTCGTGTCCACAGAGATCGGTAATTATTTAAATCCTTTTAAAAATGTAAAACGTAAAATGGGTGAATTGTTGACAATAATAAAAATCAAGTTAAAATAACAAGAATGCAAATTAAAGTTGTAATTCAAATTGGAGAAAGCTCTGGTTGAAGAAATTAACTCAGGTTGATTCGACTACTGATCATTGATTCAAATATAAATTATTACTACTTATGAATAGACCGGTTATAGCTACTGAGACCCTCTAATAGACAATCTCTCCTTAACTAGTCGATAACCAAGGTATGACCGTTGGTTATTTCCCTAATCAATAGACAACCCTAAATACGATCATAGGATTTAATCAATTGACAGCCTGAAAAATTAGAGAGACCCAAATCTTAATCAACAAACACATACGATGGTTCATTTAAATTAGATTATTTATTCTCACAACACAACTCTCTGTTATGTTATTTGTCACAAACATTAAATTCTTCATACGATGAATCTTTTAATTGACAATATATTAAGTTGATAATTAAATAGTGGCCAATTACCTAATTAACAAACATAATCATGAAAATAATTCATAGAATAAACAAATACCCAAAAAGTAATAAAACAATTAAAGTATAAGAAAGATATCATAGTAGTGATGAATCAAAGCTTCATTAACCTTCAACCAAAAAAATAAGTTTAGTTCTTCATAGAAAGAAGAGAAAAAATTAGATCTAGGGTTTCTTTCTTTTTCCAATGCCCTTTTTTCACAATAAATTCCTCCCTTAAATACTCTCCCTCCCTTCTCCTCTAGAGTTATATTTAAAATAAAATACTAATATCTAAAACATTAAATTCGTAATTACAAAAATAACCAAAAATACAAAATATGTTGAACTAAAAACTGCAGGTTCGTAGTTGACAGCACGCGCCTACGCCTTATTAACAAAGTTTTTCTGACGCTCATAATTTCTCCAAGAGAACAATCATCCTTAAACATCATCTTATAGCTAAATTTTATCACCAATCAAAAGAATTGCACCTACAAAAGTAAAACACAAGTAAATCACTATTATTAAGTGCAAAACATCGATATTAAAGGAAGTAAACAATGCAAAACTAGTGCATAAATTGCACTCTAACAACTTACCACAAGTAATTCAAACCTTACCAACCATACCTACTCATGGAACCTTCCATGAGTTGGATTTGAATTTATTCATTTTGGATCAATTTTATGACCCAACAACCCCCCTTAAACTAGGGGTGGGCAAAATCGAGTTCGGATCGGGTCCGGGTCAACCCGATCGGGTTTCGGGTTGTTCGGGTTAGACAAGAATTAATCCGAACTTAACCCGAATTAGTGACCCGACCCGATCCGACCCGAATTCGGGTCGGGTCACTAATTCGGGTTAAGTTCGGATTGGATCGGGTTGAATTTAAATAACTAATAATTTAGCATATATAACTATTAAACTATATACATATACCATGAAATACTGAATTTGAAATTATGAAACTTTAAATCTTTAAAAACAAGTTCAGGTCACAAAGCCACAACACAAAGGAGAAAGCTCGGGTTGGAGGCTTCAACCACGGCAGCAGATGACAGCAGCTCACGGTAGCAGATGGCAGCAACTCACGGCAGCAGCTCACGGCAGTAGATCGCGGCAGCAGATGGCAACAGCTCACGACACAGATCGCAACAGCAGATGGCAGCAAATCGCGGCAGCAGATCGCGGCACAGATCCCGGCAGCATTTCTCCTGTTGGGTGTCGGTTTCGGCAGCAGATTTGGTTTCGGCAGAGTCAGACTTCAGGCCTTTAGTTTTCGCAGCACTCACAGCAGATTGGTTCTATTCTGTGTGTTGTTTGTGTGTTTCACAGTGTGTGACTGTGTGTGAATTGTTGTGAGCTGTGAGGTTTGCCCTTTGCCGTCTGCGTCTGGTGTGCAATGTGCGTGTGTGTTGTAAAGTGTAAAGTGTAATGGGTGAGTGATTTTTTTTTTTTTTTGGGAAGACTCGATCGGGTATTCGGATCGAATCGGGTTTAAACCGACCCGATCGGGTTGGCACTTCCTCATCCGATCGGGTGTTCATAACAACCCGATCCGACCCGAATCCGATTTTTTTCGGGTCGGATCGGGTCGGGTATTTTGCCCACCCCTACCTTAAACTTGATCATGTGACACCAAGCAAACTTCTGAATTTTACGAAGTCATCTTGCTTGAGCGACTTGGTAAAGATATCAGCTGCTTGATATTGTGATTTTACATACTTGATTTGTACTTCTTTTCTTGCAATACACTCTTATGAAATGATAGCGAGTGTCTATATGTTTGCTTCGATCATGAAAGACTGGATTCTTGGATAGGGCAATTGCTGATTTGTTATCAACACAAATCTCGGTTGACTCTTCTTGTGGCAAACCCAACTCCTTTAGCAAATTTCTGAGTCAAATTGCATGACAAACATTTGATGTGGCAGCTACATACTCAGCTTCACAAGTGGATATCGTGACAATATGTTGCTTCTTTGACATCCATGTGAAAGCAGTATCTCCCATGAAGAATAAAAATCCTGTGGTACTTTTTCGATCATCTACATCTCCATCCCAATCACTATTGCTATATCCAACAAGCTTGTAGTCATTAGAAAATAAGTATAACAAGCAGAAATTAATTATACCTTTGATGTAGCGAATGATTCTTTTTGCATCTTTAAAATGAGTGATTTTTGGATTCTCCATGTATTGACTCACAAGTCCAACAGCATAAAGGATATCTGGTCTCGTGCATGTCAAATAACGTAGGCTTCTAACCAAACTTTTAAAAAATGTTGGATCTATATCTTTGCCTTCATCATGTTTGGATAACTTGACTCCGCATTCCACTGGTGTGCTTATAGGATTGCAATCATTCATCTTGAACCTTTTGAGAATCTCTTTTGCATAGCTTTCTTAGGAGATAAATATGCATTCTTCCTTGTGCTTAACTTCAATGCCGAGGTAATATGCCATCAGTCCGATGTCAGTCATCTCGAACTCTTTGATTATCACTCTCTTGAACTCTTCAAACAAGCTTGGATTACTTCCAGTGAAGAAGAGATCATCCACATATAGGTACACATTCAAAATGTCTCCATAATTTTCTTTTACGTACAGAGCATGTTCATATAGGCATTTGGTGAAGCCTTTCTCTTGAAAATACTTGTCAATTCTGCTATTGCATATCCTTAGTGTTTGCTTTAACCCACAAAGAGCTTTCTTTAATCTTACAACTTTGTCTTCACGTCATTTCACCAAATAGCCTAATGATTGTTCGATGTAAACTTCTTCTTCAAAGAATCCATTCAAGAAAGCAGACTTTACATCCATTTGAAAAATCCTCCATTTGTTTTGAGTAGCCAAAGAAATAATAAGTCTAATAGTTTCAAGTCTGGCTACAAGAGCAAATACCTCGTCGTAGTTTATGCCATCCTTTTGACTATAGCATTTTGCAACTAGCCTCGCCTTGTGCCTTTCAATTTCTCCATTCGCTTTTCTTTTTGTTTTGTACACCCATTTGACACCGATCGCCTTGTTACCTTTGGGAAGAGTAGTAAGCTCCCAAGTATCATTCTTCACAATGACTTTGATTTCTTCTTCCATTGCAATTCTCCACTTCTCATCTAGTACAACTTCTTGGAAGCTGACTGGCTCACAATCAGCAAAGAGGCAAAAGAGAGTGAGATTATCATGTTTCTCAGTTACCTCATAGAGACCTTGAAGACTCATTGTACGTTCTTCAATTCTTTCATTTAAGAAAGATGGCGATGAATCTCCGCATGTGTTTAATGCTGGTGACATAGATGGAGTAGCTGGCTCTTGTTGTTCTTCTACTTGTTTTATTTGTGTATAATCATTTTCTTTAATGGGAAAGAATTTGAAGTCATCCACACCAGAGCCAAAATCTCATTCTCCTTCTTCATAAAAAACTACATCTCGATTGATCACGATATTCCCGTTGTTTGGATTGTAAAGCTTGTATCCTTTGGAGTTGTTGTCGTAGCCGATGAAGATGAACTTCTCACTTTTGTCATCCAGCTTCGCTCTACTCTCGTCCGGTACATGTACATGGGCAATGCTTCTGAAAACTCTTAGATAGGTGATGCCGGATTTTCTTCCACTCCAAGCTTCTTATGGTGTCTTGCCCCACACGCTTCTTGTTGGAGATCGATTGGATATGTAGACTGCACATGCAACAGCTTCAGCCCAAAATTCTTTAAGTAGCCTCTTACACTTGAGAATGCTTCTTGCCATGTTGAAGATGGTTCTGTTCTTCCTTTCTGCAATACCATTTTGTTGAGGGGATCTTGGAACTTTCAAAGGGCGTTGAATTCCATTTGCTTCACAAAACTCTAAAAATTCTTTGGAAGTGAACTCTCCACTTCGATCAGATCTCTTGGCTTTAATTTGGTATACAATTTCTTTTTTCACTGCAGCTTTAAACTTCTTGAAAACTTCAAAGACTTCTGATTTCTGCTTAAAAAAATACACCCAAGTTTTTCTTGAAAAATCATCTATGAAGAGAAGGAATTAGTTACTTTTACCAAAGGAGTTTGGCTTGAATGGACCACACACATCAGTATGAATGAGCTCGAGTGGCTTCTGAGCTTTTGAGTTTGACTCCTTTGGAAAGCTCTTTCTGAACTGCTTGCCAAGTAAACATCCTTCACAAAGTTGATCAGGGTGATTGATGTATGGTAAGCCTTTCACCATATTCTTCTTGAATAGTAGCTCCAATCCTCCAAAGTTAAGATGCCCATATCGAAGATGTCAAATCCAGGATAGATATTTCTGACAGGCTTTGAGACATTTTGCAACATCATTTTGAATATTTAAAGGAAATATTTTATTCTTCGACATTTTCACCTTTATAATTAGATTTCTTTTGTCATCTCTTAGGAAAAGATTATAATCTTTTAAGTGAATATCATAGCCTTTTTTAAAAGTTGACTCAAACTAAGGATGTTGTTTTTCATATTGGGCATATAGTAAACATTCAAAATGATTTGGTGAATACCATCTTTTGTACGAAAAAGAATGTTACCTCTACCCTTCACTGGTACTTTTGAATCATTTCCAAAAGCGACACTACCATTCACAGATTCACTTAGTTGCACGAACATGCTTATGTTTCCACTCATATGATTGCTAGCACATGTATCAAGATACCATGTATTTTCTTGACCTCCACTTGTATCATTGCGTGCTAGTAAAAGTGTGACATCTTCATTATCTTTCTCTTCAGCATAGTTCACTCTTTCCTCAATTTTGGTACTTGGAGCTCTACATTCTGAAGCATAATGCCCAAACTTTTGACAATTATAGCATTGTACTTGGGATTGGTCATACCTCGATCTTGGATTGCCTCTGCCTCATCCTCTGCTTGAGCTTTCTCCTTTGGCATAATTGGAGTTGTTGAAATTTCAACCTCGTCCATGACCATGACCTCTATCTCGTCCTCGACCTCTACCTTAGACATAATGTCTTCTCTCGTTGTCAGAACTTTCTTCTCTTTTCTTTGGATTGACTTCCATCTTGACAAGTTGTTCTTCGATTCCTTACTTCTTTTTTAATTTTTCTTCATAGGCTTGCAACCTTCCTTGAAGTTGCTCGATTGTCATATTCTTTAGATCTCTTATTTCCTCAATTGTCACAACAATATGGTCAAACTTCGAGTCTATTGATCGAAGTATTTTTTCAATAATCCTTATGTCTTTTAACTCCTCACCATTTCTTTTTAATTCATTGGAAACGGTCACAACCTGAGTAAAATAGTCAGAAATTGACTCCGACCCCTTCACGTGTAAGGACTCAAATTCTCCTCGTAATGTTTGAAGACGAACCTTTTTTACTTGCTCTATTCCTTTGTAAGAGGTCTCTAGTTTCTCCCATACTTCTTTTGAGAATGTTGTACCAGCAATCTTTTCAAAAGTATTTTCATCTAATGATTGAAAAATGAGATACTTTGCTTTATTATCTTTTTTCTTCAAGTCTTTTAAATTCTTTTTCTGCGCCGCAGTTAAAGTGGCTTCATTTTCTGGCACAATAAAGCCTTTCATGACCTTTTTTTGGGATTCTATTGGAATATTAGTTGTAAACAAACAATGACAACTGCTAGACAATAGGGATACGTAGATACGTAGGAATATTAATATTAACCCCTTAATAATAGGAATGTAATCTGTATATATACGTGCATGAGTTGTTAATGAAAGGCACAAGAAATTCAATTCTGAAATATATTCTTTTCATGGTATCAGAGCCACACAAATATGGCTAGGAATGGCAGTGATGATGGGCCGTCGAAGAGTGCAACATCACCATATTTTCTCTCGGCCAACGACAATCTAGGGAACATCATCACCCAAGTTCAATTGAAGGGTGACAATTATGATGAATGGGCATGAGCAATGAGAATGGCGTTGCGGGCCAAGAAAAAATTTGGCTTCATCGATGGTTCCATGATACAGGCTTTGGATGATTCTATGGCACAGGAAGATTGGTGGACAGTTAACTCCATGCTGATATCATGGATCTTGAACACAATTGAACCAACTTTGCGCTCGACTATAACTTACAGGGAAGTTGCAAAGGAACTTTGGGATGATATCAAGGAACGGTTCTCGGCAGGAAACGAACCCCGTGTTCATCAGCTTAAATCTGAGTTGGCTGAATGTAAACAGCAAGGCATGACTGTTATGAGTTACTATGGCAAATTAAAGATGATCTGGGAGGAATTGGGAAACTATGAGCAATACCCGACGTGCCGATGTGGAGGATGTGCATGCAACATTGGCGTGGAATTAGATAAGAGACGTGAAGAGGAAAGGCTACATCAGTTCTTGATGGGCTTGGATGACTCAACTTATGGGACGATGCGCTCCAATATCTTGAGCACTGAACCATTGTCAACCTTGAATCGAGCATATGCTATGATTATCCAAGAAGAGCGAGTTTGTAGTATAACCCGCGGGAAGGAACAGCAAGTCGAGGCCATGGCTTTTGCAGTTCAAACAGCAACAAACTTGAAAGGACGGACCGAGAGCAAGGACAAAACCGTGTTGTGCTCAAATTGCAAGAGAACAGGACACGATGCAGAATTATGTTTCAATTCTGAAATATATTCTTTTCAGATTCTAAAATAAAAAATATTTATATTTTGTGTGTTCGTATTGACTTGGAAACACCGTGACGTTAGCCCCGGGGTGCCTTGCCCTCATGATAAGTTGAATTCTAGTAACAATAGAAGATATCAAGTGGCTAGAGTTTCTCACCCTATTCAAACCTTTAAGGAAAAAAAGAAATTAAAATTCTGACATGTGATTCTATCGTGATATCAACATCAATTTTTAATTATTATTTTTATTATTTTTATTTAGGTTACCAGACCCCAACCAACCCCACACACATACAAAATGGGATGCACTAGTCTTTTGGTGTTTTCATCTCGTTTACTATGTTATTGTTCTTCCTCAGAATGCTGAGGAAATGGCTTGGGAGTAGGCTCTGAATAGATCCCTCACTTTTGCTTGTAAATACACTGTGGCGGAAAAATAATAAAAACAAAATAAAAACTTTATTACCTTTTATATTTTAGTTGTTTGTTTTATTTTAATTTTATTTATTAACAACTGCTAGATCCCTCACTTTTGCTTGTGAATACACTGTGGCGGAAAAATAATAAAAACAAAATAAAAACTTTATTACCTTTTATATTTAGTTGTTTGTTTTATTTTAATTTTATTTATTAACAACTGCGTTAGGCTAATCCAGAGATGGAACAAACAACATTATCATTAAGTGCTAAGGCGATAGCTTGGAACGGCCAAAAGATGTTTGGCCCGATAAGTCACAAGACCAAACTCTTCTGTCATGTCCAATTCAGTTGGCAACATTCCCTCAGGAAGCTCCCAATCAAAGCAATGCACCAGCTGTGCGGTCACTTGCTTAACGACGGTGAGTGCCAATTGCATTCCAGGGCAAGCCCTGCGGCCAGAACCAAATGGCAAAAGCTGGAAGTCACGTCCACGAACATCAACACTACTCCCAATAAATCTTTCCGGAAAAAACTTCTCAGGATCATTCCAGGCTTTAGGATCCCTTCCAATTGCCCAAGCGTTTACAATTACTCGCGATTTTTTGGGTATGTGGAATCCATTAACCGTGCAGTCTTCCATAGATTCGTGTGGAGCCATCAATGGCGCTACAGGATGAAGCCGCAGAGTTTCCTTGACAACCATGTCTAGGTATTCTAGGTTTTCCAAATCTGATTCTTCAACCATTCTTTTTAAGCCCACAATATTTTCTAGCTCTCTTTGTAGTTTCTTCATCACAGCAGGATGCTTGATGAGTTCTGAAAGTGCCCACTCGACTACCGTTGGTGAAGTGTCCATCGCTCCCGCAAGCATGTCCTGAAATTGAGGAAACCATAAAAAACTGAAGCAGATGTTTAGGGTTAAAAATGACTCATGCAGATGATCTTCTGTCATATGTATTTTGCTATTCATGTTTACTGGTCAAGATCAATTCTGATATTATGTATGAATCACATGTCTGTATTTACTCATGTGAAAGCCAACACGAAGATGGATTCTGGTTCTATTATCTCATATCAAGAGGAAATATCGGTTTGTTAATAAAGTACGTAGAACATCCAAGAAACTGAAAAAAAAATAGATGACCCAAAATTTGACAATTAATTCTCCTTCGAAAGAAACGTGAATCGGATAATTTTGTAGCTAAAATAAAAATACCTTTCGTTTAAGAGCTTATAATGGGTCCCCTCAAGCAGGGGGAAAAATTATTCAAAATATGTGCAGCAAGAGTCTAGAAATCATCGGTTCTCTTGAAACTTATGTTGGTTATGGGATTAAAGAATTACTTAATTGTACGAAAATCCAGTGTCCTAGGCGTAGCCAGATTTTATACATAGCGGGGGCAAATTTAATTTACTTGAAGAATGCGATTTGATGTGCTTACCAAAAGTATGGCTTTGATATGCTCTCGTTCGATCTTTTTCTCGGTGTCTTCTGCTCCCTCGAAGCTCAACATCACATCAACGAAATCCTCGGTTCTATTTTCATCCTTAGATTGAACATGCTCATCAATAATCTTCTCCAAAAACGCATCATACGCCTTGGCAACAGCCTTCGAACGCTTTGTGAGGCCCTGAAGATCAAGTCCTGTAATTTGTGGAATGTAATCACCCAAATTAGGCTTTCCAACCAATTCCATGCCCTCTTGAACCACATTCTCAAACCCTCTCTCATCGAATTCATCATCCGAACATTTCTTCCCAAGTACCATTCTACAGGTCATGTTAGCACTCAAAGCCGAAAGCTTGGCACTTATGTCAACCACACAACGGGCACGCACCGCCTCTTTGAAGTACTCAATCAAAAGATCAAGCTCTTCTTTTCTTATAGGCTGAAAATAATTGATCTTGGCATTACTCAACAGATTTTGGGTGCAAATTTTTCGGACTTTTCTCCAGTAAGACCCATATGGGGCCATTGCAAAATTCTTTTGCTGATAAGACATATACTTACTAGCTTGAAGGGGAGGCCTGCTGGCAAAGATAAGGTCATGTGTTTTGAGAAATTGCTCAGCTGCTTGTGGTGAAGAGACAACAATTGTAGTCATTAAGCCCAAGCGTAGGTGCATGATGGGGCCATATATTTTGGCTAGTTTATGCAAAGCTCTGGGAGGAAATTTGCCTAACAAATGAAGGCATCCGAAAATTGGAAACCCTTTTGGCCCTGGAGGTAATATTTTTCTGTTCTTTTTGTTTGTTTTCGAATAAAATGCTTGGAGGAAAAAGAAAATTGCAGCTAGAGCAAGTAAAGTCGATAACCACGACATGATGATCTATTAATGCTAGGAAATTGAGACTCCAGTTTTCAGTGATGAAGATGCAGAAATGGTGCAACTGGGACATTTATTTTTATAGTTGGAGAATTTGTTCGCAGTCAAGAGAGTTAGTGAAGGTGTTTAGCTTTTGTGATATCCTTCTTTTGCTTCCATTGTTGTTATTTGTTGCTGCTTTTGTCGGACTTCATAGGAGAAAGTGACAATTTTAAAGAAAGAGTTGCAGCGAGAGGCATAACTACTCTTGTACCCAAATTTTCGGAAAATTTTAAAATAATAGATTAAGGGTGCTGTAGCTTTCAAGCTATAATGTTAAAGTGTTTGGTAAACACTAACTGTTGTACCTTGAAAACTATGTTAATGTATTTTTTCACTTGTATCATGAAAATTTTTTTATATCTTTAATAATTTTGTTAAAATTATTATTTAAAATTTATATTTACTACATATTTTATTAATTTTTGTTTCATAGTTATATCTTTTTTTTCACAGCAGCTGCAACTTAAAAGCTACAACACCTCAATTTCAAACACACCCTAAATGATAGAAAGTAAGTACCCATTAATGACTGGCAACCCCTTGGAAAAAATTTGCCTTATATTTTACTTTTATTTATATAAAATTATCCAACTTTTTTTTTTCTCTCCAATCAGGCAATGACAAAGCTTCAATGAAAATCAAGACTAGATTTGGCGTCTTCATCTTCATTTCTATTTCTTTTTTCAAGTTCATTTCACATAAATTAACAATTTCTGATTCTCCCACACAAGATCACCAATTGCACCTCAAGATTCAAGGTTTGGTTACCTTGTCTTATTCTTTTCATCTTTTTTAAAGTTTATACTATTTGCACTTATTTCTTTAAATCGTTATTGATCTATGATTGAATTAGATGGTAAAAGATATAATTATTTTTTATTTTTATACATTTGAGATTTGAATAGTATTTATTTTATTTATGTTGCAAAATCTTTTTGTTTATATATTAAAAAATTTTAACATAAACTTCAATTTTGTGCCATGATCGAATTAGCCCCCTAACCAAAATTCTGAACTTACATTATAACATTTTAGCAACTACCAAATCAAAATTCTGCCCCAGGGTGCCGCATCCTTTGAATCATGAAGCTAAAATTATTGAAATTGAAGCCAACGTTTTGGCTATGAAGGACGGCTCTTTTCAGAGCTCTGCATTCCAATTCTTTATATTCGACAGAGAGACAAGAAAAGCAGAGAGGGCTGTGAGCTTACAAAGAGGGAAAAATTAGTTCCTCTTTTATAAATTTTTTTTCCCCAGTTTTAAGTGAGAGAGGGAAATATTAGCATGGTGACTGGTGACCTACGAAGCAATGTACATATGGCGTTGTATTAATATTCATTAAGGTGAAGCGCCCGGCAGCGTTGTTACAATAATTGAGTTTTATCAAGTTTTACTTTATTTTATTTTTTTATTACTAGTCATTAAATTAATCACAGTTCCAATAAAACTAATTCCAAGCCTATTCTTGTTAATATTACAGTAAGAAGTTGTGGAAACCTATCTTGATATGTAGTTCATCTGAAACTCAGTTTAAAGATTAATTCCAAAAAATTATGGAGAAGCCCATTTCTAACCGAAGAGACGTTTTACTACGACAACCTAGTAATTTGAATTATCATTGTTAACAGTAATGAATAGAGGCGTCAACTATTGGGATAAGGAATGGTCGATAGTTCCAAGACATATTTTCAATTTATTATTTTTGTTATATGTTTCAAGCCAAATCATAGGGGTGAGTTTGATAATGGCTCTTCTTTTCCTGTTGGTTGTCAAGAAAAGTGGCTGTCAACAATGAAAAAGCAAAGAGAGCTGTAGGAACTTTGAAGAAGCAGAAGTGGTGGCACACGGCTTTGACATTGAAGATGCATTTTATAAAGAAGAAGAAAAAAGAATGAAGAAGATGCTGTAAGAGTTGATCTCAACAAATGGTGGTTGGCACGCCAAAATGGAAGGAAAAAAAGAGGGATGGAACACGACTTTAAAGAAGTCACGAGAAGAGTAAACAAAATATTAAAATAATAGTCAATTTTGGCTATATAAAGGAAGCTCCCCATTTTGTGAGAGAGAGAAAAAAAATTATGAGTTGTGTGAGAGATTAAAAGCTCTAATACTTTTGTGTAATTTGTGAGTGAGAGATTGAGTATATTGGGGTTTTGGGAAGTGAGTTACAATATTACAATACTTGTAATTCTCATTTCACTAGTAAAATATTTTTATTCTGTCTTCGCTCATGGACGTAAGCTAAAAGCCGAACCACGTAATTTTCTAGTGTCCTCCTTATGCTTATTCTTTATTTTCTTTCAATTTCATTTTAACTGTAACTTTACTTCACCCATCAATTTCCCTAACATTTTACTGGGCTGTAACCGAAGAAAAGTTTTACTATGACAACCTAGTAATTTGAACTATCATTCTTAACAGTAATGAATAGAGGTGTCAACTATTAGGATAAGGAATGATCGATAGTTCAAAGCCATATTTTCAATTTATTATTTTTGTTATATGTTTCAAGCCAAATCCTAGGGGTGAGTTTGATAATGGTTCTTCTTTTCCTATTGGTCACATTTCATGTAAATCAATTTATTGGAAACCGGTACTTGAACTTGTCGCTAAGAAAATCCAAAACGCCGGTTAATTACATTAGATGATAATTATGTGAAAAGATTCTAATTGCTGCTGGAGAAAGGGAAAGAAGTAATGTAAAGAAAGATAGATAGCTCACCTGTATATATGAAACAAGGGTGAGAGTTTGATAATAATTTTTAAAATTATTGTTGTTAGCTGTGCCACAACAATAATTAGAAGTGAAAAGTATTCGTTATGTGTTAAATAAATTTTATTTTAAAGGTATCGTCAGTTTTGAAAGTAATTACATATATTTAGTAAATCCTATTATTTTATTATTGTAAAATCGCAAATGGTTAATAAGGACATAATGTCAAAAGAAATCTACTTACAAACATAAATAAGCATGCAAATATAAGCTTGAGGAGCCTGGCTAGGTGACTTCTAAGTAGCTTTATTTAGCTAGTCACCCGATTTAAAAATTGATTTTGACTTTGCCTACCCTCTATCTTTTTTTTTTCAAAAAATGATCTACAAGAAAAATAACTATTAAAATGATTTTTTACTTCTTAAAATCATTTTTGAATTTTTCAATAGCAGTCACAAATGGGCCCTAACATTAAAAATTATTGAGTAACAATCGTATAAATTATTTCATAAGCTTTAAGTTTATTGAATGAATTATATTGTTAAAGTTCTAAGTTCAAGTGGTATAATTTGGCTGGCCACCTTAGCTCGACTCGCGGGAGTTACAAGATTTTATGAAATTAAAAATTTACCAAAACCTTCTAGAATAATTATGATGCCGAACAACTTAAATATTTAGGTACAATATCTACTTTCAAATATTAGTAAGGAATCTTCATTAAAATAATTGTTGGATCGCAAATGATTTAATTTATTAATTTGTTTTGTTTTTGTTTCTCTTAACACCTACCTTATGCTAATCTAGAGATCAAGCACACAACATTATCACTAAATGTTCAGACAATAACTTGGAATAGCCAAAAATAGTTGTAAAGCCCACATGTCTTCCCCCCCCCCCCCCCCCCCCACCAAAAAGCCTTAAGCGGCCTTAATGGCCTACCCGGCCGTCGGTGATAGCAACCAGCCATCACTAGTCTACACCCTCTCCGCCGAAGAATGAACTATCAGGAGTTTGTACCCTCCTAAGAAATCATTTAGACAACCCCCAAAATTCACCAACAAACCACCGCCGGATGTCCAATTGCCATCACCGCGAATCAAACCAAACCACTCTCATACAGACCCTC
Source organism: Citrus trifoliata (assembly GCA_018350135.1). Classification (NCBI taxonomy): domain Eukaryota; kingdom Viridiplantae; phylum Streptophyta; class Magnoliopsida; order Sapindales; family Rutaceae; genus Citrus; species Citrus trifoliata. The sequence goes on along the minus strand of VKKW01000259.1, from coordinate 206,184 downwards.
CATCTCAAATTCAACCCCATGCAAACCAACCACCAACGTCCACTGCCGCTATCCTCTCGAAAATTCAACAACCTTCACTCACATCTAATGCCGTAAGTGGACAAAAAGAAATGGCAATCACTGGTGACATCAATGACTATGAATGCTGCCGTGAGATAGCAAAATCTCCTCTCCATTCACTTGAAAATGGAAAAGAAAGCATTGCCCGAGACAAGCCGATTCTCATCTCGCCGGCTAACGAAAATGGCAACCATCCACCACCGGCTCCTCCCCCCACTTCCAGAAATGAACCTCCATTTCTTAGGAGATCCCAAAGGCAAACTCAATCAAAATACAAGAGTCAAACACTAGCCCAACCCCAACAGCCCCCAACTTCCGCAAACACACCGCCATTGTCATCCCCTCAACAGCCATCTCCAACCACCATCGCCACCCCTTCAACAGCCAACTCCAAGCTTTCATCTCAAGCCAACCAGCCACCGGCCTCCAGCCCGCAACCAACACAAGTCAAACACCATTCGGGAGAGCACCCTGCTGTCACACCAGATTTGGTGAATGGATTTTCACCTCAAGCCAACCAGCCACCAGCCTCCAGCCCGCAGCCAACACAAGCCACACACCATTCAGGAGATCACCCTACTGTTACAGCCCCTATACACCATCAAAACCAGCCTGTACTCTATGGCTATTTGCCTCAAGATTTGGTTCAAGCTACAACCACCAGCCAACAACAATCACCACATACACAAACAACTCCCACACGACAAAAAACCACATGCAAATCACAAGCAAGCATTTGGGACAGTGCTCACGCCCAGCTACAACTACCAACCGAAAGCCAGTTGCATACAACCACCACAGAACCTAGCCAAAGTCATCAAACATCTAACCAACACCAGCTCAAAAGTCTGCACGTGGGTGGTAATTCCCATGCCCATGGAACACTTTCGGCAACACAAGATTTGTGTTCACCATGTGTGTCTCCGACTAGCACTTCCCATGCCCCACAAACTTTTCCTACTAGTCAAACCCAAGCCCAATGCATTTCCAAAATAAATCCCAACACCCAGCCCTCGCGAATGCCCTCCACACTTTTATTAAATAACCTCCAAAATGATCCATTAATCCAAAATACCACTCAGCCCACGTCTGCACCCTCATATGCCTCAGATTTAAAATATGTCCCCAATCTGAATCAAAATAAACCCACTAAAATATCTTTGGTGGATATTATGAACGCCTATCCAACTCGATGATTCCGATCAAGACCGTCACTTTGTTCGAGGGAGAGCCTAACGTGCAATTTTTCACTATAGAAATTTAAGCGATGGTCATTCCTTTCAAGCTGACATTGGTAGGTAAATTTTCCCACAATAGACCTAGTATGGAATTAATTCATAAATTTTTTAATACTTTGAGATTGAAGGGAACTTTCAAGGTGTCCCTTTTAGATAATCGACATGTGTTAATTCAATTGGATATTGAGGAGGACCACTCCCGCATATGGGTTAGGCAAACATGATACATCAATGGGAGTGCCATGAGAATTTTTAAATGGACCACCGATTTTCAATGTTCCGAGGAGTCCCCTATAGTCCTAGTTTGGATTTCATTTCCTTACTTGCATGTCCACTCATGCATTGTAAGGAAACATTATTTTCTATTGCATCTGCTATTGGTAAGCCATTGCGAATTGACCAAGCTATTGCCTCTTTAGCTCGCCCTTCTGTAGCTAGGGTGTTAGTGGAGTATGATGTCACTCAACTTCTGTTGCCACGAATATGAATTGGTGTAGGAGATTATAGATTTTGGCAGAGTGTAATTTGTGAGAAAATTCCATTGTACCGTGTTTCCTGCAAACACCTTTGCCATACCATTGAGACGTGTTACATGGCCAATCCAGGACTCCGTCTCCAGCGGCCCAGTGGGAATTGACAGACCAGAATAGATAATAAGAAGTCAGAAGTTTTGCCGTCACATACTCCCCAAACCTTGGGTACTCCACGACTTGAGTTATCCATCACTAAGCAGATTGCAGATACGAGTCTCCGATTGTACCTATAGAGAGCCGAGCTAACGCTACAAACTCTACTACCATTCAGGAGTGGATTCGCCAGGATGTCACGACTCATAATTCTAGGATCCAAGAACCAGGTGAGTATAATACACATCATCGAGTATCCAACACATATTTTAGGCTTTACAATTCTCATACTGATAATGATGATAGTTCTCACGATCACTTGGCGAATGATGACCATTAGAGGAAAAGTACCTACTGAAAAGTCTTGAAAATCGCCTTCATATAATAAGCTAGGTATATGGCTTTTTAATAAAGCATAGGGTGTAAATGCACAACCATAGCTTGATGAAGATATTAATGATAAAGTTAATGTTATAATTCTACTACACTTACTTCTAGAAGAATATTACCATTTTGTGACTACTTTATTATACGAGAAAAACATAATCATCTTCATGGATGTTTGCACAACACTGGCCAATTTGAAAATTTGTAATAATGATAAACATTTCAAAAGAGCATCATTTGAGGTTTTGTTAATAAGATAAAGGACGATAGAGAAAAGGAAGAAGATGGTAGAAAGAATTAGCAATCTAAAAAGCATAAATATAACTCAAGTGTGCCTCTTGTCATGAAAGGGGTCATTGGAGGAAAGATTATCTTAAAGCTCAGAAGAGAGATAGGAAACAAGTGGCAGTAAATATGGCAAGTAAATATGAAGATTCTGACTATGCACTAAGTATCATGCCTACATCATTTGTGGTTAATTTGAACAAGTAAATACTTGATACCGAAGCAACTTATCATTTGTATCCCATAAGGGAAAGGTTTACGGATTTTTGTAATTTAGAATCTAGTGCAGTTATAATAGGGAATGATCAACCTTACCGCATGATGGGGATAAGAACAATTCGACTTAAAAATGTTCGATAGAATAGTTAGAGAATTAAAAGAAGTTTGATAGATTCCAGCATTAAGGAAAAATCTAATTTCTATAAGTGCTTTAAAAGCTAAAGGATAAAAAGTTACCATTGAAGATGACACAATGAAATTTACATACGGAGCTATGGTGATTCTATAAGGAGTTTGATGTCATAATTTATACTATTTAAAATGAAGTACAACTGATGAAACTAATGTTTTTTAGGCACACAGTGACACCACTAAGTTATGGTATGTACGACTAGGACGTGCTGGAAAAAAAAATCTACAAACTTTAATGAGGCCTTTTAAATGTACCAATACTTGTAAAATGAAGTTTTGTGAGCATTGTGTGAGAGGCAAGAAAACAAGGGTTAAGTTTGGTACAACTAATTACGATACTCATAAGATCCTTAAATATGTTCATAGTAATGTATGGGGACCAATCAAGACTGCATCAATGGTTGCAAGCCATTATTTTCTTCTATTTGTTTATGATTTGTCTAGACATGTGTGGGTGTACAACATGCGAGCAAATGATGAGGTTTTAGAGATTTCATAAAATGTAAGAAACTAGTGTAGACTCAAATTAGTAGAAAGCTTAAAACAATAAGTTCTGATAATGGGAATGAATATACTTCTAATTCATTCTTGCAAGTATGCCAAAGTGATCGAACAGATATTTTTTAAAATATAGAAACTAAACCAATAATTTAACTAAAATATATGGACTATTCGAGCATTTATCTAAAAAAAAAATTCTCTCCTTAAGGTCTATTCTTCTAGTTTTAAATCATAGAGCTGTTTTCTCCTAGTATAAGAAGTAATGTAATTATTCTCTCCTTATATTTAGGAGAAGTATTGTAATCCTCAATTAAATAGTGGTTTCTTCTGTCTTTGCTTGTAGACATAAATAAATTTTCGTGTCCCTTTGTGTGACATTACATTTCCAAATTTTCCTCAATTTCTCTTTAGTTGCATCATCCATCAATCTCAGTTTCTTAATAGAATTCAAGATACAAGAAAAAAGGAAACAAAAATGATGATAAGATGACGATAAGTTCAACATGTGAATAATGGTGTCTTTTGAATCAATGTATATATTGCACTGTATCAATATTTATTAAGGTAACGCGGCTGCATTGTCACAACTATTGAATTTTCTCAAGTTTTATTTTATTTTATTTAGTCTTATCACCTAAGTCACTGAATTAATCTAAGCATATTTTTCATAATATTAAAATAAGAAGTCTGTTGAAACCTGTCTTGAACTTCCAGCCATATTTTAAACTTGTTTACTTTTGTATCTTTCAAGTCAAATTAATTGACAATGAAATTGAGACCCATTTCATGTAAATTAATTTACTCGAAAACGATACTTGAATTTGGTCACTAGGAAAATCCAAAGCGCTATTTAATAACTTTAGATGATAATTATGTGCAAGGATTCTAATTGCTGCCGGAGAAACGGAAATAGTCATGTGAAAACAGATTGATTTTTAGCTCGCCTGTAAAAATGAAATAAGTGTGAGTTTGATAATGGCTTCTAAAATAATTGATTTTACTAGTGCTATAGAAATAATTAGATGTGAAAAATATTAGTTGTTTATAAAATAAATTTTATTTTTAAAAGTGATATGAGTTTTAAAAATAATTAAACATAATTGATAAATTTTATTATTAAATAGTTGTAAGATTGCAAACAATTAAAATATATATAATGCTGAATAAAATTTATTTATAAATTAATATAAATATATATATATATATGTCCCCAGGGTTGGCCAAGTGGATTTTGAAGGAATTTTGTTTAACAATAGATTTGGGCTACGGGCTATGCCAACCCGTATACCTTTTAAAAAAACTAAAAAATGTAAACATGTATGCATGTAATAGTTTCGATTATTTTTATATAACGTTTTATATGTGTATATTGTTAATTATATTTCTTTTATTTTTTATCTTAAAAGAATTGATAATAAAAAATTAATTAATTCCCATTAGTTCATTGAGTTTATTTCCTATTTAGATAAGGATATATATTTCTTTTAAATGTAACAAATGTGAAGATCCTCTACTGCTTTTCAAAATTAACCATTAACTTCTCAGAATCAGTTTTAAGTTTCCCAATAGCAACAAATTGGCCCTAACACTAAAAATTGTTAACTGATAATCATAGTATTTATTTAATAAGCTTAAGCTTATTGAATGAATAATATGTTTGAGCTCTGAGTGATCAAGTTGTTTTAGTTGACTAGCTATCCAAGTTTGAGAATTGGGAGAGATAGGGGCTAAGAAATTAATTTGGTCTTTAAATCTTTTTAAATTAAAAAAAAAAAGTTTGGGGCCGCCTATTATTTTCAATATTATTTTAATCTACTGCTACTTATATTAAAAATTGATGAAAACCTCGTAGAATAATTATGATGCTGCAAAATTCAAATATCTAGGTACAAAATCTACTTTCAAATATTACGAAACAATCTTCTTTGAAATAATTGTTGAGTAACAAATGATTTTATGTGTTAATTTGTTTTGTTTTGTTTTCTTAAAACTACTTTGTATTAATCCAGAAATCAAACAAACAAAATTATAAGTAAGTCTTAAGGCGATAACTTGGAATGGCCAAAAGATGTTTGGCCGTGGGAGTAACAAGACCAAACTCTTCTGTCATGTCCAATTCAGTTGGCAACATTCCCCCAGGAAGCTCCCAATCAAAGCAATGCACAAGCTGTGCAATCACTTGCTTAACAATGGTGAGTCCCAACTGCATTCTAAGGCACACTCTTCGGCCAAAACCAAATGGCAAAAGCTGAAAGTCACGTCCGCGAAGATCAATGCTGCTCCCAACAAATCTTTTAGGAAAACAAATTTCAGGATCATTCCAGGCTTCAGGATCTCTTCCAATTGCCCAAACGTTTATAATTACTCTTGACTTTTTGGTAATGTGGAATCGGTTAACTGTGCAGTCTTCGATAGATTCGTGTGGAATTAGGAATGGCACTGCAGGATGAAGCCTCAGGGTTTCCTTGACAATCATGTCAAGGTATTCGAGGTTTTCTAAATCTGATTCTTCAACCATTCTGCTTAAGCCCACACTTTTTGCTAGCTCCTTTTGTAGTTTCTTTATTACTTTAGGATGCTTGAGGAGTTCTGAAAGTCCCCACTCGACTGCTATTACTGAAGTGTCCATTGCTGCTGCAAGCATGTCCTGAAAATAAACAAAACACAAAAACTAATGTTTAGAGTTATTAATGAATCGGGATCATCTTCTTATCTGTGTTAACAAAATCTTTTAAGAATATGCTTTTGTCACATTTTTAATTGATCATGTGTGCTCAAGATCTATTCTGTTATTTACTATTAATCACATATCTATATTTGTTGATGTGAAAGCTCAAAACAAGAAAAGATTCGGTCCTTTAATGATTCATAAGCTCATATAAAGAGGGATCATTGGTTCACCTAAAAGTGTAAGATATGATATATGGTTTTGTAGAATAGTTAAATGAGCATTCCAGCATGAGAAACCGATTTCAAATTAAAAGAGTTCGTCACTCAACCAAGTTAATGTAGAAACTAAAATGAATTAAACAAAATGTAAATAATAATTACTGATTCAGAAAAAAAAATCAAACTAGCAAGCAATAAATCTTTAGTGCCCTTTTATGTGTTGGCAATATTTCAATTACAAAAACCGACCAAGGAATTCGATTCTTTAAGAACCGAACCGGTAGGTTCAGACTAGTTCATCGGTTTTCAACTCACCTGCAGGTAATCAGCTCGAATCATAGTATTAAGCATCCTAATTAACAAAGACAAATTTCTAATGCTAATTTGATATTGCTTACCAAGATTATGGCTTTAGTACGCTCTCGTTTTACCTTGTGCTCGGTTTCTTCTGATCCCTCAAAACTCAACATCACATCAACAAAATCCTTGGTTCTATTTTCATCCTTGGATTGAACATGCGCATCAATAATCTTCTCCAAAAATGCATCAAACACATTGGCAACAGCCGTCATACGCTTTGTCAGGCCCTGAAGATCAAGTCCTGCAATTTGCGGAATGTAATCACCCAGAGTTTGTTAGCCTAAAGGGCTACACATAATGTAATTTTGATGATAACAAACATGTGTTTTAAGTAAAAATAATAAATATTGTATTTCACATTTTCACTAGTTTTTTAAGGATAATATTTATGCAAGTGAATCAAGTGAAATCAAGATTGAAGACACTCAACGGACAACGGCGAAATCAAGAATAAAGTTTAGAGCTCAACGGACAAATTATTGCGACAAATTCTTGTAAAGCCGGTATGATTTAATTAATACATGATTTAGTATTTGAGAAGCTCAAGTAATTAATTTAATAATTACTTTTTATAAACTAAAAGGTTTTATTTTTATAAAGTAAAGTATTTTTGTAGATTTGAGTAATTTGGACTTAAACGCTAAGTTTTGAAATCTTTGATTTTAATAAGTATTATTATTAAATTTCAGAGTTGGACGTTTTTACAAACATTTGAAATATTTTGGGCCATACTATAATTTATGAATATTTTAGACTAAAGTGAAAGATTTTGAAAACTTTGAAAAATATGAATATTCTGTTGAAAAGGATCTTTTTGTGAAAAAAAAATATCTTTGGGACCATATCATAATTTTAAAAAGTTTGGAAAAGACAACTATTCTTAAGAATTTCTGAAATTAGACCTATTTGTAAGTTTTTTGACATTTTAGACCGTAGTATAATTATATAAAGTTGTGGGTCAAAGTGTAATTTTAGTGAATAGTATTTCTGTAGCAAATTCAAAAATAACGGTAATATTACTGTTCATGAGCGGCTAGCTGGATAAATCAAGCGGCTAACCGCTTGATTGCGGGAATTTGCCTATAACGGCTAGTTTTAGGGCTTTAACTATAAAAATTCAACTAAAACTTCATTTTAAGGATATATACAAGGAAAAACAAGATTATATAACATATATTGAGCTTCCATTTCGTAAATCATCATTTATTGAATCATTATTAAGCTATAATTTGTTATCCAGTCTTAAAGAGAGTTTCATTGTTGTGATTTTCATTTCTCATCAAATTGTGAGTATACAAGTGTGAAAAACATTTGGGGTGAAGAGATTGGGGATATAATCTCTTATTGTAAAGGTCCATTGATATCTTGAAAGTCAATTGTAAACATTGAAGTCTTCGGAGGCTTGGATAGTGAAAATCTCGAGCTTGGTTGGCTTGGAGGCGTGGACGTAGGCGGAGATTGCTGAACCATGTAAAAATCCGTGTGTTTGTTTTTCTCTTCCCTTACTCTTTTATTTTTATGCTTGTTTGAATTTATTGTTTTCTATTTCATTAAGACGTTAGATTGATTTGTTGTGCGAATTATATTGTATAAATTTTAAAAACCCAATTCACCCCCCTCTTGGGTTGCATAACTTTTATTTCAGAGTTGGCTTTGCAAGCAATTCCATGCCCTCTTGAATCACAATCTTGAACCCCCTGTCATCGAATTCACCATCCGAATATTTCTTCCCAAACACCATTCTATAAGTCATGTCAGCACTCATAGCGGAAACCTTGGTACTTAAATCAACGACACAACGAGCACACGCGCCTCTTTGATGGATGCAATCAAATGATCAAGCTCTTCTTTCCTCATCGCCTGAAAATAATTGATCTTGAAGCTACTCAACAGCTCTAGAGTGCATATTTTTCGGATTGTTCTCCAATAAGACCCGTATGGAGAAAGTGCTAAACCCTTTTGCTCATAAGAAATATGCTTAGCTGCTTGAAGGGGAGGCCTGCACGCAAAGATAAGGTCATGCGTTTTTAGAAAAAGCTCAGCTGTTCGAGGTGAGGAGACGACAATTATAGGCATTAAGCCTAAGCGTAAGTGCATGATGGGGCCATATCTTCTTGTTTTTTGTGTTTTTTTTCCAAGAAAATGTATGAATCAGGGAGAAAAAATTAAATTGCAGCGAGAGCGTGCAAGACATTGTGATATATCTATGCCAAGAAAATTGAGACTTCGGGTTTCAGTGATGAAAAGCAAGAAATGATGCAGCTAAGATATATCAATTCTTTTCTTGGAGAATTGAAGACACAAGGAAAAAACAAAAATGGAATTAGATTCAATGTCTGTACTATGGATAATGGATGTGTGATGCGTATTGGTTTGCTTTGTCCTTTGGGGCAGTACACCAGCAATTTTATTAAGTGGCTGCATTATTACATAAGGGAGGGAATATTTGAACCAACTGAACAACTTTTTACCCCCACTTTTACTATAATTTTTTATTATAAAAATTTCTCTAACTTAAATTATTATTCTAGCCAAACGTTATAACTTTTTAACACGTTTCTCTTTCTAAAATTATTTTTTGTTCCCAATTCTTTTGCTTTTTTGCTCATCCTGCAGTCATTCTCCAGTTTGTTCATATTGGTTCTTATATTTTGCAAGATTCTATCATAGTCAAATCATGGACGGACCCAGCTTAGGCGTACGAGGGCTTCAGCCTCTCCTGGGCCATTAATTTTCTTTTAAACATATCCCAAGTCTATTATGAAAGAGTTAAATAAAAAAATTTGGGCACATTATTTACATGACAAAACATTTGTAGTTTAGTGGTAGGAGTGTTATTTAATGATTTTGGAGTCTTAGTTCAAATCTTTATAGCTATATTATTTTGTTTTTTAAATATGTTTTTTAAATATTTTATGGAAATTATTTAGAAATAGGATATTTTCTTGCGCTTAAAATAAAATAAATAATTTATTACATTTATTATTTAAAATTTAAAAGAGAGTAATGGAATTTAATTTTATAAGACTTAAAATTTGTTCAAGTGAACATTTAGAGAAAAAACACACACACACACCCCAATTAAGTAAAAGTTTTTGAACTAAACCCATCCTAATTTAATCTTCTTTGTTCGCCACCGAGTCAAATATATTTTAAACTTGGCATTCCCCTTCCCAAGTTTTTATTACCTATGTATGCTCTCTAAGAAAATTTCCATCAAATATTTGAATTTAGAAAAGTTTTCTCGGACAAGGGAAGATGATAGATTTACTTTTAGTCACGTATTGTATTAGTAATAAAAGGCGCACCAGGTCAAATAAACAAAATTTATATTTCTATGTGAAATTGTTGTCCAATATAACTCAAATTAGTTTACCTACTTGTGCAGTACTTTCTCTGATCTATCTTATATTTTATTACAAGATTTTAAGATTTCAGTTTGGGGAAAAAATTAAAAAAAAAAAAAAAAAGTAAGCCACTACTATAATGGAGGATTTGATTATGAAACCATGACAATTGACAAACAAAAAACTTAATTGGTGTTTAAAAAAACTAGAGATATAAAGTGTATATTAGGTATATAGACGGGTTTATAGAGAAAAAGATGGATTTTAAATTATGTTTATGGGTTTTTATTTAGTATATGGGTTTTCAAATTATGTTGATGGGCTTAGTAAGTATTATGGTGGGTTCAAATTGCTCCACCCTTACAGAAATGACAATTCATTTAAATAGTTGTCATACATAATTTATGTTTCAAGCAATACATAGGGTAGCTTTAAGCAATCAAGCCATCACCTAAGATACTATATATCAGGAAGGCCCCATTGTACTCACCTAGGCATCATATATTAGGAAAACCTTTTTTTTCTTAATATACTCAAATTAATAGATATTTTTAGGTTATAATAAGAAAGCCTATTTTTCGGGCTCTCTTTAATCAGTAATTATGTTAGAATTAAGAAGTTTTAAACAAATTTTATACTTGATAATCTTAATGTCAAAGAGTTACAATTAATAATATTGTCTAACCATTAATTCACTATTAGTTTTTTGAAGAAAAATATGAAATTATTTATCTATCAAAAAACTTAATTATTTAACATTATAAAATTTCTTAATCTCTTCTCTTTGAATAAAATTATAATATTTATTGATTCACTCTAGAAGAAAATAATTTCTTGAAATAATAATTCTAAAGGAACTAAAAAATATATCTTCTTGAATACTTCTCTTTTTTTAAATTTCTTACTATCTTATTGGTTGTTGATATTTACAATATAATTAAAAATTAATTGGACTTTGAATTTTATTATATTTCATTAAATGTTGAAACTAGTAAAAGTAAAGAAGCATCATAAAAAAATTTCACCTAGTGCTCCCAATATTTTGGAGCCAGATACGTCAACAATTTTCAATAATTCGCCATGCATAAGGTGTTAATTTACCACAATCATGATCTGTCACTAAGATAATAATTTTGCAGCTCTTATTAGGGAATGACACATTAATTCCGACAACAAACGTAGGTGACAGAGTCCACCTTGCAGAGGATAGGGCTCAATTATGACTGTCATGTATGTTTGTGTTGTTGCGGAGAAAGAAGAAATGCAACATTTTGTAAGGACATTTATATTCCTATTTAATAAATTTTTAACTTTTTTTTAATTTTTAAAAGTGATCAATCACAAAAATTTATATTGACAATGATAGATAAAAATAAAATACTGTATAATTTTAGTGAATGTGTTGTTAAAAACTTGGATCTAGAATTGACAAAAATTGACATGACTAAATTACCCGACACGAGTACGACACAAATAAATTAGTATGAGTTGTCAAATTTGAAATGATTATTAAATGGGCCAGATCTGAGTCAAAACAATTTTTTTCGTGTCAGTTTAGGATTAAAGTTCTTGAATCATTTATTATATTAATGACACGATTATATTTACTATTATATTTGTAGGTTCTTGTCATTAATACTCAAATATTAAACATGATTCTCTATTTTTCTTTTATTTATTTATTTTCTTTTCGGAGAGATGAACATATACATGATTTTTATTTATAAAATTCTATGTAAATTTAGAATTTTAATAGTATAAATGTGTAGAATATTAGTAGACATGCATATTTTAGAATATTGATATATAATATTATTTACATATAAACAATTAGAACTTCAATCGTGTAAATGTGAATATTATAGTAGATATGTATATTTATAATATTGATAAATAATATATATAGTAGAGTGCAAGTGTTTAATGTAAATTTTGTTAAATATATAAATATTAGTGGTTTATTGGGTAACTCATTTATTTTCTTTGTTGAGTTATGGTCTCAATATTTTATCACAATTATTAAATAAATCAGGTTTGGGTCAGTCCAAATTTGATACGACAAAAAAACTGACATAACACGAAGCTGTCAAGACCCGTTTTTGTACTTGGATCTTTATTGAATTGTTAGTCCTTGTATAATTAGGCATTGAGTAATTAAGTGGTATTAACCCGGTTCAGTGTCTATATGGTGAGAAAATATTAGATATTGGAAGAAGCTTGCTGAAGCCATCAATTGGATGATAAAAGATATACATTTTTATAAGCATCGAACATTTTTTTTTTTTTAATGATTGAACAGATTTTTGTCTTATAATATACAGTGTAGGTCTTTGGTGAAATATATAGGAAAATAGGGGTGGCTATTATACGGAAAATAGAAATAAAAAAATGATTTTTAATTCGATTCGTTTTGGTTGATACAATTCCATTTCGTTTATTCATTTTTTTATATTTTTCGTTAATTTAGTTTTTTTTTCTCAATAATCAAATCGAACCGAACTAAATGCTAAAATCATTTTGTTTGAAAATTTTTAAACCGAACATAAATTGAATTTAATTGAATTTAATTTTGTTTGATTTACTTTAATTCAGTTCACCCTCAACCAAACCAAATATACACCCTTTAATAAAGAGGGAAATTTACAAGAATGACCATAAAAATTTTACAATTAAATTTGACCCCCTAAAGTTTTTTCTATCATAACTAGTCAAACACCCTATTTTTGGACTAAATTACCCCATCACTTTCATCAAATTTATAAAGGCATGCCACTTTTTCAATTGCAACGCAACTAAATACTCTCAATCCTCAACAACTTAACAAACTTCATCATTCTCAACAAACTCCATCACTCTCAATAAATCAACAAATTTAAGCAAACGAGCATTGCATAATTGAATATATAATTATTAATACGAGAGGTTCTTAAGGTTAGTTTATTCTATGACCATAACCCAAACTTTTAATCTATTGATTTAATCAACTAAGTTTGAAATTAGAGTGGGTTTTGTTGCAATCGTTGTTATTTTTCATTAATAAAACAATGTGATTTGTTAAGTACTTAGTTTGAGTTAAGAAATGAAGATAAAATCATTGAAAACACTAAAAAATCGAGCAAAAAAGAACCCCAGAACAAGTGAGACAGGCGCCTGTCTCACATAAACTCATTGGTTTTATGTGAGACAGACACTTATCCCACTGCCTGTCTCACTTGATCCCACTAGTTTTATGTGAGACAGACACATGTCCCACTACTTGTCCCACTACTTGTCTCACTAAATTTCAGATATTTTCTGAACTTCATAACTTGGGCTACATGTGTCCGTTTTAGGCGTATAATATGCCGTTTTGAAGCTTACGACAAGACAAATCAAATCCAAATATCGTATACTCCATTTAATCCATATAAATGTAGTGCATATTCACTTTACCATATTTTGTAGCGTGTAATCTTAAATTTTTTATTTCTTTTTAATAATTTTTAGGTTTAATGGATTTCGTTGTACTTCAATTATGTTACAACGGTTGGTGGGAGACGTTAGTAGATGGCCGTACGGAGTACGTGAATGCCAAGAATACAACTATTTTAGTTCGAAAAGATTGTACGTTTGAGCAACTTCTAGCAAGAGTGTATGAAGTTTTACAGATAAATCCTAACGAATATAGTATGACGATAAAGGCAACTTTGAAATCTAATAACACAATGTATCGTACATGTTCACTACCTATGGACATATTTAATGATGAAATGGTTAAGGTTGTGTTGCATATGGCCTTTGATGTGGTCAATTATAGATGTATCTCTATATTTGTCACCACATCTCCTCGAGTTCTGACAAAAATCCTGAGCCACTTGTGGAAAGTGAAACTTTGTTTAGAGCAAATGACTATGTCCCCGATATTGAGGAAGAGGTGTTTCCACAGCAAATGTCGTTGCATCAATGTTACTCTCTACTGAACGAAAGTAATGACACCATTGATGAGAATGACATTCCGTTAGCGGATGTTGAAAAAGAGATATTACCATTAGGGACATCATTAGGGCAACATTACTCTCCATTTCACAATAATGATTTCCGCACTTATGATGATCCTGCTGATGACATCAACAACCCAGAAGCTGATAATGCTTGTTTGGAACCGTTCAATAGTATGCAAGGCATGAACTACAATACTAAAGTTGATAATAGGGGCATTGGTCATTCTGATATTCCTATCAATGATGAGGATGAACATTAGTATGATATTCCTATTAATAATAGAGACAACCGACCTATTTCTCCGATGGCCTGTTCGAGGAAGAGGACAACAGTTCATCCCCTCGCGAGTCTTGTTCCAGTTTTACTTTCAAACTTGGTTGCTCCAGACTTAGTTAGAAAATGTAATTTTGCTGATATTGGTGTGGATAAGTTGTTTGCTGAGAAAAATGAGTTAATACAGAAACTGCGCAAAGTGGCCTGGTGAGAAAAAATTGATTTCAAGATTGCATGGTCCACAACAACACGCTTTGAGGCTTACTGTTATTCGGAATCATGTAAATGGCGTATTCGCGCAATGAAAGGTTTGAATGAGTAGAATGTTCCTTGGTTAGTGAGAAGAGTTGATAATGTTCACACATACAGTAATGAGGTATTGCCTAGTGGTCTCCGTTAAATAAGGAGTCGGGTTGTTGGTCATCTTATCGCGGATAAATTTATTTAGGATAAACGGATATACACGCCAAATGACATTAGAGCATAGATGCAGTAAGAATACAGTGTCCAGTTAAAATATTAGCAAGCATATCGGGTTAAAGAAGTTGGTCTTGAAATAGTACAAGGGAACCCTGCAGAGTCATACAACTTACTTTCTAAATACTCTCACGTTTTGACCAAAACGAATGAGGCTACAGTCACACACCTCGAGTGAGATGGAAATGATAATTTTTTTATACTACTTTGTAGCGCTTGGATCTTCCATCAAGGGTTTCACGCAGTACATCAAGCCTGTAATTGTTGTAGATGACATTCATCTAAAGGGACTATATCATGGAAGTATGTTCGTAACAACATGTCTCGATGGTAATAATCAACTATATCTGTTAGCTATTCGGGTCATGGATTCAGAAAACAATGATGCTTGGGAATGATTTATGACGAAATTACACAGAGTAATTGGCGATAGGTCAGAGTTGAAATATAAGTGTGCAACCCAAGAGGGGGGGTGAATTGGATGTTTAAAAAATTATCCTAACAAATCCACACAACAATTCAATCTAATGCCTTAATCAATTCGAAAACAATAAATTCAAATAAACACAATATTAAAAGAGTAAGGGAAGAGAAAACGAACACAAGGATTTTTACGTGGTTCGGCTATCCCCGCCTACGTCCACGCCTCCAAGCTCACCAGCTTGAGGATTTCACTATCCAAGCCTTTCCAAGGCTTCAACGATTACAATTGACTTCGAGGTGTCAATGAACCTTTACAACAAGAGATTATATCCCCAATCTCTTCACCCCAAGTGTTTCCCACACTTGTACACTCACAAATTGATGAGAAATGATAAATACAACAATAAATCTCTCTTTAAGAGTAGATATACAAATTGAAGAACAAAGATGATTTAAAGAATGATGATTCACGAAGTTGAAGCTCAATATATGTTGTGTGCTCTTGTTCTTGCTTGCTTGGATTACCAAAAATGAATTGGCTTTGAGTTTATATAGTTTGAACTCAAAAACTAGCTGTTACTCACATTCTGGGCGTATTCGGCTTGCCGTTTAGCTATCCGGTATGCCGTTTATATGTTACCGTTACGGCAAAATTTTGAATTTTAAATTATCCGGCTTGCCGCTTACGAATCCGGTATGCCGTTTATGCTCCAGAAGCTCACTGGTCGATAACCGGTCTGCCGTTTAAGCTATCCGGTATGCTGTTTTCGAATTGGTAACATTCTGCCCCGTAACCGGCTTGCCGGTTATCAGTATCCGGTAAGCCGGATGCTACAGTAACCTGTACAGTGCACTATTTTCTGAAATTACAGTTTGACCCAAAAACTTTGCAAAACTGCACTACGGCCCAAAACGTTATGAAACTTTACAAATAGGTCCAATTTCAGAATTTCTAAGTAATGTTTTGTTAATCTCAAAACTTTCTGAAATTATAGTATAGCCCAAAACGCTATGACACTTTGCAAATAGGTCCTTTACCAAAGTTTCAAGCAATACTTGTTTATTTCAAAGTTTTCAAAATTCTTTCAATTAAACCATAAACTTTGAAAAACAACCAATTTCATAAAATCATTTTTCCATTAAACATGAAGCATTTATAATATGAAAATAATGATTTATTCAAAAGGAATAAAAAACAATCAATTGCATAAAATCATTTTTCATTAAATATAAAACATTTATAATATGAAAATAATGATTTATTTAAAATATATTTTTCAATAATTTGAGCTTAAAATATTAATCATTCTTAATCTTGTTTGTTATC
Source organism: Citrus trifoliata (assembly GCA_018350135.1). Lineage (NCBI taxonomy): Eukaryota > Viridiplantae > Streptophyta > Magnoliopsida > Sapindales > Rutaceae > Citrus > Citrus trifoliata. The sequence continues at coordinate 189,599 of VKKW01000259.1, read as the reverse complement.
ATCAAAATCAATATTATGGAAACATATATGTTAACAATCTCCCCCTTTTTGATGATGATAAACATTTCATGTATTTAAAGAATGATTCCACAAATTGTTTCCCCTAAATATAATCTTCTCTTACAATTTGCCAATTAACAATTTAAATACATGGATTTTTCTCCCCCTCATCATCAAAAAGAAAAACTTAATTGGCAAAGATAAAAGTAGCAAATTTTGTAAAAATTTGAAAACATATATTCTTCTCCCCCTTCATAAAAAAAAAAGAAAATGTAAGGGAAAAGAATAATAGTAGGAAATTTGTTACCTATGTTGTTTGAGTAGAAATTTTGAAAGAATCTCCCCCTAACAACAAGCATCATCTCATGATAAAAGCCAACTCCATACACCAATAATCATACCAAAATATCATGAACCATTATTCCATTAATTACCAAATCAACAACTCAAAAAATAAAACCATCATATAAAACACTCATGTAATCAAATCATCATTATCTCAAATTCATCAAAATCATCATCTTAATCAAATGCCAATTATCAAAACAATTACTCAAAATGCATATTATTCTCCTCTTTTTGACAACATAGAAATGATATATCCTTTGTCTCTCCCTTTGGACAACAAAAAAGTTCAAAATGCATATTTTCCAAAATCATATTACATGCTCCCCCTAAATATATGACCAATTTAAAATTTTAACCAAAAAGATTTTATCCAAAAATATATCATATTTATCTCCCTTCTCAAAAGAGTAGAAAAAAATGCAATCGAAATAAGAGCATAAAAAGTAATTCGATAAAGATATTACCAATTTTGTGCGAGCAAAAGTTTCGGCATAGTCTCCCCTTAAAATGCTCAAATCCTCCAATACACGACATGGTTAAAAACACTTCCATATAAGTTTAAACAATAATAACCAACCAACAATTCCTTCGATTCATCAAGTAACGCACATATAATCATCAATCATTATGAATTCCCAAAATCATCAAGAAATCAAATCATCAAGAAATCAAATCATTCTAAGTTTATGCCGAATTTTTGAAAATTCTTCTTCGCAAAAAGGTTTTGATTTCTTTACCAAATTGGCATGCATCTTATCAACTATCCAAGCTCTATAATTATCAATCACATTTTATAAATAAAGACAACTAAACACATCAAAGATCTAATGTGACAAAAAAAATCTCATATGCTTAAAAAATATCGAAGTATATGAATTTCTCCCTTTTTTTTTTTTTTCGATCTCATTTAAAGCAAGTTGTGCATATTTAACAATGCGTTAAGAAAGCACAAACAAAAATATATCCATTCACCAATCATAGATTCCATAAGATCAAACTTCATCAAATACAATGGAATCATCAAAGCACAAATATTATCATCAAAACTTAAGCAAAGCATAAGAACATAATGACAATATATAAATCATCAACATCAACATGTGCCATTATAGATCATCAAAATCAACATAGCTAAAAAGCCATCATTATGAGCTAAAGAACAAGTGATCAAATCCATTATTACAAATGCTCACATATATTTTTAAGTGATGATCTAGTAGTTACACCTTGTGATGGATCTTTCAAAATTAAGTTCTTAAGGTGAGAAGAAACATACCTCCACTCCTTGGGGAGTATTTGAGAATTACTTTCATTTTACTCCACATTTGTTTCTTCATGTTGCTCCTTTTGATTTTCAAGTGGTGCCTTCTTTTAGCTATCATTTGATAATTTTCTTGTAGCTCTTCATCTACATTATCATCAAAAATAACTTTCTCCGTAGAGGAAGAATTAGACTTATCAAATATAACAAGTATAAAATTTTTCCACAATCAAAATTCTTTTGTTATATACTCAATAAGTTTTGCTTGTGTTTGAATAGCCAAGAAAAATACCAACATCAAATTTTGGATCAAATTTGCCAAGATTATCTTTTGCGTTCAAAATATAACATTTGCATCCAAATATCAAACAATAATCATCATCAATCCACAATTAAAATAATTATGCAAATGAAAATGTAGGTGCAGGAACCATGGTAATTTAAAATACCCAAAATGCACAAATTCGGTTTTGTAAAATCCAAGAGATGATTTAAGATAATGGATGGTGTTTATATAAACTCCGTATTATCTCCATAATTGTTCTTACATCTCTTGGCAACTTGTTTGCTCATGGATTTATTACCATCCACCATTGTTGGAACAAAAACAAGCTTAAAAATCCAATTTCGGGTTTACAAAAATTGAGTGAAATGGATTTGTTTGAGCCAAGAAAAAAATTGATCCTAGAGATGAATGAAACTAATATATGATGTAGGATCAAAAATGGGCTAAAGGAAGCTTGAAAATGTAGAGAGAGAAACGGAGTTACTGTTCACGCGTGAGAGATGATGATGAAATGAAAGAAAAAAAAGTGAAGAAATCATGATGGAGAAATGTGTAATGAAGATGAAATGCATGGGTAATGGTTTAAGAGATTGATCTTGACATAAAAATGGTTGAGAAATGAAGAGGAATTGATTGGAAATGGAAGAGGGTGGCTCACGGTTTTGAGAGAAAGAGGATGAATAGCACAAAAGCTCACGAATCCGGCTTGCCGGATTTCCTAACCGGCTGGCCGGTTATTGGGCAGAAACGTGAGGAACCAAAAACGGTCTGCCGGATTTGAGATCCGGTTGACCGGATATGAACCCGAGAGCAACAACCATGAATTCGGCTTGCCGGTTTCCTTAACCGGCTGGCCGGTTTCGAGATCCTTAAAAAACAATCTGTTTTCCAGATGTCTTGAACCGGAAATCCGGTTTTGTTCCAGCAAATTCTCAAAGCAAATTCGGATTTTCAAGATATTGAGTAAAAAAATAAGTTTGAATCAATTATAACGATTTTAAACACAAGAATTGATGAGAAATAATTTATATGAAACAATTTAGATTGAAAACGAATGAGAATAATGGATTTTGGAATGAAATCAAGTGAGGAATAATCTAGAGAGAGAGTGAGAACCAGTTTGCCGAAATGAAGAAGAAGATGAACAGTTCAAAAGACCTTCGAATTCGGCTTGCCGGATGAGTGATCCGGTTGGCCGGAAATTGACCCGAAAGCAAGAAGCATGAATACGGCTTGCCGGTTTACATAATCGGCTGGCCGGATTCGAGACAGATTTGTGACTCCACAAATTCGACTTGCCGGATTTTGAAGAACCGGAAATCCGGTTTTGTTCCAGCAAACTTCCATGCGAATTCGGTTTTCCGGTTTTGCTAACCGGTAGACCGGTTGTGAGGCAGTGAGTTGCCTTCCAAATTCGGGTTGCCGGATTAAGAAATCGGTAGACCGGTTATGAAGCAGAGAGGAGGCTTAGCAAATCCGGTTTTCCGGATTGAAAATCCGTTTATCCGAATTTCAACCCGAGAGCTCCAAAATGAAAAAAAAAACAGCTTTCCGGTTGATTAAAAGTGGTATACCGGTTAAGCGTTGGAAAATATTTTTGAAATTTTGTAAGCTCTTAGACTTGTATTATAAACACAAATTTTTTTTTGGCTTAGAAATCGATCAATGTTAAAAAATCATTCAACTTTTCAATAAGCCAATTAGTGTATGAAACATATATACATACAAGACTAAACATATGAAATCGTATCAAAGAATGATGTCAATTTTATAAGTGGATGATGATATAACATAATTAACGACACAAGAATTTATGCATATAATTCATTCATCACAGTCATGAAACAATAAGCATCCAACAAGCATACAATCATGAAGCATATAAGCATTCAAAACTTAAGAACATGCAGAAATGTCAATTTCAAAATAAAAACTGTATTGATTGAGCAAGAATTAACATGCAAGCTATATACCGTTGGAAAGATAATTAAGTTAGCTTTCCAATAAATTTTACAGAGCTTGATTTAGAGTTCTCTAGAAGAAGTTATAACCAATTCATTACAGCCTGTGCAGACTCAAGATAAAATGCAGAAATGTCAAATTCGAAATCAAAACTGTATTGATTGAGCAAGAAGTAACGTGCATGCTATATACCATTGGAAAGATAATTGAGTTAGCTTTCCAATAAATTTTACATAGCTAGATTTGGAGTTCTCTAGAAGAAGTTATGACCGATTCATTTCAGCATGTGCAGACTAGAGATTTTCAACGACGATTAAACATATAATCATTCAAAAGTGAATAAATCAAACACACCACTTAACTATCATGCTTAAACACTTCATAAACATTAACATCAAACAAATCCATCATGATAAATCATTCAATATTACACACAATGATAATTCCATCATGTAAACATACAAGCATACTTTCGCAATTTCATTTATCATGATTCATTCAACAAAATTAATATGGCAAGAATTGTTACCAAAATAATTAAATTATCTTGCCTCATCTTTTTCTCCTAGATCATACTCAAGTGATTATCCTCACAAGCTTTCATCAAGGAACTTCTCCACCATTCCTTGATTGTGGTACCTACAAAGAAAACATTCACGTTGTGCCCTTTGGTACCCAAATGCTCTTGGGTCCTTGAGTGTTAGAAATGGTTCCTTTTAGAACCCAAATACATTTTGCTCCATAATATGCATTTCTCTTAACTGGACATCTAAAACTCATATGACCATTTTGATTGCAATAATGACATACAACTTTATCATTTGTGGAGGCAGCCTTAACAAAATAATTCTTATAATATTTTTGTTTCAAGTAAGGCTTATACCCAAGTCCTCCTTTATTAAACACACATTTTTGTGAATTAAGCATGTTATCCAACATCTTTTGCCCATTTGTGAATTTCAAAACAATTTCATTGAGCTCATTACTCTTTTTCTTAAGCACATCATTTTCTTTCATTAATTTATCAACATGTGATTTTTCATGCTCATACGAAATACTTTGTTGACATTTAAATGATGCAATTCTATCATGCAACATTTTATTATCTAACTCTAGTCCTTTAATTTTTTCATTTAATGAATCATTGTATTTTTGTAAAGCATCATTTTCATTTTTCAAGTCATCTACATATGATTCTAAATGCTCATGTGAAGTACTAAATTTCTCATTTGATGACGCAACTTCATTATGCAATGTTGTGTTCTCTAATTCTAATTCTTTTATCTTCTCATTCAATGAATCAATACATTTTTGCTTGGTATCCTTTTCATTTGTAAGTTCTAGCATTTTCTTCTTAAGGCATGCATTCTTTTTACCAATTTTCATCCACTCATCATACAATTCTTTAAACGCATCATGTAATTCATTATAAGTAGGAAGATCATTTACCTCGTCAAGTTCATCATCTGATTCATCTCCAATTGCCATAAGTGCCAAATTCGACACTTCGTGAAATTCCTCCTCGCTCGTAGTCTCCTCATATACAATTTCGAGTTTTCTCCAAATTTCATAAGTATTAGAACAATTTGAAACTCTATGAAATTCATTTTTATCTAAGGCACAAAATAAGACATTCATAGCCTTGGAATTTAAAGAAATATTTTTCTTATCCAATTCACTTAAAACATTCTTCCTAGGAATGACTGAAGCATCACAAATTATTTCCCATAGTTCATAATCTAAGGCTTGTAAAAACACTCTCATCCTAATTTTCCAATAAGGATAATCATTACCATCAAAGAATGGAGGTCTAGTGGTAGATTGGTCTTCCATGAAAGTTGAACTAATTTGGGTTGCTATTGATCTTTAACTCTAGACGATTAAGTCTACACAAGAGCACCTCGCTCTGATACCAAATGAAATATAAGTGTGCAACCCAAGAGGGGTGGTGAATTGGATGTTTAAAAAATTATCCTAACAAATCCACACAACAATTCAATCTAATGCCTTAATCAATTCGAAAACAATAAATTCAAATAAACACAATATTAAAAGAGTAAAGGAAGAGAAAACGAACACAAGGATTTTTACGTGGTTCGGCTATCCCCGCCTACGTCCACGCCTCCAAGCTCACCCGCTTGAGGATTTCACTATCCAAGCCTTTCCAAGGCTTCAACGATTACAATTGACTTCGAGGTGTCAATGAACCTTTACAACAAGAGATTATATCCCCAATCTCTTCACCCCAAGTGTTTCCCACACTTGTACACTCACAAATTGATGAGAAATGATAAATACAACAATAAATCTCTCTTTAAGAGTAGATATACAAATTGAAGAACAAAGATGATTTAAAGAATGATGATTCACGAAGTTGAAGCTCAATATATGTTGTGTGCTCTTGTTCTTGCTTGCTTGGATTACCAAAAATGAATTGGCTTTGAGTTTATATAGTTTGAACTCAAAAACTAGCCGTTACTCACATTCTGGGCGTATCCGGCTTGCCGTTTAGCTATCCGGTATGCCGTTTATATGTTACCGTTACGGCAAAATTTTGAATTTCAAATTATCCGGCTTGCCGCTTACGAATCCGGTATGCCGTTTATGCTCCAGAAGCTCACTGGTCGATAACCGGTCTGCCGTTTAAGCTATCCGGTATGCTGTTTTCGAATTGGTAACATTCTGCCCCGTAACCGGCTTGCCGGTTATCAGTATCCGGTAAGCCGGATGCTACAGTAACCTGTACAGTGCACTATTTTCTGAAATTACAGTTTGACCCAAAAACTTTGCAAAACTGCACTACGGCCCAAAACGTTATGAAACTTTACAAATAGGTCCAATTTCAGAATTTCTAAGTAATGTTTTGTTAATCTCAAAACTTTTTGAAATTATAGTATAGCCCAAAACGCTATGACACTTTGCAAATAGGTCCTTTACCAAAGTTTCAAGCAATACTTGTTTATTTCAAAGTTTTCAAAATTCTTTCAATTAAACCATAAACTTTGAAAAACAACCAATTTCATAAAATCATTTTTCCATTAAACATGAAGCATTTATAATATGAAAATAATGATTTATTCAAAAGGAATAAAAAACAATCAATTGCATAAAATCATTTTTCATTAAATATAAAACATTTATAATATGAAAATAATGATTTATTTAAAATATATTTTTCAATAATTTGAGCTTAAAAGATTAATCATTCTTAATCTTGTTTGTTATCATCAAAATCAATATTATGAAAACATATATGTTAACAAGAGTTAGTAATTATCTTTGATCAGTGCACTGCTATCAAGAGAGACGTTCTAAAAGCATTTTACACTACTGCTCATGGTGTTTATTTTACCATGTCAAAGGCAATATTAAGTCAAAATTTAGGATGTCCAAAGCTCTTTGGGATCAATTTAAGCCAACCTTTATTAATGCAGTAAATGTATATAGACACGGAGAATTTAAAAGGCAACTTGAAAGGTTGTGGATGCTCCACTCGGGCGCGGCTGATTACTTAGAGAATAATGTGGGTATGTGTAATTAGGCAATGTCTGAATTTGAAGGTAGGAGACACAATATACTTACCACCAACATCGTGGAAAGTGTTAATTCTTTCATGAAGAAATCGCGAAAATTTCTTGTTACTCATCTTGTTAATCACTTTAGAAAAACATTACAGCAATAGTTTTATGATAGGGGAATTGTGGCTGAATCGATGAGCACTCGTTTAACGACGTGACCAGATGAGATAGTCGGCAAAATAAGAATTTTGGCTAAAAAAATGACCATTTGTCCTGTGTCTTAACATCAATTCCATGTTTTGGGTGGTAGTATAAAGGAAGGGATAATTGATATTCATGAAAGGACTTGCTCCTGTAGAGTATTCCAACTTGATCAGCTTGTCTATGCGCGTGCAATTACTGTTTGTCTGACTGTCCGTGTGGATTACATAAGTTTTTACTCTAAAGAATCATTGGTCATGACATACGCAGAACTAGTAGAGCCGGTTGGCGACATGACAATTGGGACATTCTAAAAGAAATCTAGGAAATCAGAGTTAACCCACCAATCGAAGCACCACCACCTGCCCGTCGTCCAGAGCTAAGAATACCTTCTATTGATGAGGATGTAAACTGAAGAACTCTGAGATGTGAGCGATGCAACCAACCAGGTCATAATTGCAAGAGATGTAAAAATAATGTTGTGTCGAATTCAAACTAATTGCATCATTCTAACTAATTATGGACTTTGAATTCTGATTTTGGTGTATTTTACAATTATATATAATCAGGTATTTTATTTCATGTTCATTTGCATAGTAAGTACTAAAATATATCAACAATTACTTATGGCTAAACATATGAATATAACAAAAATTTATATCCATTAGAATAATCTACATCCATACATGAAGTCTCAACCTAGTACAATAACTTACAAAGCAATATCGCCCGTAAATATATCTACGACAATTTTCTTCCTGAAGTATTACTCGTAACTACCATCAAAATTAAGTTTGAGCCGAACATCAAATACATTGTAAACATCAATATAAAAACACCGCAATCACCACTTCCAGGTTCTTATTGGGGTACATCCTTGACGAGTCTTTAGCAAAGTCCAACCGATAACTGTACCAAATGGTCGTCAACTTGAAATCATAACTAATGTTTTTCATTTCCAGCGCCATGGGACACCTGCCGAAACAATATATTATGGACAATTATGCCACTGAACGGATAGCTTCGACACTGGCGGAAATGCCCAAATATATCATCTTTGAACAGTTTCAACTGCCGCTTTATTAATTTTTCTCGGATGGCATTAACAACTACATCTAGTTTGCACATACTCGTGATACGCCCGGGAGAGTGATCGCCATAAGGTATCTTCATCATTCTCACTTCTTTCCTCGGTTCGGGTGAATTATGTAATGTTGTTTTTAATTTGGCCATTTATCTGGCACAAGTTGCAAAAATATTACATGTTAATAAATTATCAACAACAGCCAAAAAAAAAAAAATTGGTCGATTGGTGCGACATAGTGACTGTCACACCAAGAGGCAGGCACGCGCCAGCCTGAGCCTAGGCCTATCGCGTGCAAGTCAAGCGTCGCGCGCACGATGCGTACGACAGGCCCGCCCGCTCTCGCAATGTGCATGTCGTGCGCATCTCAGCCACAACACCCATACAATACATACACAACACAATATCACATTTCCCACTTGAAACACAACAACCTCACTCACCACCGCCATTAACAACCACAAATGCTCAATCCATCACCACCACAACCAACACAACACAATAACAACAACAACAACCCAAAATCGCAACACAAATAAAAAAGAAGTTATAACTCACCTAGGGTTTTGGATTTTAATCTTTGATTTGGGAGATCTCAGAAGATTTTAAACATAATATAGCTTCTTTTAACCGCCGACGATAGACTCTCATGCCGATCTACGCCGCCGACGATGTATACGGGATTCCGGTGATAAGCTTTTGGTGGAAGGAGAGATTTGGGCATGAGAAATGTGAAAGTGATAAGGGTATTTTGGTCCTCAAAATTAGTGTTTGGCTAATGTTGATTGAAAAAACTTTAGGGGGTCAAATTTAAAAATACAAAAGTATTATGGTCATTTGTGTAAATTTCCTTAATAAAGATGAGAGACGAGAAATTTTTTTTCGAATTTACCATTAATGTTCCATTTTTCATATAGTATCTAACTAATCTTAACTATTCATTTTCCTTAGATCTATGGGCTTACTCACAATCGATATAAAAAACTAATATATAGAAAATGCTGTTGATCCTCCCATGAGTGTCACTTCATTTTGTATGATCTTTTTAGTTAATTTTGAAATATATATGTAGCATTAGGCCATGAGGGAATAATTTGGGAGTAGTCTCCGGATAGAACCAATTAGGACAGTATACTTTGGCAAAAGGATAATAATAAAACAAAAATAGTTGTTATTATAAAAATGAATTTTGTTTAATTTGTTTGTATGTCATTGTTCTTTTAATTAGATCAACAACGTTATTGAATTTTAAGGCAATACTTTAATAGCCGAAAGTTATTTGGAAATATGCTAAGGTTATAGGATCCACTCTCGCATTTCAAATTATGGTTATAACACTCTCTTAAATTTATATTTCGCATTTCTTTTGTTATTTACTTATTATGTCATTTAATTTTTAACTAACTATTTGTCTGGATAAATGACACGACTAGACCTGACCTATAAGTCAGATCCTAAATATATATATATATATATATATGGTGTCTGATACGAATATATAACAACCTCTGTGTTTTATCTGAAAATATATATTCAAAACTTGCACAGTTTATGTCTCGTTATACATACTCACACTAAAATTATATACATATAAACATAAGCAACATAAACGTGCTCAAAATGCAAGTTATTTAGCAATGCGTCTCGTAGCCCAACCTCAACTGACTAGAAATTGGTCTGCACGAAATCCTGTGTAAACTTGATAGAAATGGGGTAAATAGGAAAATAGTGAGCTTGTGACTCAATAAGTGCTCAGTAAGTGAATGTAATTATATAATAATAATAATAATAATAATAATAATAATAATAATAATAATAATAATAATAAAGTTATGTGTACTAGTGCTTATACATAATCATGTGACATAACTCCATATTGAATATCATAAATCAGCAAACATAAAATTCATACATAAATATATCACGAACTGCACCAAATAGTACCCAAGAGAAATAACTCTCAATAATCGTAAGGAATATCATCACACGAGTAGAGCGAGGGGAAAACCTCTCAATATTCGGCGTAATTAAACTATCTCACACTCGTAGAGTAACCTAAATCTCAATACGCATGCGCAGAGTGTATAAGGAAGAGTACATATATGGTGACTGGCAATCACATCTCATGACTCAATCAAACATAAAATATGTATACATATAATCATAGCATAATATTAAATCATATTATTAAACATAAATGCTTCACGTAATACATAATAGTAATGATAGTATTCACTCACAAATCCTGTTTCACTCTGGGGTTCGTTGGGCCACTTGTGGGTTCCTTGCTCGAGTTCCTCCTAAAAATATAGGATTCGAAAATTAACTATTAGAACTGATATAAAAACATATGCGTATGATGTAAATTAAATCATAACTACTTAAATCTCATAAATCTATTACCCACTGATCCAACGGATATAATTCTAACTATCCAATTTCAATTCTCGTTACTTAATATTTATTTTTCTTTTCCTTCACTCTCTGTCTTTCTTTCCTTTCTTCTTCTTTTCTTTTCTTTTTCTTCTTTTTCTTCTTTGTCTCACTTCGAAAATGGATGCACAAAATAAGAGCTGCTTTCAATTCCTTCAAATTATATATGGCCACCGACTCACAAACACAAGTGAAGTAAGTTGGTGAAATCATGAAGCAGGCAGCTGGCTATTGCTTTTGAAATCAACCACGTTTGGCTTCTTTTTCTTTTCTTGTTTCAAGTGGTGCATGACAATAAATATGAGACCAAATACCTAATGTGCCACAACTATATTGGAGTGTTGACATTATATCTAAATACTATATAAATATGAAGAGATTTGTATCTATAAATTAATGTGACATAAAAGAAACTAATAAGAAAGAAAAATACAAACAAATAAAATAAAGTTTGAGACTCATTTGAGAGAGTAATTAATTAAATAATTTGAATCATTGAGTTTCATCTTTCACCTCAACTTAGAAAATTTAGCCACTCATATTGAAAAACAAAACACTTACTTTATTTAACAAACTTCTAAAATATATTACAAGAAAATTGATTACGGAAGAAAACAAGAAAATAGAATAAAAAAGAAAGAAAGAAATAATTCCTCAGCTTTCCTTCCGTTTTCTCTAGCTACCTCCCTTCGTACAAACTTCTTCTATTTATAAGCGGCCATCAGCTTCAACTTCTCTTATTCTATTATTATTATCACATAAACAAACAAGCAATAGACGGGTGATGGTTAAGTGACAAAATGGCCACCTAACCATCACTAGCATGATTGCCCACTTTATCTTTATTTTTTAATTTTTTAATTTTTAATTAATTACATATCCTCAATAATACATTCTAAATGGCTCTAGTAATTCTTCTTTATTTCCTGCTTCTAGTTCCAACTATTATTTATTCTTGAAATATATGTACAATATAAAATTAAAAATAAAATTAACATATTATAAATTAATTTAACAAAAAAATATAGTTAGAGAGTATTAAGATAATTTAAGAATAATAAGCTCATTAATCGACACTGAAAGTGAAAAACTGATAATTTTATACTTATTTAATTAATATATACTTTTTAGTGTCAAACAATATCTAATTTAGTGGGCAATATTATCTTAAGAAGCTCCTAATCAAAGCAATGCACAAGTTGTGCAGTCGCCTAAATACGGTGAGTCCCAATTGTAATCCAAGTCATCCTCTGCGGGCAAAACCAAATGGCATCAACACTACTTCCCACAAATCTTTCCAGAAAAAGCTTCTGAGGATCATTCTAGACCTTAGGATCGCTTCCAATTGCCCCAACGTTTATTATTACTCACTATTGACACTAAATTTTTGCACATTAAAAGTGATTGGGTCTTATGAGAGAGAGAGTTTTTGACGGTGCCTCGGGCCTAGGAAACTCATATTTCAAGTTCGACATCCTTTATCTGCAAAACAAGCAACTCGTAAGGGCATCAGTATTGTCACTGGCAAAAACCTTGCGATGCTTAAGTCAGAGATCAGGAATTGCTGAAGTAACAACTTTAAGAAAAGAAAGAGCTCTGAGTTCTGCTTATTTTAGAATGTCTGATTATTGATTAATGACCTTACCTCGTGAGCAGGATGACCTCTTATAGGGAGATTTCTCTAAATCCATGTTGTGTTGGAATACTTTGAGGATATGACATGTGTATAATCAAAGTCGAAGAATCATATTTCAATTATGATCATATTAGGTTTTGAACCCGACAAAAGTATTCAGGAGAATAGATGCAACAGTTAGTCCTTCAGTTTACTTGTTCTGTGCCCGGAGTAAAAGGACAAGTAAACTAATAACCTGATGCAATAGTCAAGTAAGATAAGTTAGAAATCGATAACCAAGACGAAGAATCTAGAGAGATTTTAATCACCAAGGACTAAACTTGGGAGAGAAGAAGCCACATGGGACAAATCAAGAGGCATGAACTTTGCGACACGTGCGCATTATTATGAAATGACATGATCACGTCTTCGAACAGATCATATCCCATTATTATGTCCACATGGAAGGATCTTAAAAGATAATTGATAATCAAATGGCTGGGGTAAAATGGGGGGAAATAATTGAAAGACACCAGTTTAATTTAAAAATTCAACCGGTCTTTGGAAGTAAACATATTTAAAACGAAAGGGTTCGATTTGCTTCCATTTTTCTTTTTTATTAGTCACCCAAACTAGTTCAAATTTCAAATACAATTGAAAGATAAGGAAGAACAACAGAGAAAATCAGAAGTGCTGAACAACTTTGATAGAGAGGATCAATCATGATGGAACTCATTAGTATGTTTTCTCTCTTCCTAATTTCTATTTCAGCCTATGGATATTACTCTCCTTTTTGTTTTGAATTTCAAATCATAGATAAAGCTATAGTGCAATATTAGATAATAAGGGTGTGTTGATTTGGGTGCCTTTTAAGAAAAATGGCTAGTTTTTGCTCATAAGATGACTAGTGACAGAGATTCTACAGGCATTGATTCTTAGAATATATCGGGATAGCCCTCGGATTAGGCTTTCGGAGATGATGATCAGAGAGGCTCTGGCGAAGAAACCATAGAAGTTAGGACGGAGTTAGACTTTGAAAGAATCGAGGATGATATAAATAAGACGAGTGAAACTAGATCTAGAGCCTATCGTTAGAACTAAACCCATATGAGTATGATATGGATAAGATAGAGTCTATCCTTCAGGAGTGTAACCAATCGGTCCTGAAGGAGAAATACCATATCCCAGTGAGGTAGAAATAAGATTACCAAGGAGAGGAGAGAAACCAAGTACCCCTTTGAATGACATGGAAGCTATTTGCACAAAATTCTTTGATTGTGGGTTGACATTACCTATGCAACATTATTTTGCAAAGATGCTAAGTTCATTAGGTTTAGCTCTTTGTCAGTGTTGCATCAACAAGGCCAATTCAGAACCTTACAGAAGCAAAAAGAAGAGAAAAAAGAGAGGATTGGACATACTCAGCATGTGGTGCATTATGTAGAGGCTTATATGAACCGAGAAAAGGCAGAGGAATTGAACAAGTTATCTACCATGGAGGCTTGGGAATGATTAACGGAGCATGACCAAGAGGTAAGGTACCGTGTTACCTATTTAAAATATTACTCATAGATTAATACATTTAACCTATGTATTTTGCTACGCCAATTATCTATATTGCAAATTCAAAAAACAACTCGACCAACTAAGTAAGCAAGCAGCAGAAGTTCCAACCATTAGAAACAAGTTTTAGAAAGAGATAGAGACCATGAATACTCAATTTGATAAGAGAATAGAAGTTGATTTAGTTGAGAAATGATGAGAAGGAGTTGCACTTTCTACTCGCCTATTTAGGGTCGAGCAGACTAGCAAGTTTAGGCTTTTTGTCTCACCCAAGTAGGTTTTGAGACTTTAAAGCCTCAAATTGCCTTAAAAAGATTTCATTATCTTATCTTTCTACTCATCTAAGGCCGGCTGAGCTGAATTAGCAAGTTTGGGTTCCTTGTCTAACTCAAGTAGATTTTGAGACTTGAAACCTTCATTTGCCTTAGAAAGATTTTGTGCCCTTATATTTCTATTGGACTACTCATGGTCAAGCTAAATTAGCAAGTTTTGTATCCTTATCTCACCTGAGCAGATTTGAGACTTGAAACTTGTACTCATTTTGAAAAGATTTCGTGCTTTTATGTTTCTGCTCCCCTACTTTTGGTTGAGCTAAATTAGCAAGTTTAGGCTTCTTGTCTCACCTCAAGCAGATTTTGAGACTTGAAACTTTTACCTGCCTTAAACAATTTGTTTGCTTTTTCTGCTCAACACGCCATCGACGAGCAAGTATGATCAGTTTACGATTTGATAGAGTGTTCTTTTAATGATTGGGTCTCAACTGGTTTCTGTTGGGTGAAGAGGATCTGGTTTGAGCATTTACCGTGAGTACAGGGTAGGTCCTATGGTGTTGCTTTTGCTTGCCATCATTTTATTATAATGCCTAACTGACATGCTTCCCTTTTGAGCTCTTCTTTACCATCTTCTTTCAAATAGTTAGGTGCAATCTTTCAAATATTAGGAACAATCTTCTTTCAAGAAATTGTTGAGTAACAGATGATTTTATTTGTTTGTTTTCTTTTCGTTTTCTTAACAATTATTTTATGTTAATCCATAATCAAACAAATGACATTGTAATTAAATGTTAAGGCGATAACTTGGAATGGCCAAAAGATGTTTGGCCCTGGGAGTAACAAGACCAAACTCTTCTGTCATGTCCAATTCAGTTAGCAACATTCCCCCAGGAAGCTCCCAATCAAAGCAATGCACAAGCTGTGCAATCACTTGCTTAACAATGGTGAGTCCCAATTGCATCCCAGGGCACCCTCTCCGACCAGAACCAAATGGCAAAAGCTGAAAGTCGTGTCCACGTAGATCAATACTACTTCCAATAAACCTTTCCGGAAAAAATATTTCAGGATCATTCCAGGCTTCAGGATCTCTTCCAATTGCCCAAACGTTTATGATTACTCT
Source organism: Citrus trifoliata (assembly GCA_018350135.1). Taxonomy (NCBI): domain Eukaryota; kingdom Viridiplantae; phylum Streptophyta; class Magnoliopsida; order Sapindales; family Rutaceae; genus Citrus; species Citrus trifoliata. Next base: position 173,936 of record VKKW01000259.1, on the reverse strand, counting down.
TGATTTTTTGGGAATGTGGAATCTGTTAACTGTGCAGTCTTCCGTAGATTCATGTGGAATTAGCAATGGCCCTGCAGGATGAAGCCTCAGGGTTTCCTTAACAACCATGTCAAGGTATTCGAGGTTTTCTAAATCTGATTCTTCAACCATTCTGCTTAAGCCCACAATTTTTTCTAGCTCCTTTTGTAGTTTCTTCATTACTTTAGGATGCTTGATGAGTTCTGAAAGTGCCCACTCGACTGCTGTTGCTGAAGTGTCCATTGCAGCTGAGAGCATGTCCTGAAAATAAAGTAAACATGTATCACAAAAATTAATGTTTAGAACTATTAATGAATCAGGATAATCTTCTTGTTTGTGTTTTCATAATCTTTTGAGGATTGATCCTTTTGTCACAGGCTTTTGTCAGTCATGTTTAGTCAAGAACTATTCAGTTATTTACTATCAATCACATATCTATATTTATTGATGCGAAAGCTCACACGAAGAGAGGATTTAGGTCCTTGATAATACATAAGCTCAACACATAAAGAGGATCATTGGCTTACCTAAAAGTTGAAGTTATGATATATAGTCTTAAAGAATTATTTAAACGTACATGCCCTTTAACGTGCAATATAAATAGGACTCTTCAGTCAATAAACAAGCTAAAATGGAGACAAAAATGAAATAAACAAAATGCAAATAATAGTTACAATTTCAAAACAAGGTAACTTAAACTAGCTAGTAATTAAAAAACCCTCGGTGCCCTTCTATGTGTTCTATGTGTTCGTAATTTTTCAACTATAAAAACCGACCAAATAATTCAATTCTTTAAAGACCGCATCAAGGACCGGAAATCAGTGTTAAAAAAAAAAAAGCCAACCCGAACCGGGAGGTCCAGTTCATCGGTTTTCTACTGTTAATCATCTCGACCCATAGTATAAAGCATCCTGATTGACAAAGATACGTTAATGATGCCAATTTGATATTGCTTACCAAGATTATGGCTTTAATATGCTCTCGTTCTATCTTGTGCTCGGTTTCTTCCGATCCCTCAAAGCTCAACATCACATCAACAAAATCCTTGGTTCTAGTTTCATCCTTAGATTGAACATGTTCATCAATAATCTTCTCTAGAAACCCATCAAACACCTTGGCAACAGACTTCATACGCTTTGTGAGGCCCTGAAGATCAAGTCCTGCAATTTGCGGAATGTAATCACCCAGATTTGGCTTTGCAGTCAATTCCATGCCTTCTTGAATCACAGTCTTAAACCCTCTCTCATCGAATTCATCATCCGAATATTTCTTCCCTAACACCATTCTACAAGTCATGTCAGCACTCATAGCGGAAACCTTGGTACTTAAATCTACAAGACAACGAGCACACGCCGCCTCTTTGATGGATGCAATCAAAAGATCAAGCTCTTCTTTTCTCATCGCCTGAAAATAATTGATCTTGAAGCTACTCAACAGCTCTAGAGTGCAAATTTTTCGGATTGTTCTCCAATAAGACCCGTATGGAGAAAGTGCTAAACCCTTTTGCTTATAAGAAATATGCTTAGCTGCTTGAAGGGGAGGCCTGCTCGCAAAGATAAGGTCATGTGTTTTTAGAAAAAGCTCAGCTGCTTGAGGTGAGGAGACGACAATTGTAGGCATTAAGCCTAAGCGTAAGTGCATGATGGGGCCATATCTTTCGGCGAGTTTATGCAAAGCTCTATGAGGAAATTGGCCCAACAAATGAAGGCATCCGAAAATTGGAAACCCTTTTGGCCCAGGAGGTAATTTCTTATTGGTCTTTGTGCTTGTTTTCCATGAAAATGCTTGGAGGAAAAAGAAAACTGTAACTAGAGCAAGTGAAGTCCACAACCACGACATAATGATATATCAAATCTAGGAAAATTAAGACTCCAAGGTTTAAGTGATGAAGAGGCATAAATGATGCAACTGGGATATTTATTCTTTTTTTGGATAACTGAAGGCAAAAGAAAAAACAAAAATGGAGATAAGTTCAATATGTGACTAATGGGCGTCTGAATGCCTAGTAGTTGCTTTGTTTTTGGCGCTGTGTATGGGTACTGTGTTCGTTAAGGTTAAGCAGTTGCATTGTTACTACTGTTAGAATTTTCTAGAGTTTTCTTTGACTTTATTATGTTTTAGTTTACTGATGAGTCATTGAGTGAATCAGAGATCCAATTCAACTAAATCCAAGTTTATTATTTTCTTTTAATATTACAATAAGAGTATGTCAAGAACTTACATTCACTTATTTGATGATGAATCTCATAATTTTTTAAAATTAGTTATTAATTTACTTAGCATCTAAGAGTTGAATGACATATTAGATGTGATTCAATTTTAGACTTAAATATTGAGAGATACTTAGTATTAACTCAAAAGAAAAAATTTATTCCTGCCACCACAAGATTTGAATCATTGGTCAAAAGTAATAGAAAAAATGGTGTCAACCATTGAGCTAAAGAGGGGTTTTCAATTCCAATGCATATTGAACTACCTAGAGAAGAATGAAAACTTATTTGTTTTCATGTGTTTCAAGATCAAGCCTGTGGGTGCTATTTAGTAAAATTTCTTGTGTGAAAAATAAATAGTCTAGAGCTCTAAACCTCGTAGATGGAGAGGGAATAAGGTTGCTTTTAATATATAACAAAAACAAAATATTTCAAGCCAAATTGACAATGAAATTGAAGATAACTAGAAGACATCAAGAAAATAACTTCTCTCGTCGGCTCTTCCTATTGGTCCTGGTTCATGTAAATTAACTTCTTCGAAATCGATACTCAAATTAGGTCACTAGGATAATCCGAACACTAATTAATAAAATCAGATGATAATTATGTGAAAAGATTCTAAAGTGCTGCCGGAGGAACAGAAAGAGTCACGTGAAGACAGGTTGATTTTGATCACCAGTAAATTAAAAACATTGCAAGTTGTTGAATAACATTATTTTTAATATCCTTCTAATCTATTAATACTTGCAATGAAAAAAATTATCGAAACTTTCCAGAATAATTCGTTTACAACACAACTAGTTAACTACTACAACTATGTTTACTAGTTATAAAGTTAGTTGTTTATTAATCGTACGTATTTGAATTTGTTTTTCTTATTTTTCAAATAGCTCTTTGAATTTTTATGATATTCTCAGTATCATCTTCCTTGCTAATAACTATTTTTTTCAGTTGTCTGGTAGATTTTATTTTATTTTTCTCCTTTATTAATATTTTCAAACATGAGCAGTGCTAGCGTGAGTCGTCTTCTAAGGGGGATAAGTGTCCCTTTTCTTCTTTTGTGCTTTATTAAATTCTCTTTGTAAGTTGTAACACAATGATCACCCTTCATATATTTGTTTAATCTTTTTCCTAAGAAAATAATTAACCAAAAAAATAAAGGTTTATGAACAAAAATATGGAGTCATTACTATAAATTAAATTTATTAAAAAAACATTATACAAGTAAAAATAATTTTCAGTCTAAGTCACTAAATTACTTAACAAAATATTAATATTTATAATAAAAAAATTATTTGAATCTACTAAATCAATGATACAAAGTAGTTTGAATATATAAATCAAAATTTAAGTTCAAAATAAGTTAAATCCATTCCACTGATAATTAAGAGGACATATTAACCTCAAATTATTTGTAGATATCATAATAAAAGAGAGGAGTTAAAATAAGAAATTGAAAAGTAATAATGGTGCATTAGTGTTTCTTTTTTAAATCTTATTTGAGAAAAATAAAATTTAGAGTGAAAAATTTTTATGTAAAGTTGTTATTGTCATGTTAAACAAATATTGCAGTCAATTTAAATTCTTAAATAAATATTACTTTAAAAAAACTGAAAAAAATTATAATATAATAATTAAGTATAAATAATAAAGACTATTGCCGGGGCGAAAGACTATTTTCATTAAAGTTGTGCGGGTAAAAATAAAATTGTAACTGTTACAAAGAGTAAGATTGATAATCCATGCTACAAATAAAAACTAAAACAATAACAAAAACATTTAATAAAGCACAAAAACAGAAAAGGGACACTTGTCCCACTTAGAAGCAGCGACTGAGTCAGTCACTTCCAAAGGCGACTGCCGCTAGCAGCCTAGCACTGTTGTTTCAATCATTATTAACTAAACCCCATTTCACACTTAGTATATGGTTAGGAGTCAATTTTTTTTTTTTCATAGCTTTAAACTATTTTGCTTTTTTCTTTTTAATATTTTCAACGCAACCCTAATGTTTCTTTTTCTTCTGTTGATTAAAGAATAATTATAAAATAAAAACTAAATTAAAGGGTAGAAAAGTACTCAATTTCTATAAGAGTATTTTATGACAAAACTACTAATATGAAAAATTTGAACAATAACTTAATGTTTTTCTAACTCAAAAGATATAAATTTCAACTTAACTAAAATTCACCTTATATATTCTCATACATTTATAAAATAAAAAAATCACAAATTCTAATTTTTAAAAAAAAATCTTCCAATGTCATCCAATTAAATTTAATAAATATTATTAACTACTAGTGTGCCCGTGGCGCAATTGAATTGCCGGCTCCAGATTAGAAGATTGCGCGTTCGACTCGCATCGGTTCAATCCGTAATTTCACTACCCATTGTATGGGTATTTCTGTCATTGCAATTAATTTTGCAAAATCCCCCTCAATACTCTCTAATACGATAATAGCCCTATATCTTGACCATATTTCTCACACAAGCCCTCCTCATAATCTGGAAAAGTGGAATTTCACCCACGAACATATCGCGCCACCGAGGAAAGATAAACTCCAATTGCCAAACATGGCCTTGACAAACTTATCGCCTTACTCTCTGCGACTATCCACGCTCTCTTCTTCTTCATTCAACCAAAGCTCATCTCAAAATTACAACTTTACCCATCGACACATCCCTCTCAGCCTCAGAACCCGACCGAGGACCGGAATATGCTGCGTTTGGACCCGACCCAGAAGTAAAAGGGGTCGAAAGAGCGAAGAGCTGGAGTCCAAGGAGCTTGTAAGGGTTTTAATGAGAAGTTGTAGTGACAAAGAGCCGCTTGTGAGGACACTTAATAAGTATGTGAAGGTGGTGAGGAGTGAGCATTGCTTTCTTCTCTTTGAAGAGCTTGGCAAGTCTGATAAGTGGCTTCAGTGCCTTGAGGTTTTTTTTTTTATTTTGGTTCAATTTCAAATTTTTATGCTGTTTTTGTGCAATTTTGGCTTCTGGGTAGTTGGAGTTTGTTGAGTTTCTTGTGCTGTCGCTTGTGTGTATGTTTTCTATAATTATGATTCTGAATTGTGCGTTTGAGTTTTCTTATGGCGTGTTTTGAAGTGCTTTTGACGCCACTATAAGCGCTTTCAAGTATCAAAATTGTAATGTCTGCTTTTACTGACTTGTTGAAATAGGCACGAGCTCTTTTTTCATTAAAAAACAATGGGACTGTTTTCTGGAGAAGTACTTTTAGATGCGGGAAAAAAAAAAAAGAAATGCTCTTGAATTGCTTTCTTGGGAAGCACTTAGTATGTGATGTTTTTAAGTGGAATGCTTTTTAGCAATGTCAATACCTTCCGTTTGTGGTTGCATATTTCATTTTAGTCCTAGAGAGAGATGTTTATTTGGGCCTTATACATGAGCATTGTGATCATATTAAGATTAACTCATAGAAATGCAACATAATGAGTATTAATCTATGATGGCATTGAGTTAATACAATTTGACTTATTTTGTGCAAAGGGAAAATGAGTTTAGATCTAAGGTGTGTCAATGTGGAAGTTGGCATTGCCATGGTGAATTTCTTCAAGCAAACAGTTTGCCTGACTTAAATATTGCATTTTTAGGTGTTCAGATGGATGCAGAAACAACGTTGGTACATTGCTGATACTGGTATTTATTCAAAGTTAATAGCAGTTATGGGGAAGAAGGGCCAAACTAGGTTGGCCATGTGGCTTTTCTCTGAGATGCGTAATAGTGGGTGCCGGCCCGACCCTTCTGTTTATAATGCTCTCATCACTGCACATCTCCACACCCGGGATAAAGCAAAGGCATTGGCCAAAGCACTAGGTTATTTTCAGAAGATGAAGGGAATGGAACGGTGCAAGCCAAACATTGTGACATACAACATTCTTTTGAGAGCTTGTGCCCAAGCTCGAAATGTAGATCAGGTCAATGCTTTGTTCAAAGAACTTGATGAGAGCATCCTTGCTCCTGATATCTATACATATAATGGTGTGATGGATGCATATGGGAAAAATGGGATGATAAAAGAAATGGAGTCTGTACTTTCTCGCTTGAAAAGTAACCAGTGTAAACCTGATATTATCACATTTAATCTGCTGATTGATTCATATGGGAAGAGGCAAGCTTTTGATAAGATGGAGCAAGTTTTTAAGAGCTTGATGCACTCCAAAGAGAAACCAACACTGCCTACATTTAATTCGATGATCATAAACTATGGGAAAGCAAGGCTTCAAGGGAAAGCTGAATATGTTTTTCAAAAGATGACTGCAATGAAGTACATGCCCAGCTTCATCACATATGAGTGTATCATTACGATGTACGGGTATTGTGACAATGTTTCAAGGGCCAGAGAAATATTTGATGAGCTGTCTAAATCAGGGAAGGATATGAAAGTTTCAACCTTGAATGCAATGCTTGAGGCTTACTGCATGAACGGTTTGCCAATGGAAGCAGATTTGCTCTTTGAGAATTCACATAACATGGGGGTGACTCCAGATTCATCAACATATAAACTTCTTTATAAGGCCTACACTAAAGCCAATATGAAGGAGCTTGTGCAGAAGTTACTGAAGCGTATGGAACAAAATGGTATTGTTCCTAATAAAAGATTCTTCCTGGAGGCTTTGGAAACTTTCAGTTCTTCTCTGGCTGGTTCACAATCTGGAAGTGCCAAAATTGATTTGACCAGGTCACTGAGTACTGCAAAGAGTTAGGTTGAAGAAATTAAATGACTCATTTTTGCATTCTTCCGATTCCTTCCATTCAGGCCTGGATTCAAAACAGAGTTTGTGTATAGTATAGGGATGGTTGACTGGCTGGCTCCTGAATATTTTGCCGTTGGCTGATTTGCCCTCCTATGATCTGGTATTTACTTTCTTCCTCATAATAGTCTATTTCATATTTTTGAGACATTTTATCTAGTTGTTTTCAATATATCATGGCTTTAATAATTTCAGTTTATTGCTGACATATTGCAGTTCTGTGGCTTTAAAATTTATCTTAAAGTGCCACTATTTGATTTCTCCTTTGCCAAAAGTCAGTGGAATATTTAACACTCTTAAACGTATTCTGTGCTGGGGATTATTTGGGAATTAATTTTGGTGGCGATCCTCCCTCTACCTCACTTTGCATTCCATCCCCTTCTTCCATCTGCACTTCAGGGTTGACAAAAGCTGCTCTCAGATCCTCACTATTAACCTGATTTCTTCACATCATTATGTAAAGATAAATTTTTTGATGCATTTTTTTTAGTAGTCTTTCAAGGGTATGTACTTATAATAATGCAACAATAAGTACACTTCCATTTTGCTGAACTGAAACAGGGTCCATTGAAGTATACATGCTCTCATGTCTTAGATTTAACGGGGTAAAAGTTAAATCTAATTGCAGTCGTTGTTCAATTAGCAGGATTTATCTATGAAATTGGATTTTTCAATAGCTGTGTGACATATATGAGCAGATCGATGGATTCAAGATGCTGCTGCCAAGATACATAGATGAAAAAATTGTAGCCAAAATTTATGTTCTATTTTATTTGCACGACCAATTGAATAATTCCCCAAGATTCATTGGCTGTAGTATTGCAATACCACAAAATTATTTGTAGTTAATATCATTATCAAACAATGTCATTTCTAACTCTTACTCCATTGTAGGAGAAATAAAACCTTCTATGAATTGTGAGAACACAATCTCAATTAAATTAATACTCAATAAAATTAAAACTTCAATTGAATAATAGGCTTTGCTAATCGACTTAGGGCCAATGTATTAAATTATAATTCAATTAATTAATATTTGCTTAATTAATAAATTTATTGTGGCCACCATATTATTATTTTATCAATGTTCTATAATATTTTTTATCATCAAGTCTTGATCTCAAAATTCAATACCCACATTCTAACAAATGAAGTGGCAAAAGAACTCCATCTCTTATATAACTATGGCAGGGAAAAACAAAGTCACATTAGTTGTTAAATGTAACACTAACTTTAGCTAAAGATCAGTGTCAAGGGAACAGCGCATTTGAACAAAAGAACAATTACATGTACAATGATGATAGTACATTTAGAGCAGCCTTAAATGGGCAACCATTGCAGATTCTTGGATTATGATCAACCTTCTTCAGATTCTGCAATCAAGAATTCAAAAATCAGAGCAAAACTAAGACATATTATAAGAATCAAGGATATATTACATCCTCCATTTAAGCCAAGTTTCTGTATACAAATCACAAGATGAAGCAGATACATCTGTCACTTTGTTCTTGTAGGTTACATTGTTTATCCAAAGGGATTCAGAGTACTTCTATTTTCAGAACACAATAAAAGCATTTCTTCTCCCAACAGTTTCAAGATCAAGAATCAGAAAGTGAAATTTCTGATTTAAAGGCATACCTTGTATGGCTCCCATGTTATCCTCTTCATACAACCCAAGGGGCGAGCCATGAACAGAAAGAAGCATCTCACCACGCTTTGGCTGCCTTAGAGTTTTGGGTGTCACCCCAACAGACATCCTTTGGCTGGTCGGCTGCAACATCAAAGCTCATAATATCAGCGGGGGGTTTCAGCAGCCATATGGCTCAAGGAATTTAGGCACTGTTGTGACAAATAAAAAGTGACTGAAGCACACTAGCTTTAATCACCATCATGATGTCATCACAAAATCATTGGCCTTATTGCATTGTTCTTCCGTTTGCAGACATCAAACTGATTTAACTTCAAAATTATTGATGGCAGAAAGTCTTAGTAGTGCAGGGATATTTGTTCAATTTCACTGAATCATATGCAGGATGCAGATAGCTGGGAGACTATAAGACAGCTAAATCATTTTCTCAAAACCCAGAATTGTACCATTAGATTTGAACTTTTCATTGAATTTAAAACTGTTAATTCAAATAATGACATGAAGAAGAGGCTACAAACCCCAGGAGTTCGGAGGGCTTCATGCATTCCAAACATTTGAGAATTGGATGGCTCCTCCAAAACCTACAAAACGGAAATGTCAAACTAGAAAAACAATAAAAATATGAAAGCTTTTCTTTAATCTTTAGTTAGCTTGAAAAAACATTTGGAAAATCTTCTAGAATATACTCTCATGAGTCTGTTGCATGAGGTCCTTTTGCCTGGACTAAAATACTCCATTCAAAGAACATATATTCGAAGCAATCTAACCATAAAATCAAGCATTTCTTGATTTGAAGGCAGAATATTTATCATGAAATTTTTTACTAAGAAAAGAAAAACACTTCACATATCAAGCATACGGCATACCTCCAGAATCCAAAGCTAGATATGAATAATAGGAACTGGATTAAAGGGCAGTCATTTTATATTCAGATTTCAACAACACCAAAAACACCTCAGTTCAAATGCATAACAAACCATAATTTTCTTGACTAACAATTGAAATTCAACTCAGACAAATCTATATGCTCTTTTCATAGATGCTTGTTTTCTACTTTTTAATCTCCAATTAAGCAACATTTTATGAGGAACCAAAGTAAAAGTATAAAGGTGAGATGGAAAGAACATACAAAGTCTCTGATCTGCAAATTATCAACACCTAGGAGGTTTGTTTTCACTGCAAAGAATAAGGAAACTCAATGTCAAAAACAGTAATGATGAAAATACAATCCCAATTCGTGTCGAATGCATCAAGTGGGAAAAAAGAAATCACACAATACCTGCTTTGCTTGAGAATCCATAGCCACTAAATGATGGAACGCCAGACCGGTGAGGATAACCTATGGACATCCGATGTAAAAGAGAAGCGTGTATATCTTTTCCATCGGCATTGTCCATATAGAAATTACCATCTTCATCCTTCCACCGTACTTCAAATTGTCCATTTTTATCATCTCTTAGAACCGTAAGGTTTGGAAGATTCTCTTCGAAAAACTGAAGCACAGGGGTTTGCATTTGTTCCTCATTGAAATATGAGCGGAGCAAGCGCAACCCAGTGAGTGTCTGTTCAAGCTCCACGTCACGAATTGCTCTAACTGCAGCACACTGTCGTTCAACTGAACAAAAAACTAAATTAGGGTTTTGAAGAAAAATAAAAATTAATTAAAGGTTGGGGATTCCCAAATTTACCTTCTCGGTAAAACAATTCAGCATCTTTATCTTCAACTTGGGACTCTTTAGCCTCTTCGGCATTTGAAGGCAAAGCTTTTTTAGCAGGTTTTCCTCTTCGCTTTGGCGGCATTTGCATAAAAATCTAACAAAATTTTAGCTTAAATTTCAAAATTACCTCAACTAATAATTTTACAAACAAATTATACGCGCACATGATGAATTTCCCAAAAAAGACTCACCTTTTTATGACGGCGACGATAATTTAACGTGATCCGTCGTCGTTTATGGGCCAATCAGGGGAGGAATTGCGGATCCCCTCACTCACTGTGAGTGTTGAGCGGGAATTTGGCGAATGAATTTTGGGAACTTCGATGTTTGAATTTGAGACTGCTGGTCTTTTGTGGTGACTCCTGTAAATTGAGGTATTTATCATTTGGCCCTCATAATGTTATTAATTTTGAAATTTTGGCCCATAGAGTTATCCATGTAACTTTTTAACCCCACAGATCTCCAATTTTGACAAGTCGCTCTTGCCTATCATCCAGCTACCTTATTTTTGTTTTTGTTTTTAATGACTATAATCTACTGATACATTATAATTTATGAAAAATAATAAAGAAACTCAATGGAGGCTTAAATTAGTACGTACCTTCAATATATAGTTGGGAGCACCAACTCTCTATTAGATTAAAAATATTATTTTGTTCTAAAATTAAGTCATTCTAATATTTTTGAAAATTATCCAGATTATTTGCTAGTTGGCAAAGGCTTTCCATTTACAGAGAAGATGGGGCTCATTATATCTTATTGAGCACCAACCCCATAGAAATTTCATTATAATAATTACAAGAGTTGGAAGTTTAAAAAAAGTACAAGAAGAAAGTTGTTATGCATAATAATTTAAAAGAAAATTGGTATCATGTCACAATAATTCTAGTCTCTAAAAATTAATTTTGGTTTGCTTTTTCTTTCTTTATTCCCCAACGTACCAACTTATTAAAATTCGTGAAGTCGAAGAAATAAGAAACTATTGTTTTCTATTTTCTTTTTCTTCTGGCTCCTCTTGTAAAGAATTAAAAAGTTGACATCGAGACTGCTAGGAGAAGAAATGAGTGGTTAAGTGATTTACGAGTGATTTTTTATGAATAGTCATCTAACTTCAAATATTAAGAAAAAATATAGACTAAAAAATTAAATTGAACTTTACTCAATCTTCGAAAAAAAATTAAATATAGAAAAAGGTAAGTGGATCTATTGCACAAGTATAACAAGTCTTTGGTAACATGTGCTAATAACTCTAGAAAGTAGAAATTAGCATTTTAATATTCATTCAACATTGTCTCTTTCCTGCTACTGGTTCTATTAATTGAAAAATAGAGAAGTTTCCATTAGGGTAATATTTAATTTAACAAGTCAATGCTAACTGAACATTGAAATCCTAATCATGGTTGAAATTAATTATATAAAAATAAAAATAAAAATTGCTTTGACATTTTACAAACAACAGTCCTTTCTTTTGTTCACACGTTCATCCTTTCACACGATAAGAGTTACAGAAAATATATATTAATTGAGTAAATACATTCGACTCCATAAATTTTATAAGTTTCAAAATGATGATAGTTAGTCTAATTTCTATCAATATGTCCTACATTCTAATCATAATTAAATGTCTAAATTAATCTCATTATATTGAGGCAATGTTTAGGATTGAAGTTAAAAAAACAAAAATATTTTATTTAGTAGTTTTAACAAAAAATGATGGATAAATATTTAAAAATTTATTTTTTTAACAGTTTATTTTATCAACATAATAAAATAACTTATTTAATTGGCCGCACTAATCCCAGACTACCCTAAATTTTGAGTCTTGACAATCGTATTTCACAATCTAAGAGTTATGATGGTAACTAAACTTACCACTGAAGGATGTTCCAGTCATTAAAGGGTGAGTTGGGGATCCAGTTGATATAGATTAAGAAAATTCAGTCATTAATTGAGAAATCATAAAAGTAGAGTGACCCAAATGCTATTGCTGTATATATCAGCCTTCAAAGAGCTGTAGCCTATAGCAACTCTGAGATGAAGTTTTCTTTCGCCAGAGCGAAGGGAAAATCAAAAGAAACAAAAGGAAGAGAAAATGGTTAATTTTAGCCTTGGAGGACTCATCAAAATATTTCATACATGGAATTTACGGGTTGCAATCTTGCTGAGTCTTTCAATACAAACCGTTTTACTTCTATTTGCTCCCTTCCGAAAAGGCACGGGGCACAAGCTGATAACCTTGTTCATCTGGCTAGCGTACTTGCTCGCACACTGGTCTGCTACTTATTGTGTCGGAGTCATATCTGAAAACCAATCGGATAGGCCTGTGGATGCGGAGAACATTCAGCTTTTAGCACTTTGGCCTTCATTTCTGTTGCTACACCTCGGTGGTTCAGACACCATAACTTCATTTGGCCTTGAAGATAACGAACTCTGGCTCAGGCACTTGATTGGATACGTATTCCAGGCTGTTGCTGCTGTTTATATCTTCTTCATGGCACTTCCCAACGACAGTGTTTCTATCCCAACGATACTCTTGTTCATTGCTGGAACTATCAAGTATGTTGAGAGGACTCGTGCTCTGTATCTAGCAAGCTTGGACAAATTCCGAGACTCAATGCTTAAAAAACCCGACTCGAAGGTTGAGGCCAAAGTTTCATCACAAAGACTTCACTCAGGATATAGCTTGGATTATCTGGAGGTGGTGCACTTTGCTTATCTATACTTCAATCTTTTCAAAGGGTTCATTGTTGACCTCATCTTCAGCTTCAACGAGCGTGAACAGAGCAGAGCTTTCTTTGATAATCTAAGTCCTGAAGATGCCTTGAGAATAATTGAGGTTCAACTCAACTTCATTTATGGAGTTTTGCATACCAAGATTCGGGTGATGCATTCTGTATTCGGATGCATTTTCCGGTTCATCTCTTTTGGTTCAATTGTGGCTGCGCTTTCGTATTTCTATTTTGCAGTGGATAAGTATCGTTTTGTTGGGATTGATGTTGGAATTACATACACCTTGTTCTTGGGTGCCATAGCCCAGGATGTCGTAGCTCTCTTCATGCTCGTTTTCTCGGATTGGACATTTGTCGCTCTCGGGAATCATAAGAATGAGTCAAGACTTGCTGAGATCAGAAGTAGCATAGCCGCCACTCTCCGTTGGTGTCTCGTTCTCAAGAACCCACAGTGGCAAGAATGTCATGCGCAGCATTCACACCGCGGAATCAAGCATGAGGTGTTGGCTACGCCTTTCTTGTTTCGCCGGTGGTCTGGTTCTGTCTCAGGACACAGCTTGATAAGATATTGGCTCAAGGCACGTCCAAGCAGAGTACACAAAGTGAAGAGTTGTTTGCATCTTGCTTGCGAGAACATCATTCATTACTTGGGAATTGATCAACTGATTCAAAATAAGAAGACTACGATCTACGATTTCATTCATAATCATGGCATTGGCAGAATCATTCTCAACATAGCCAATATCACAAACAAGGCCGTCCAGTTTCTACACATTTCCAAGATCATTAGTCTTTTAGGTTTTATAACCATGAAACTCATTGATTTGTTAGGCCTAGCTGATATTGTGGATAAGATAAGAATCAATGCATCGTTATCTCATCAGCCATTAACCAAAGAATTGTGGGTGTTTATATTTGAAGAAATTAAAAGAAAAGCTCGGTTTGCAGCACATGATGCAGGGGCTAACAAGAGAATATGTTCAGCTAAAGGTGAAGGGACTCTGCAGGAATTGGGAACAGAAGGTGATGATCTCATCAAATTAATGAGTTACAGTGCGGATGTTTCTTATGATGAAAGCCTCCTTTTGTGGCACATTGCTACCCAACTCCTTTACTATACTACAGAAGAAGTTGCCGATAAACAGACTTACAATGCTAGAGAATTCAGCAAGATGCTCTCTGATTACATGCTCTATCTTTTAGTACTGAAGCCTACAGTGATGAATTCTGTGGCAAATATTGCGAAAATAAGATTGCAAGATACAAGTGCTGAGGCTGAAAGATTGTTTAAAGAAAAGAGTATAAAACCAAAGGAGGTGAAGAAGGCCTGTGAAAGCATTCTTAACATGGATGCATCTATTGAATTACCACAGGATGTGAAGGAAGATAAAACCAAATCAGTATTATTTGACGGAAGCATGCTGGCGAAAGAGCTTCAAAAGTTGGAGGAGGAGAAGAAATGGGAGTTAGTAAGCAAAGTGTGGGTGGAATTGTTGTCGAGTGCAGCAGCAAGTCAATGCAGTGCAAGGACACATGCCCAACAAGTTAGTACTGGTGGAGAGCTTATTACTTTTGTTTGGGTATTGATGACTCATTTTGGCCTTGGAGAGCAGTTCCATATTAGCAACGGTCGGCGAAGAGCGGAAAAAAACTGATTGTGGCAGCTGATCAATCATGATATTGAATTCGTCTTCCGGAAATCACATCCTTTTAATGTCAGTGTTTCATGTTGAATTATTTTCTGAAATATCTCGTAATAGAAATTATAAGTTTAGATAAATTTCAAATACATAAATAAAACACCATAAGAAGAACATAAAAATTTTGCTTTTCCTTCTTTGACTTGCCACCGGTGTTTCAACTGTTTAGAAGATAGAGGCTTTTTTTAGTTGGCCACTGAGTTGACACGTTCCGACCTTTTTGAAATATATGTAAAAAGTAAAAAAATGAAAATACGAGTCTTGAGTTTTTGTCTTCTCGACAAAACAAAAAAGATATTAAAATTTTCTCCTCAATTTGGGGCTCTTTCGCCTCTTTTCATCCTCAGTTTTCTAGCTCTTTGCTTCCACAATTACATAAATATAACAATGTTAATAACTTTAAATCTAAAAATGTATGTGCATATAAATCCCCAATTAACGTTTTACATAGATTATTTTTAAACTTGACAACAAAAAGACTTTCTGTCGGTGAAAAAAACACTACATGGACATTGAAATTTTTCTTCGAAGGGAAATGGTAATACACAAAGGTGATGGATATATAAATAATGTTGCTTCAAAGAGCCATTAGATAGCGCTCTAGTTTAAAATAGAATTAGAAAAGAGAAATTTTTATTTATTGAAGTTTTTTTTCTAACAAATTACATATTTATAATGGAGCAAATCCACTAGTCTAAGAAAACTCAAATGTGAAATAGAATCCCACCTAAATACAAATAAAAAGACTTTGATAACATACTAAAATACAAATCCAATTGAAATGGTTGTTAGAGATGGCCAACGGGTTGGGCCGACAAAGGAAGGTATATGCGTACTTGTACTTAAGTCATGTCGAGCCCATCATGTGCTTTGTGCACCTTGCCGTGCCTTATTTTTTTCGGCTTAGACTTGGCATGACACAAGTGAAGCACATTTTCCGCGCAAAAAAATAAAAACGCATGATAAATTTTTTTCTTTGTTTTTTAATTTTTTAATAGGGCATATCAAATTGTTGGCGTACTTTTACAAGCCTATATATATATATATATAATTTTTTTTTTGGATCCATGTACCTCTAATCAAATTCAATAGAATTAAAAATTAAAAATTCAAGTATATATTCAACAATAATAAACTAATAATAGTAAGAGAATGTAATATTAATTATCAAGTTAGACCTTACCGTAATAGAATTCTTTTTTAATACTTAACAACAACAATAATAATAAATTTTCTAAAGGGTTAACTTAATTGTTAACTTGGACTTACAAAGAGTTATAGATCATAGTCCATAATAGCATTAATACATATTTATATTTATAAAATCATGATATTTATAACTTTATTTATTAAAATCATTATGTCAATTGTTCATTTAATAAATTATAAACATAAATCAATTAGAGTATTTTTTTAAAACTAAGAATTAATTAAGTTAAAAAATTTGTGCTAATAAAATATATTAAAATGTTTAATTTCAAATTATTTGTAAAATCATAAAATTTTAATTTTACTTCCATCAAAAAGTAAAATGTGCTTATTGCGACTTTTTCACATGTCTTGTTTTAATCCATATCTAATTGTGTTGTTCTTTAAAGGCTCGCGTGCTTAAAATTCTAAACTCGGCCTGGCCCGTGTGCGTGCCTGCCATGCCACCTGCCCCATCAAAGTGTGCTTATGCCGTGCTATGCTCTTGTCATGCCACGCCGCCCACCTTGTTGGCCATCTCTAGTAGTTGTTAAAAATAATTAAATTTAAAATGCTTGTCCCACATCAATGCACTGCCGTTCTGATGCCAAAGTATTGGAGGATTTTCTCAGTGCTGTCAAGTGATGTGCATAAATTTGACCGAATTTGCCTATGGCGGGCTCAAGATCCCCACCTCCGCTATCTTAGGCCTAGGCTTTTCAGGGTTCTGGATTTCTTAAGAAACTAGGCCTACACTTGGTCCTAGGCTAGGCCTAGCCCATTTGTCATCCCCTTTTACGAAACTAAATGAAAAGCATATTACCCACCAATTGTGAGTTAAATTCGCTAATAAAAATGGACACAGTATGTGGCTTCTATTTATGCGGATTGACACTTCACTATTCCCCCCCCCCCCCCCCCCTTTCTAATTAGAGACATTTTGACGAAATGAAAATGTCGTGTACTTATTGGTTGAATGAAAATGTCATCGTTGACATAAAATATAGGAAAAAAATGTTTGCATCCAGTTTTTCTTTGTCATATGCGAATGTCAATTGAATAGACATTGTTAAATTATTAAACTTAAACAAATTTGTTATTAATTTCATACAGTCCAATCACGATGAATCAACAATTGCTATCACGTGCCAATGAGTCTAGGAACTGTGGATAATTATTTTGTTTTTGGGATTCTATCTTTTTTTTTATTCTTTTCTTAATTCTTGCTATATGAATATTGTTTCCTTCATGTCATTTCTTAATCAATCCTTGCAATAACCTTACATCTTAACTTGGGCTGATATTTTCCTAGAAGACAGGAATTGCATTTAACTTGCGGATATACATATGTTGCACTCTATTAAGAAGACCCTTCATCAATAACCAAATGAAGTAATTGCAAGCATCAGAGCATAAATTGATGCATTTAACCATTTGGGTTTAAATAGCTAGTCACTTACTATTTGTAATTGCTTTTACAAATGTATTTCTGGAACAATATTTTGAGAAAGCGTCATTATAATTTGTGAAACAGCGCGATACTGCATTGTTCTGTCTTGAATCCGCGATTTGTCTTCTTTTTCTTAAATTCTTTTCTTGATTCTTGCTATTTGAATATTGTTGACCTTTACTCCTCCTATTTTAATGTGTTTTCTAAATTCTTGCTTCAAAAATGATTCATTCATCCGACAAGAAGTTGTCAAGGAAGAAGAGAAAGAAGGATTCCAAAAATTCCTCATCAATTTATCTATCGTGTTTTTGTTCCCTGTCAATTTTTAATCTTCAAAACGCTAAAAGTCCACTGTTTTTAATCTCTATACCTTGAAAAGCGAAAAGCCAGGAAATGCTTAATCGAATCCCTGAATTTGTCAAGAAATTATGGAACGACTGGAACATACGAGGTGTAATCTTGTTCAGTCTTTCATTACAAACCGTCTTGGTTTTTTTTGCTCCCCTCCGAAAAACCACGGGCCATAAACTGATCATCTTGATAATCTGGTCCGCTTACTTGCTCGCAGATTGGGCTGCTAATTTTGGCATTGGCCTCATCGCTGAAAGAGCAAGAGATACTCCTGAGCTCTCGATGCCCACGGAGAAGGAGCTTTTAGCGTTTTGGGCTCCATTTCTGTTGTTACACCTTGGTGGTCCAGACACTATAACTGCGTTTGCTCTTGAAGATAACGAACTCTGGATCTGGCAATTGCTTGGACTCGTAGTCCAGGTTGTTGCTGCTGTTTATATCTTCTTCCAGTCGCTTCACGGAAACAAGCTTTTGTTTCCGACAGTGCTCGTGTTTATTGCCGCTATGATAAAGTATTTTGAGAGGATTCGTGCTTTGTATCTTGCAAGCCTGGAGAAATTTCGGGACTTATCCCTTAAAATACAACTGGAGAATTTTAAGAGGCTTCGTGCTTTGTCTCGTGAAAATGATCGTGTTATTCCGATACAGGAAGGCAGAGATTATGTCGAGGTCGGTTGTCAATACTTCAATCTCTTCAGATTGATACTTGTTGATCTCGTCCCCAGCTTCAAAGACGTTAAACTTGAAGAACCTTCCATTGATGATTTTAGTCCAGCAGAAGCCTTGGGAATAATTGAGGTTGAACTCAACTTGGTTTATGAAGTTTTTCACACCAAGATCCAGGTAACACATCGTGTATTGGGAATTGTTTTGCGGTTCATAAGTTTTGGTTCTGTGGTGGCAGCCTTTTCAATTTTCTATTTCCAAGTGGACAAGTGTTACAGCCTTAAAACTCGAGGCACGCCAATGCTTGGCTTGCGGCCTAGTGCCAAGCATAATGAGGCAACGGATGTGCGAGGAAACAAGGCAAGTCTGCACGCGGGCTGGGGCGTGGCAGCAACTAGCGGGCTGATGGGCAGCGCGCGCGGGATATGTACGAGGCAGCGCACAAGTGCTCCGAGGGTATAGCGTGCACGCAAATGCGCGCAAGGCATGTGCACGCTGATGGGCAGTGAGCGAGCGTATGCAGCGGGCAAGCGCGGACGCAAGAGCGCGCCAAGCAGCATGCGCGCACACAAAGCGTGCCAGGCAGCTTGCACGCGCACGCTAACGGATAGCGGACAGGCGCGCCAATGGAGCCCGCACGCACAGAACATGTTCCGCACACAAGCATCAGGCCAAGAGGATTGTTGGAGCAATTCTTAGTGGCGGAGGCCCGCCACTGCATGGGCACTACCTATAATGGGGATCTTGTCTAAGTGGGGATGGTCCGCCACTATTCAATGTAACCTAAACAATAGTGTATGGGCAATGCACTTAGGTAGTGGGCTTATTTGTTTATGTGTGCTGGTGGCAAACAAGGTATGGGTTGGGAATAATCTATACTATCCTAGTAAGTGGGGCTGTCACTTGCAAATGCTATAAGTAGCATTATGGGGGGAGAACTTGGGGAGCCAAGTTTTCTACACAGTGAGTGGTATTCTGCAAGCATTCTTGCTGGAAGCTATTTTTAGTTCCTTGTTCTTGATTAATAAGAAAAGGTTGGAAGTCTGTGCTTCCGTAAATCTCGTGCGCCTTGTGTTTGTGTTGTGTTTCGGTTGTTGTATCGTTGAAAATCTTAGGGTGTGTTTCACACACGTAGCCTCCGTTGCGAATTGTCGAGTGGCTGGCTAAGCGGAAAACTTAGCGCCATCACGGGCTTGCCGCATCGAAGAAAATAGCCTTGTGACAACAAGCATGGTTTCAACGAGTTTGATGTTCGCCTTATATACACCCTGTTTTTGGGTGCCATAGCCCTGGACATCATAGCTTTCTTCATTCTCGTTTCCTCCGATTGGACGTTTGTTGCACTCCGGAATTATGGCGACAAATCAAAACTTGGAAGGTTCAAAAACGGCATTGCTGCTGTTATCCACCGCTTTCTCATTCTCAAAAGCCCACGTTGGCAGTGTCCGCATGCTGATGACAAGCACAAGGTGTTGGCTGTCCCTTTCCTGTTTCCCAGGTGGTCTGGTTCTGTCTCAGGAATCAGCTGGACAAGATATTGGCTCAAGGTGCCTCCAAGCAGGGTAAACGAAGTCAAGAATGGTTTTCATCCATCCTGGCAGAAAGTCATTCATTATCTGCGCATTGGTCGACTGATTCCACGTAAGGCCATTGCCGTGGACAATGTCACCCGGTTTCTGCACATTTCTAAAATCATTGATGACATAAGGATCCAAAGATCCCTATCCCATCAGCCATTAACAAAGAAATTATGGCAGTTTATATTTCATGAAATCAAAAGGAAAGCTCAGTATACAGAGGATCCAGAGGCGGGTGTCAAGAGAACTGTATATTCATCTTCAGGCGACCGTACTCTCCACGACTTGGGTACAAATGGATATCATCTCATCGAAATCATGAAGAAGATTTCAAAGAATTATGTGTATTTTAGTATTAATGTAACCGTCCCAGTATGGCATCTTGCTACCGAACTCCTTTACAACACTGCCGAGGAAGTCTCGAATGAGCAGAGTCAGCAGACTAACAATGCTAGACAGTTCAGCAAGATCCTCTCGGATTACATGCTCTATCTGTGAGGTTGCTGGTGAATCAAACTCATCAGAACTAAACGGTGACGTTTTGGCAATTAGAAGAGCACTTAAAAGCCACGAGATAATCACGTGTGTAGTCACTTAACCTTAAAGCTTGAAACGGCAGTTCAGGCTTGTCGTTTAAAGGAAGGTTATAAGTGATGCACGTGACACAAGCATGAAGCAACTCATCTCAGTTCGTTAAGTTTGTTATGCAACGTGTAAGCAATCTGTACAATCTGGGTTTAGCTGATTAGTTGCTCTGGTAGCTATAAGAACAGGCTGAAGGCACGGTTGTGGGTTAAGCTTGTGAGTTCATATCAGAGAGAGAGAGAGTTCAGGGAAGGGTTTTAGAGTTCTCCGAAATCTTGTAAACCAATCTCTGTTAGAAAGATCCTCCATTGTTGATTAATAAAAGCTCTGCAGAAAACTTTTCCCGTGGATGTAGGTTGTACCAATTGGTGCAACTGAACCACGTAATTGGATCTTGTGTTGTCTGTTATTGTTAGTTTCTTGATTCTCTATTCTTTCTAGTTCTTGGGTTACATTGTTACTTATCTGGGTTCACTCTTCATTTGTGCATCTTGAAGTTGTTCTTGATCAAAGGTCCTGGGAAGTGTTTTCATTTGTCTTACGGGTTATAAGCAGATTAAAACACTACACTATCTTTTACTATTGAAGCCTACCATGATGAATTCTTCGCCAATTTATACGAAACATATATTGCGACGAACCAATAGTGCGGCTGACAAATTACTTGAAAAAAATGGTATAAAATCAAGACCGGCGAAGGCTGCCTGTAAAAAGATCATGGATGGACGGGTTCCTGAGTCATCTGACTCTGCACTTGAGGATGCGATAAATTTGGCCAACGGGCTTCAAAAGCTGGATGAGGATAAGAAATGGGAGACAGTTAGCAAAATATGGATGGAGATTTTGTCATACGGAGCAAGTCATTGCACACCAATGGCACACGCCCAGTGTGTTACCAATGGTGGAGAGCTCATTACTTTTGCTTGGCTACTGATGCTTCATTTTCATCTTGTCGAACCAAAAGATTGAATTCATTACGTTATCGGCGTTTCATTCTGTTATAGGTTACCATATAATCCACAAATAAATGAGTCAAGTTGGGAATATTATCTATGAAATAAAGAATGTCTTTCTACTACCATACCCGTTGTGCATCCAAAACAATGTTTTTTTTTTCTCCAATTTTTTTCAGGATAAAAAAATTAAAGAAAAGTAAAAAGAACACCCAGAAACCCAATATTATACCCTTTAATCTAAAAATTGATTTTAAACATTTATAATAAATAAAAATATAATGTTAAAACAATATACTCTATAAGATAATGAACTTTTTATATAAATTGTTTTGAAAATTTTATAAATTATCATAATAAATAATTAATTTGTTAGATTTATTCTAAGATTAATAAAAACTGTTTAGCATATTAATAATACTTAAATGATTGAATTTAAGATTAAAAATAATTTACTTCCCCCCCCCCCCCCCATATATATATTATAACTTCCAAAGTCAAATTTTAAAGTTAATGGATTTTGGGTGCATTTGGTGTATTTTATTGTATTGGATGTATTGCATTATCTGATGCAGGGTGTATTACATTAATATTGTATTAAATTAATGCTATACAATGTTTAGTATTGTTTTATATTCTATTAATTTTTATTTATCCTATGATTGGTGCTATTAATTTTTTATCATATGTTTTTTTGGAGAGATATTATAAATATAAAATATTACCTTCTCCTATTAATTATAAAACTAATAAATTCTATCATTTTTGACATTTCTCAAACAAACAAAATGAGATATTACCATTTTTGATCGAATTCTATAACTATAATCTTCTTCTTCTTCTTTTTTTCCAATTTTGTTAAATATATTTTTTAGAATTTATTTGGTCAAATATGTTATTTATCACTATTGTGTAAAAGCTTAAAACACTAATTTTGATCCACAGTTAATAAAAAAAAAAAAAAACACAGTCAAAATTGTAAAGATACAGTTTGATAATCAAAACGCAGCAAATTTTTTTTATCAAAAATCTCATCTACCGGTGGAATTGCCTAAGTGTGTGATTTGAAAATACAAAGAAAAGTTTTTTAGTTTTTTTTTTTTATTTTTTTTTTATTTTTGAGATGTAATGTAAACCCATGTAACCCTGACACCTCATATGGGTTTTGTTAATTTATGATTTTACCACATTAAAATTTTTGTTTACACAATGCGGTGGAATTGCCAAACATGAGATTATGATACTTTAATATAGTGTAGGACTCTGATACTTTATAATAAGATGCGCCAAACATGCACCATAGAGATATATTGCGGACTGCGGAGGTCCGGTTCGGTTCAATTACAAATCAAACAAAACCGATTACAGTAAGTTAATTTATATTCAAAAATCCGAATTAGAACCGAATATAAAAAAGGATTGAACCGAAACCCATTTTGACGCCAATTGGACCTCAGTTAATTTTTTTCCTAATTTAAACTTATCATCTGCAAAGTTTTATGAATCATCACAAAATCATAATAAACACATCACAAACACATCAATCAAAGAAGCAAGGTGCCATTTGATATCAAAAGATGAAAATAACCAAAACAATGCAAAGAGGATACTGGTAAGCAGCAGTAGCAGCACAGTGAGCAGAAGCTAGATAGTGTCACGCGCCGCAGCAGCTTCGTCCGACGACCACGACGGCAGCGCCATCAGCTTCATCCGACAAGGATGACCACAATGCATCAACACTTGGAAAGCTCAAAAACCACATAGCCGCTGTCATCCATCGGTTTCTCGTTCTCAAAAGCCCACGGTTGCGGCATTCACATGGTGGTGGCAAGTACGAGGTGTTGGCTACACCATTCCTGTTTCGCAGGTGGTCTTGTTCCGTCTTAGGAATAAGCTGGATAAGATATTGGCTCAAGGCACGTCCAAGCAGAGTACACAAGAGCTGTTTGCATCTTGCCTGCCAGATTGTCATTCATTATTTGGGCATTGATCGTCTGATTCCATGTACGGTCAATGCAATCAGTCGTTACTTTCAGCGTTGTGTCATCCATAAAATCATTCAGAATATAGCCCTTGCCACAAACAAGGTCATCCATTTTCTGCACATTTACAAAATCATTGCTTTCCTTGGCCTAGGTGATCTTAAGTATGTGATCAGAAGAAGATATATAAAGAAGGATTCCAAAAGCAATTAATTAACATCCAAGTAAAACTAAATAAGCCAAAAATAAATCTCAATATGTCACATACAAGACGCTAAAGTCTATTGTTTCTATAGCCACTACTAAACAAACATTTAATAGATGACAAATTTAATGGTCTATCATTTGTTCATAAAAAATTATTGTAACGACATGTCATTTTTATAATGCAAGCTGGACGAATTGTCGTATTTTGTTAGAGTACAAGTCGTCCATAGTATGTGCACGGCCCATACAACTGTCGTCTATTAAAATCCTAAGTGACATGTCAGATCTGTCTTTAATAAATGAATGAAATGTCTTTTGGTAGTAGACGACCAATTGTCTTTGATAAGGCATGGAAAAAGCAACTGAATTGGAACCATTGTTGCAGTGATTGATTATTTTCTTCTTCACAGTGTTCTGTATTAGTATATTGCCTTAATGTTTACAAGAAATATGTTGGTGCGAGATTCTGGTTCTCCTCGTTCTACAGCCAGAATCTCGGCTCGATCAACTTCGTCACGACCAGGAGGTCTCCTCGTGAGGCTTTTTCTCCAGAGATTCCTGCGCACACAGACAAGTCAGAGGGCGCCGGTTATTTCCCCGGCGCAAACCCTCCGACGCTCAAGTCAGATACGAAGGTTCGGGGAACGTTTGCCAAAAATCTTATGGCTTTTTCGTGGTTTTCTCTTCTTTTTTTAATTTCTCTTTTTAATCTCAAAAATGCTAACCCTTTTACCTTCGTTGGCTACCTTTTTATAGGCTTCCCAGTTTTCCGCTTTTTCCCTGACGGTATGGGACTCTGACTGCTGCGTTATGGGCAAACGTGGGACCTTGCGTGTTACGCCACGGTTCTGAGGAAAGCGTGGCGGTCGCGGTTCTGTGAGATCTTGCGTGTCACGCCACGGTTCAGGGGAAAGCGTGGCTGTCGTGGTTCTGTGAGACCTTGCGTGTTACGCCACGATTCAGGGGAAAGCGTGGCTGTTGTGCCCAGATTCTTGGGCTGGAGAGCATGTCTTGTCAACTGCCGTCGGCCGGGTCTCCTCGCCTCCCGACAACAAGCCGGGATGGCCATATGCCCCTTGCAGGAATTTGGCCTCGCGGATGGCGTGCTCGCGGACGAGCAGGATATTTCTACTCCTGTTCTTCTGCTATCAGGAATCTGCTCACCATGCCTGGTCTCGTCGACGTATTTATCCCAAACAGTATTTCTCCCTAACACCGGTCCCCCAGTTTCTGGTGTTGGGTAATGTAGTGGACCAGCAGTAGAAACTTGATAATAATCACTCGCGTGGGATTGGAAAAGGCTGCCAAGAGTCATGTCGCATTTAATTGCGGACGAGGTGACGTGGCAGAAATCCCCCCTCCATTTGAATTTCAAACCGACGGTTACGAGACCCTCGGGATTCGGCGCTGTTGAATGCTGGCAACCCAAGAGTCCGTTCTCATTAGAAAAGCCAAACCCTCTCGAACGGCATATCCATCATTCACTTCGTCTTCGTCTCTGTCTCTCCGGCAAAGAAGTTCCGGCATAAAAGGCCTCCATCTCAGACTTTCACCGGCTGAACCATTACTTCAGGTATTTCTTCTATCTCCTTGGTCTCAGATAGTTGTAGATAATTTCTCTTCCCTTCTGTTTGGGTAGTAGTTGGTGGTGTTGTGGTTAGGGCTTAGGGAATGTCGAAAGGCAAAGAGGCAGTCATTGAGGTTGATGACGACGAGTTGGACTTCCTGCCTATTCTGCTCACCGATCCTGCTTTTGATCCCGGGATCCCCTTAGAGCCCACTAGGTCTAGTGTCGGGACTAGTACTAGGAGGATGTCTCCCCAAACAACCTCTACGAGCGGAAGTGATGGTGAGGAGAGATCTTCTGGCTCCGAGGATACTTTGAGTGAGAGCGGCGAGGGTGACTCTGGCGAGGTATCTCCATCCGGAGCGTCACGACCAGAGGGACGGGGTACAGTAGGGGGCAGAGTCTTGTCGCGTGATTATGCCATCGACTATATGACGTGCACGACCACGTTTGACGAACTCGATGACCTCCGTCGTAGGTATAGCATTCCTGGTCAAATATTTCTCAAGGTTCCAGGCAAGAAGGATACCCCTAGCCGACCCCCCAGGGGGTACGTTACCCTGTATCTGGATAGCTTTAAGTATGGGCTGAGGTGTCCCTTGCAACCCTACTTTGCCCGGATACTTAGCGGGTTGAATCTATCTCCTGGTCAGTTGAACCCCAACGGTTGGAGAGTGCTCTCTGGTCTGTTCATACTGTGGGACAGGTGTTGCCAAAGCGAGCCCACGGTCGACGAGGTGAAGCACCTGTACCAGCTGAAAAGTAGCCCAAAAGATGCCGGCTGGTACTACTTCCAATCAAGTACCAAGACCAGGAAACCCATAACCGATCTCCCTACTGGTGGTGGTGGGAATTGGAAGAGGAAATTCTTCTTTGCTGGGGGTCCTTGGGGTCAGGTTGCACAAATGGACAGGAAGGATTATTGGGTCCCACCCCGTTTCACGGTCCCAGGTTGCCTGCTCGCCTCAGATGTCTTGTATCCATAATTGTCCTTGTTTTATTGGTTTGTCTCTAACCAAGTGTCTGTTTGTGTTGCAGTCTCTTGGGGTGTCCATTTCCCGCTCGTACCTGACCAGCTCAAACGGGTCGAGGCGGCACTGGCCAATTCCTGCTCGAGCCGAGAACTGTTAAGTACATACAACTTGCTCGAGTCTCGCTTGATACTTCCCGGCCATTTGATGGAGGACGCTGTGATTGGGGTTCTGACCCGAAAACGCTCTCGACCTCCAACCGCGAAGAGGGACCAGAGTAAGGATGCCCCTACTGCAAAGCGGGCCAACATCGTGCAGCAGGCCCCGCCCTTGAAGATTTTACCTCCTGCCCTTGTAAAAGTTGGGGAAACTAGTGGAGCAGCCACAGATCCTGTTACTTCTTCTCCTCCTGTCGGGCCTCGATCTCGCTTACCTGACAGCCGAGCAGAGCATCTGGTCCCTTACCTCAATGAGTTAACTAGACTCGTGAGCAAGAAGGACCTGGAGGATTTTGACGGCCGCACCTTGGGTGAGCTGGTGGGGGCCATGCAGCATAGCGCTTTCCACCTCAGCTGCATGACCACCTATTACAAGGCTAAGGTTGGTCGCTACGACCGAAAGATGAAGGAGGATATTCAATCGGCGACGACCAGAGCTGAAATTGCCGAGAAGAAAGCAGGGGAGCTGAACCTCGAGAACCTCAAGCTGATAGAGCAAGAATCACAAGCCCAAGCAAAAGCCATTACCCTGGAGGAGGAGCTTACCAAGGTCAAGAAGGATCTGCAGGGGCAGAAGGCTATGTATGAGGCTCAGCTCGAATCTCTCCGCGACTCCCACCGAGCTCAGGTCGAGAACTTGGAGAGAGAAGCCGACAACCAGTACGACCAGGGACTTCGGCATTCCTATAGTTGCATCATGGCTGTCCTCGGGAAGCAACACCCTGATCTGAAGATGGATGACCTTGCAGCCGGTGTTGCTCAACATATGGACGAGGAGGCGGCCAAGGAGGATGCCGAAGGGGTGGAGCCGATCGTGATTGAGGAGGAAAACTCTCCTCCTCATGCAGTCCTTACTGATGTTGGCGAGGCGAGCACCCCCCCGGACGCAACTGGTGATACCCCCCCGGCACCTGAGGAGGTCCAGCCAACCGATGCTGCTCCGGCTCACTGATCCACCGTCTTTTTGTTATCTTTCTTTTATTGTAATGGACGATGTTCATGAAGATTATCCATTCTGTTAATCGTTAACAAATTAATAAAAACGTTTTTTGATTACTTTCTTGTGTTGTAATTATGAATTACTTTTCGTTTGAGAATCGGCTCGTCTTTGTCTGGTTGAGTAGGTTTTAGCTCGGCACATGGTTTTGCCTCATGCCTTGGGAAATATCCCGATACTTTGGAGTCTGCTCGCCTTCTCGTGGCCGGGCAGATCCTGGCACGCTTGGCTTCTGTCTCGCCATAAAACTGGCTTTGAGACTTGGTGAGCCTTTACATGCCTTAGGAACTTCTCCGAATGTTTTGGATTCTGCTGTCTTCTCGTGGCCGAGCAGATCCTGGCACGCTTGGCTTCTGTCTCGCCATAAGACTGGCTTTGAGACTTTGTCGAGCCTTTACGTGCCTTAGGAATTTCTTCGGATGTTTTGGATTCTGCTGCCTTCTCGTGGCCGAGCAGATCCTGGCACGCTTGGCTTCTGTCTCGCCATAAGACTGGCTTTGAGACTTTGTCGAGCCTTTACGTGCCTTAGGAATTTCTTCGGATGTTTTGGATTCTGCTGCCTTCTCGTGGCCGAGCAGATCCTGGCACGCTTGGCTTCTGTCTCGCCATAAAACAGGCTTTGAGACTTTGTCGAGCCTTTACGTGCCTTAGGAATTTCTTCGGATTCAAGTGAATGAGATTCCTCGACGTTCCATTAATGGCAGGATTTGACTTACAGGACATTGTTCGGACATAAAGCATGAAAGATAAACTGTAATGAACATGAGCAAAAATAGCTTCCAAATGCGAACGAGTCTTACTGGAAGTATTTCCGGAGGTGTGCTGCGTTCCATGGGCGTTTCACCTCGTGCCCGTCCGCGCGGACCAGCTTGTATGCTCCGGGTCCCGCTATCTGCTTGACTCTATATGGCCCTTCCCAATTCGGTCCCAGCACTCCTTGAGTCGAATCCTTGGTGCTCTGATTCACTCTTCTCAGCACCCAGTCTCCGACCTTGAATTGCCGTATGTTCACCTTCTGGTTATAGTACCGAGCAACTCTCTGTTGGTAAGTGACTGACCGCTCGGCTGCTCGTTCTCTCCTTTCCATTAGCAGATCGAGATTCAAACATATCTGCTCGTCGTTCTCCTGCTCATTGAAATGATCTGTCCGGTGTGTGGTCGTTCCTATCTCAGCCGGCACGACCGCTTCATGTCCGAAGGCCAAAGCGAACGGTGTCTCCCCAGTTGCGGTTTTGTGGGTTGTTCTGTATGCCCATAGCACACCTGACAGCTCGTCAACCCAAGCACCCTTTTTTGCTCCGAGCCTGGTTTTCAGAAGCCTCTTGATGGTCTTGTTGGCTGCTTCCACTTGTCCATTCGATTGAGGGTGAGCAGGCGAGCAATACTTCAGCTCTATCCCGAGGTTCTGGCAGAAATCCCTGAAGCTGTGATTATCGAACTGCCTGCCATTATCCGTTACCAAGGCATAAGGGATCCCGTATCGGCAGATCAGGTTTCTCCACACGAAGTCTGTTGTTTTCTTTTCTGTGATCCTGCTAAGGGCTTCTACCTCTATCCATTTCGTGAAGTAATCTATAGCAACTATGGCATGTGTTGCTGCTCCTCGTCCCTTTGGCAATGGGCCGATCAGATCAATTCCCCATTGAGCGAATGGCCAAGGGGAGGCCATGGAGGTGAGCTTCTCTGGTGGTTGGTTAGAGAAATTTGCAAAACTCTGGCAGCTTGCACAACTCCTGGTCTTCTTTTGCGCGTCCTGGTGCATTGTCGGCCAGAAATATCCCTGCCTTAGAACCTTGTGGGCCAGGGACCTCCCGCCAGAATGATTTCCGCAAATTCCTTCGTGTACTTCTCTCAGTACGTAATCCGCGTCGTCCTCATCCAAACACCGAAGGAACGGTAGCGTATATCCTCGCCGATACAGTGTCCCATCGATCATCGTGTATCTCGAGGCCTGGGCTCTAATCTTCCGAGCTCGCGACTTATCTGGTGGTAATACCCCGTCTCTAAGGTATGAAACTATCGGGTCCTTCCACGAGTATTTTTGTTCTATCCGCAACACCCCCAAGTTCTGCTCGATGCTTGGGCTGGACTTCACCTCCAGAGGGATCGACCTTGGCATTTTTGGATCGGCTACTGCTGCCATCCTAGCCAAAATGTCTGCTCGACTATTCTGCTCCCTGGGGATTTGTGTCACTTCCACTGCTTCGAACTTCCCCATCATCTGCCTGACTACCTTCAGGTACTGCTCCATCTTCTCCTCTCTTGGTTGGAACCTTTCATTAACATGATTCGCAACCAGCTGGGAATCAGTTCTGACCTTAACTCTGTCTGCTTTCACGGCCTTAGCCAATCCCAGACCTGCTATCAGGGCCTCATACTCTGCCTGGTTATTAGTGGCGGGAAATTCCAACTTCACAGCATAAGAGATCTGCTCCCCCTCCGGGCCTTCCAAGACAATCCCTGCTCCTGAACCCCTCTCCCCCGATGACCCATCTACAGACATCTGCCATACTTGAGTTTCGTCGTTGCCTATAACTGCATCTTGTTGATCTAAGCATACTTCGGGCTCTGTGAACTCAGCTACGAAATCGGCCATTGCCTGGGCCTTTATCGTTGCGCGGGGCTTATAGTCTATGTCGAACTCGCTCAGCTCTACAGCCCACTTGACGAGCCGACCAGAGGCATCTGGCTTGTGTAGAATTTGATGCAACGGCCGGTTGGTTATTACCGAGACCGGGAATGCTTGAAAATATGGCCTCAACTTCCGAGCAGCAACCACAAGGGCAAGTGCCCATTTCTCCAACGGTGGGTATCTGGTCTCAGCGTCGAGCAGGGCCTTGCTGGTGTAGTATATCGGATACTGAACTCCTTCTTCCTCTCTCACCAGAACAGAACTGGCGGCCCGATCCGATACCGCCAAATACAGATACAGCTTGTCCCCATCCCTCGGTGTGGATAGCAGCGGAGCTTGCTGCAAGTATTGCTTCAAGTTCCGGAAGGCTTCTTCGCATTCTGGGGTCCATTCCGTTTTCTTTCCCCTCCTTATCACTTGAAAGAATGGCTGACACTTATCTGTAGCCTTGGATATGAATCTGCTCAAGGCCGCCAACCTCCCCGTGAGGCTTTGCATCTCCTTCAGGTTACGAGGGAATGTCATTTGCACAATCGCCTGGATTTTCTCGGGATTTGCTTCGATCCCCCTATGGCTCACCATGAATCCCAGGAATTTCCCTAACTCGACCCCAAAAGCACATTTCTCCGGGTTGAGCTTCATCTTGTACTTCCTCAAAAGCTCGAATGTCTCCTCGAGGTGTCTGACGTGTTCCTTCGGGATTTTGGACTTGGTGATCATGTCATCCACGTACACCTCCATGGTTTTCCCGATCAAGGGCTTAAAGACTTTGTTCACCAGCCTTTGGTAGGTGGCCCCCGCATTCTTGAGACCGAATGGCATCACCCTGTAACAGAACAAACCTTGGTTAGTGATGAAAGCCGTGCTCTCCTCATCCTGCTCGTGCATGGGGATCTGGTTGTATCCCGAGAATGCGTCCATGAAGCTAAGCAGACCATGTCCAGCCGTTGAATCTACTAGCTGATCGATCTTTGGTAAAGGGAAGCTGTCTTTTGGGCACGCCTTATTGAGGTCTGTGAAATCCACACACATCCTCCACTTGCCGTTTGCCTTCTTTACCAGCACCACATTCGATATCCACTCTGGGTAACTGACTTCCCGAATGAACCCTGCTCTCAGGAGCTTCTCCACCTCGTCATTTACAGCCTCATACCTCTCCTGATTGAAGCACCTCCTCTTCTGTCTTACTGCCCGAGCACCTTTCTTAATTGCCAGCTTACGGCATGCTACCTCAGGGTCAATCCCCGGCATGTCTTCATGTGTCCAGGCAAACACATCAGCATGAGCCTGTAAGCATTTCACCAACTCCTGCTTTTGCTCCCCCTCAAGTCTCGACCCGATTCTGACCGTTTTTCTCGGGTTCTCTGGTCCCATGCTTACTGTTTCCAGGTCCTCTACAGGTTCTTGTCTGCCAGTCGTGTTTTCCACTCGGGTGTCGAGGGATGTTATCTGCATTGTCTCCCTCGCTGCCGAGGAGTAGCAGCTTCTTGCGATCCTCTGGTCTCCTCGTACCACTCCTACTACCCCCTTCACCCGGTACTTCAGAGCCAGATAATGGTTGGACAACACCGCTTTGCTCATCCTTAAAAATGGCCGACCCAGGATCATCTGGTAAGGGCCTTCCTCATCCACTACGACAAAATCCAGTATCATTGTCCTCTCTGTCGGGGGGCTCCCAATTGTGACAGGCAGTTCGACCACGCCCAGAGGAACCAGCTTCCCTCCTCCGAACCCCTTCAAGGAGGTGTTGGTGTGTTCCAACTTCCGGTCGGCTATTCCCATCTCTTCCAAGGTTGACTTAAATAACACATCGACTGAGCTCCCTGTATCAACCAGTATCCGGTCAAACTTCTTGCTAGCGACAGTAGCCTTGATGACTAAAGCATCCTCGTGGGGGTATAGAATTCCTTCCTCATCCTCATCCGTCCACATGATTGGCACTTGCCTGACTCTCGCTCGTTTGGCTGCTGGGGTATTGAGGAGTACCTCTTTACTGGTCATGGCGTACCTAGCATAATTTTTTCTCGATCTGTTGGAATCTCCGGCCAATGTTGGGCCCTCAGCTATCACCCTTACTGCGGGCTGCTCGCGCCTCAAGTTTCTATCACTCTGCTCCCCTTCATCTGTGGTGGCCACCGTCGGGAAAGTCCCATCCATAAACTCGTCCAGGTACCGATTTCTCACCAAGTCTTCGACCTGGGTCTTGAGATCTCTACACTCCGTTGTGGTATGGCCATGGGTGCCATGGAACTTACAATAACGTCCTCTGTCCCTCATGTTGGGTAGCTTTGTTATTGGTGTAGGGAGGCGCAGCAGCCCTCGATCATTTATGGTCTCGTACACCTCATCCAGGGACATCTTCAAGGGAGTGTACCGCCCATAGTCCTGGTTCTGGTCGATCAGGTGCACTGCTCTTTCTCTGTTTGCCCCGCTCTGAGCTGGGGGCGGTGGAAATACTTCTGGTCTGCTCGTTCCGCTACCGTGGGAATGTTGATGATGACCGCCAGATGCCGAATCATGCCTTCTCCAAGGCTCCCTAGCTGGGGAACGAGGAGGTTGCGCCCTGCTGCGCTGATACTGTGGTGGCCTCTGATGAGGCTGGTAAGCAGCGACCCTAACTCCTGCTCCGCTACCGGAGGCCTGGTGGTCCCTCCTCCTGACCGGCCCATTCCCTGGTAATGCTCTCTTCTCTTTCCTCCCCAACCCTTCTAACTGGTCCGTCTTAATCCGTGCAGCCTTCTCCTCTTCAATCTCGATGTCTCTTTTGGCCTGTTCGTATGCGGCTGCATACGTTTGAATAGCTGGGCTTATCAAATTGTACCACAGTCTTCCTATCTTCACCCCCTCTTTCAGTCCCCGTAACGCCTGAGGGTGGTTGAAGGCTCCCAAGTCGAGGACAGCCCGATGAAACCTCTTGATGAATTCCCGAAGGGTTTCTTGCTCCCCCTGTTTCATGCTTTTCAGCTTCATCACGTCATCTTCCGGTGACATGGCCCCACTGAACTGCTCTGCGAACTCCTGGCACATCTGTTCGAAGGTTTTAATGCTGCCCCGAGGAAGTTTCCTGTACCATTCTCGTGCACGTCCCTCGAGGGATAGTGGGAACACCCTGCACCTTTGGGATTGAGATAATCCTTGCACCCCAGTTATGTCATTGAAGCGCTCTATGTGCACCAGCGGATCAGTTCTTCCCGAGTATCTGAGGTCGGGGAGGCGGAAATCTCTCGGAATAACTGCCCTCATGATCTCTGCTGCGAGCGGTGATTCTCCGTCCAGCATTATCCTCCAACCAGGGGCTCTGTTCCTTCCTTGCATGTCGTCAATTATCTGCGCTAGTCTGCGGACTTCCCCCTCCAGCTGCCCTGCACAACCAGGGTCACGCGCCGCAACTTGATCCCGCTCTCGCTCTACCTCATGCAAGTGTTGCCTCAACTTCGACTCCTCTGCATTCACCACCCCGTCGTCCTCGTCACAAGTTCGTCTTGCCGGGGACTGCTCTCTTTCTCTATGAGATTCTTCCCGCAGAGGTACGTTACCCCTCTCACCACCGAATCTCCCGGTGGTTTGACTTCTCCCCCCACTATCGGGACCAGGTGCCATTCCGTCGCCTCTCGCCCTCCCCTCTTGGGTTACCCTTCGCTCGCTCCGCAGCCCATGCAGGATGGTTGTCAAGGTCTCCATCTGCTTTTCCATCCGTTCCATCCGGTCGAACATGACTTTTTCCCGTGCTTCACTGACTATCTCCCTCAGCGTCACGGAATCGTTAAGCCTCATATCACCCCCTTGAGCACTACTTCCTCCTGTCTCCATCGCTTTTCACTTGCTTCACCCCTCCTCCTGCTATCAACAGAAGCTTTTTGCTCTGATTCCCCACAGACGGCGCCAAAATGTTGGTGCGAGATTCTGGTTCTCCTCGTTCTACAGCCAGGATCTCGGCTCGATCAACTTCGTCACGACCAGGAGGTCTCCTCGTGAGGCTTTTTCTCCAGAGATTCCTGCGCACACAGACAAGTCAGAGGGCGCCGGTTATTTCCCCGGCGCAAACCCTCCGACGCTCAAGTCAGATACGAAGGTTCGGGGAACGTTTGCCAAAAATCTTATGGCTTTTTCGTGGTTTTCTCTTCTTTTTTTAATTTCTCTTTTTAATCTCAAAAATGCTAACCCTTTTACCTTCGTTGGCTACCTTTTTATAGGCTTCCCAGTTTTCCGCTTTTTCCCTGACGGTATGGGACTCTGACTGCTGCGTTATGGGCAAACGTGGGACCTTGCGTGTTACGCCACGGTTCTGAGGAAAGCGTGGCGGTCGCGGTTCTGTGAGATCTTGCGTGTCACGCCACGGTTCAGGGGAAAGCGTGGCTGTCGTGGTTCTGTGAGACCTTGCGTGTTACGCCACGATTCAGGGGAAAGCGTGGCTGTTGTGCCCAGATTCTTGGGCTGGAGAGCATGTCTTGTCAACTGCCGTCGGCCGGGTCTCCTCGCCTCCCGACAACAAGCCGGGACGGCCATATGCCCCTTGCAGGAATTTGGCCTCGCGGATGGCGTGCTCGCGGACGAGCAGGATATTTCTGCTCCTGTTCTTCTGCTATCAGGAATCTGCTCACCATGCCTGGTCTCGTCGACGTATTTATCCCAAACAGTATTTCTCCCTAACAAAATATATTATTGAAACAGCTAAATGGTACGCATATTCGCTGCAATGGAGGACTTGGGGCAGCTTGGCACCGATAAAAAAGAAGAAAGCTTGAAGAGTTTGTGGATGCGGAAGAGAATAGGTGACAGGGTTAATGGGTTGCAGACTTACGGGTGGTGGGGTTTTGTCAAGGTCAAGTTTAGGTGCTTCAATTTATTATCCATCACGATTTCCAGCTCTCATTCACTTCTCAGGTAATCATAAGTCGCAAGGGAAAGTGCCAGACCTTTGCCACTTCTAAAGCCAGGGTAGCCTGATTTTAAGCATTGTATGTACAGAAGAATTTCTCCTATTCTATATATGCATATGTAAAAGAATCATTTGCAAGGAAGGCTTCAAGGGAAAGCTGAATATGAGTGTCTCATTACGGACGTATGGGTATTATACATATGTAAAAGAATTATTTGCAAGGAAGGCTTCAAGGAACACTACAATTAAGTACACACCCAGCTTCATCATATATGAGTGTCTCATTACGGACGTATGGGTATTGTGACAATGTTTTATGATCTATAGGAATATTTGATGAGCTGTCTAAATCAGCGAAGGAGATAACATTTTCGACCTTGAATGCCATGCTTGAGGCTTATTGCATCAACGGTTTGCCAATTGAACCAGATTTGGAAACTTTCACTCTTTCCGTTCTTCTCTGGCTAGTTCACAATGTGTAAGTGATAAAATTGATTCGAGCAGGTCACTGCTGCCAAGACTTACATTGAAGAAATAAAATGACTCGATTTTGCATTCTTCTGATTCCTTCCAATCAAGCCTACCTAGATTCAAAATGGATTTTGTATAGCATGGGGATGGTTTACAGGCTGGCTCCTGAATATCTTGCCGTTGAGCTGATTTGTACTCCTATGATCCGGTATGTGCTCTCTTCCTCATGCTAGAATCTAGTTCATATTTTTGGAATATATTTTATATATTGTTGTTTTAACATATTAGGGTTAGGGGTGGATATTGGTTGGTTTGGATTGAGTTTTAAGTCAATCTAAACCAAACGATAAAATTTTGGGCCCAACCAAAGCTAACCCACATATTTTTAACCTAATGCAAACCAACTCATTTAGGTTTGGTTTAAATTTTATGATCAAAATATTTTTGATAAATTTAATTATATCAAAATTATAATAATTATTAGTTGTTATTAACTATTAAATTAATATTAAAATATGAAAAAATATAGTGGATAAATAATATATTTTACAATAACTTCATCTTTAAATTAAAGAATACTAGAAAATTAAAATAAAATTTAATCACGAAAATTATTGTTTCTCAATAAATGAGAACGTAAATTCTACTAATAAACTTCCACAACCATGACATCAATAAGTAAATTAAAAGAAAAAAATTAAAAACTAGTAGTATTTATCATATTACAACACAACTTCTAACAATGTCAATACAAATCAAAATAAGATAAAACATCCCAACTCAAGTATCAAAGCAATTCATCATAATCATTTCTATCGCAGTACTTTAATCAAAAGATTCCATGATCAACTGAGTCTGCTACTTCACCAACAAAATAAATAACCAAAAAAGAAAAATTATAATGTTGAATAATTATAAAGATGAGTAAATTTGAAAAGAACATGATTCAAACCAAAATCGGAAGAATAACATCAATTGAAAGCCATCGCCTCCGTGGAATTAAATTAACTTAAATCAAATCAAATTTTCAAGCAAAAATATTGGAACCTTTAAAATTGTAGGGAGATCGGGCAGCTCCCTGAGGATTTTTTCTGGCAAGGAATCTTCAGAAATGGTCTTAAATGCGGCGTTTAAGTTTTTCTAAAGAATCTATGTCAGACAAGAGATATAAAAAATGGTGAGAAATTGAATTTGAATGCAAGCTTCTGGAATAAAAACAATGGAATTAATTTTTTAAATTAATTTTGTTTAATTTATTTTCTATTGACACGTCTTCAATTTTGGGAATTTATCTATGGTCCATGAGTAAACCATACCCAAATCATTATAAAATAGTTTCGTACATAAATGCCCAAATTGAAATCATTTTCATGATTTACCCAACTTAAACTATTTTATTTGGTTTGGGCTTGGGTAAACCCATGGGTTGCCCACCCTTAATTAATGTATTAATAATTTCTTTTTTTTGGGCTTACATATTTTAGTTCTGATGCTTAATTAATCTTATAAGTGTCACTATTTGATTTATTCTTGCCTAAAGCCCAAAAGTCAGTGGTGCATCAACATTCTTAAAAGTACTCTGTTTAGGGGATTATTTGGGAAGTAATTTTGTACAGAGAAACTGCTGTTGATCCTCCCTGCACTATCTGTTTTAATTGATTTCCTTTCTCTGATTTGGTTATTTGATTATTTTCAGAAAATTGCACATATTTATAAATATTGTGTTACCGATTTGCCAATTGTACCAATCTAGTATAAACTTGTGTTTGATATTTTTATTGTTAATTGGCATTAATCTGCTGTAAGAATGCAAATGAATAAAAATAAACATAATATTTTGAAAATGGTATTGTTTGCCGGTGAATCTAGAAATTGTGGAATTTTTTTCCTTTTCTTGATTCCATCTTTTATTTATTCAATTCTTTTCTCTATTCTGGCTACATGAATATTGTTTTCCTTTACTCCACCTGTGTCTTTTACTCCACCTGTTTCTTTTCGTAGTTTATGTTTTGTAATGATCCTTTCATTATGCACCAAGTTTCCAGGAAGAAGATATATAAAGAAAGATTCCAAAAGCAATTAATTAACATCCAATAAAACTCAATAAGCTAAAATTCACCTTAATTTATCACTTACAAGACGCTAAAGTCCAGTTTCTATAGCCATTAATATTTGCTTCATAGTTGGGGACGAATTTGCTAAATTCAAAACTTGGTAATGTTAAACGGCACCGTTTTGTCTATAAGCTACTCAATAATATCACAATGGCAAGACATGAAGGCGTTTTGGCTAAGGTTTAAGTGATGCATTGAAGCACGTGAGAGGAGAATCGAGTTAGTTACAATGCTGTCATTCACACGTGGATGAATCTGGTGCAATCTGGGTTTATAAACGACTATTTTATAAGCTGATTATTGAGGTAGTTTCAGCAAGATTGAGAGAATTTTCTTGAGAGAAATAGTCATCTTGTTTCTTATACATTTCTCTATGTAAGCTCTGTAAAATCGCTTAGGATCATCAATAAAACTCACTCTGGTGGCTTCTTCTGTGGATGTGGGTTGTGCTTCATTGCACAACTGAACCACGTAAACAGAATATCTTTGTGTGTGTGTGATTGTCCGCTAATCTTATTCATGTCTTGTTTCTTAATCTTTGGTATCTCGGTTTAAGTTCTTAATCATTCATTGAGCTAATCAAGGTCTGTTGATTGTTTAAATGCAACTTGTTTGATCCTGATAAAAGTTTGGGCAGTACTTGATAGTTTGGTTTCCAATGGCCATCTAAACACTACAATTGGTATCAGAGTTAGACTCTAAGGTCAAGATCCAAGTATGGCTACTCCAGAGATCGATCTTGACAATTTTAATGGAAAGAATGACTTTAATATGTGGAAGGTTAAGATGAAGGCAATGTTGGTTACTCAGGGTCTTAGAGATGTTATTCACCTAGTAACCAAGAAAGAAGGGACTCTAGAACAGGCTGCTGAAATAGACAGGAAGGCAAAGGGGACAATAATCTTGAGCCTTGTAGACTCAGTAAAAAGGGAAGTAGCACAAGGAGCCACAATTGCCACAATTGCTGACTTATGGACCAAATTGGAAAGCATATACATGAAAAGGTCCCTTGCAAACAAATTGTATATAAAGAAGAGGATGTGAGCAGATTGTATATAATAGTTCATTGTCAGTTAAAACAACGCGCATTTAAATAAATTTTTTCCTTTATATCTTTTCTTAATTAGGATTCTGTAACAATTAACTAACAATAAAGTAAACTCACTAACAAGTCAAAAAGAGGAAAAAAAATCCTCAAATCTACGTTATATATTTTTCAGTCTTTTTGTTTTTCCAATCTCAATAGCAATAGTTCTGAACAAGAATTCTATAATCTTGACAACAGCGAAAAGAGAGAAAATTGTTAACTGAATCCCAGAAAGTACGTATATTCTTGTTGAATCTTTCATTACAGACCATTTGCTCCATCCGAAAAGGCACGGGCAACAAACTGATCAATTTTCTCATTTGGTCAGTTTTGTGACATAAAACCGTGCAGCTTGTTTGTACAACAAAAAATAGACTTATGTTCTTGCTTAAGCTTATCTACAAGGATGTTGCTGCTGAAGTTTGTTGCATAAAAATTTTGTTTATCTGCTTGAGTTACTAGCTGCTTGTTTTTGGCATTTTAATTTTATCTATTGGCTTCTTACTCTTGATTTTCTCTAACATCTTTGGCTTCCATCTTTGTTTGACTTCTTTATTGGCTTTTCTCTCTGGACTTGCTTCACTTGCTTGCTGTCTTCATGTTCCTTAGTTTTGTTTCTCCACTTGCCATGCTTCCTTTGCGCTCATCTTTGCTTCCTTTTATAGTGTAATTTAATATTCTTTTAAATGTTGAAGCCGTGGCACCTGGACTAACAAGCCTTACCACTGGCCTTAAACAAACCCGAGCACCCGTCTTAACAAGCTTGAGTTGCCTGTTTTAGTTTATTTAATAAAGCTAGCAAGTGTACATATATTCACTACAGCCAGCTTACTTGCTGGCAGACTGGGCTGCTAACTTTGAACAGTGCTCATTTTCATTGCTGGAATTATCAGGTATTTTGATAGGATTCGTGCTTTCTATCTTGCAAGCTTGGCGAAATTCCAAGACTCGATGCTTAGGGAACCTAACCCCGGCCAAAATTATGGAAAGTTCATGCTTTTCCTGATTCTTGCTGCAATGTTATTTCTTTCTTTTTCTTGGTTCTTTTCTTGATTCTACTGCATAATTATTTTGTCTTCCTTTTACTTTTTTGTTAAAGGTCTTGTTAAGTTACATTATATGTAGCTTACAAAGAATTTAATTTTAATTTCAGATAATCTCAAATTATTTTAAATATTATTATCTTTTTATATTGGATGATTACTTTTGTTTGGTGTAAGTTACGTGGCCGGTAACTTAGCAGCTGCCCTTTCTTAATTAATTCTTGCTAAAATGGTTCCTACCTTGTACACACAGTTTCCAGGGAAAAAGATAAAGAAAGATTCTAAATACAGATCATTAACGTTGAAGTAAACTCAGTAGCACGCCAAACATTCCTCCACCTCGTGTTTTCGTTATCTTTAGAATTTTCACTTTTAGTAGACAATATTAAACCCATTTTTTTTTAAATCTCTATATTGAAACTCAATCTTTATCAATACATAAAACCTATATCTTTAGCTTTGCTGATTTTTCTTTAATACAAGAATTGCATTATCATCTATAACTAATTTTTTGTCTTTTAAACTTTTTAACAAATAGGTTATATGATACATATATATTTGTCGGAATTTCGTGATTGAAATTTTAATATAATTTGATTTTGAATGTAAATATAAAGTTTTAAAAAGATGTCAAGTAATTCTAGTTTTTCAACTCTATTAGTATGCAGTAACTTGTACTCGATGGTGAGATTTTGTCGGAGTTCATCATGAGATGGAAATCAAACATTGTCTAAATGATTATCAGATTAAGACCCTTCTAAAATTGTTTTGCATGATATTAACAATATATAAATTATTCCAAAAAGGTATAAACATTACATAATTGAACGGGAAGCAATTCACGGATCATGTAATTTGGCCTTAAATATTCTTTCGTAATTTGATCTCAAATATGTAGGATTAAAATGGTCGACGAATGCGCTATTTATCTCCCTGATACACATAAGTTGCCCTCTATTAAGAAGATCCCTCATAAGTCATAACCGAATGAAGTAATCGCATGCATTAAATAGATGGATTTAGTAATTTGGGTTTAAATAGCTAGTCATTTGTTATTTGTGATTACTTTTACAAATTTATTTCTGGAAAAATATTTTTAAAAAGTGTCACCGTAATTTGTAAAACACCGCCATATAGCTCTGTTATTCGGTCGCCAGTCAGGGTAGTATTGTTTGAATCCGCAGTGTTATTCTTTTCTTGATTATTGCTATATGAATACTGTTTACCTTTACTCTTTCTATGTCTTTGTCTTAATTCTTGTTCGGAAAATGATTCTTTCGTTCGGCAAGAATTTGTCAAGGAAGAAGATAGAGAAGGATTCCAAAAGCTCCTTATTAATTCCCCCTCAATTTTTCACATACAAAAAGCACAAAATCAACTGCCCTAATCGCTGTAGAAACTCTGCAACAGAATTTTATTGAAATTCAAAGCAAAAAGCAAGAAAATGGTTAATCCAATCCCTGAAACTGTCAGGAAATTATGGGATAACTGGAACATAAGAGGTGTAATCTTGTTCAGTCTTTCATTACAAACGGTCTTAATTCTGATTGCTCCCCTCCGAAAAGGCACCGGCAGTAAGCTGATAATCTCCGTAATCTGGTCAGCTTACCTTCTCGCGGACTGGGCTGCCAATTTTGGCGTTGGACTCATCACTGAAAGAGCAAGAGATACTCCTGAACCTTCGATCCCTGCAGAGAACAATGAGCTTTTAGCATTTTGGGCTCCATTTCTGCTGTTACACGTCGGTGGTCCAGACACTATAACTGCTTTTGCACTTGAAGATAACGAACTCTGGCTCAGGCACTTGTTTGGACTCGCATTCCAGGCTGTTGCCGCTGTTTATATCTTCCTCCTGTCACTTCCCGGAAACAAGCTTTTGTTTCCAACAGTACTCGTGTTTATTGCTGGAATGATAAAAAGTTTTGAGAGGATTCGTACTTTGCATCTTGCAAGCCAGGAGAAATTTCGAGACTCAACTTCTAGAAAATTCGTGGAGCGCAGGTTAAATGTGATAAAGGAAGGCGGGGATTATCTGGATGTGGCTAGCCAATACTTCCAATTTTTCAAAGGGATAGTTGTCGATCTCTTGCACCACTTCCATGCATATGGACTTGATGTTAGAGGACCATCATTTGGTACTTTTGGTCCAGAAAAGGCCTTGGGAATAATTGAAGTTGAACTCAACTTGTTTTACGAAATTTTCCACACCAAGATCCAGGTAATATGCTCTTTATTGGGAATTATTTTGCGGTTCACATCGCTTGGGTCTGTTGTGGCAGCCCTTTCAATTTTCTATTTCCGAGTTGAGAAGCATGGCCGTTTCAATGAGTTTGATGTTCGAGTTACATATGCCTTGTTCTTGGGTGCCATTGCCCTTGACATCATAGCTTTCTTCATGCTCATTTTCTCCGATTGGACGTTTACTGTTCTCCGGAATGATGACGTTAATTCAAGATTTGGAAAGTTCAGCAACCTCATAGTTGCTGTTCTCCGGTGGTTTCTTATTCTCAAGAGCCCACGGTGGCAGCATTCACATGATGGTGGCAAGTACGAGTTGTTGGCTACACCTTTCCCGTTTCGCAGGTGGTCTGGTTCTGTATCAGGAATCAGCGTGATGACATTTTGGCTGAATGCACGTCCAAGCAGAGTACACAAAGTCAAGAGTTGTTGGCAACTTGCCTGCCAGAATGTCATTCGTAAATTGGGCATTGATGGAATCATTGCGTGTACGGTCAATGCAATAGATGGTTGCATTCATAGCTGTGGCATCCCTAAAATCTTTCTGAATATAGCCCTTGCCACAAACAAGGTTATCTATTTTCTGTACAAAATCATGGCAGAATTAGGCTTTTTGACAGAGAAACTCATTGCTCTGTTAGGCCTAGGTGATGTTGTGCTTCTGAGAAGAATCAAAAGATCTCAATCCCATGAGCCATTATTGAAAGAAATGTGGAAGTTTATATTTTCTGAAATTAAGGAAAAAGCTGACGACGCAAATGATCCAGAGGCGGGGAATAGTGGAATATGTTCAGCTTCAGGCAGTTGTACTCTGAAGAAATTGGCAAATGCTCGTGTTGAGGAAATCACAGAAGATGTACCTGAACTTCCTGCAAGTGTTGTATTATGGCACCTCGCTACCAATCTCCTTTACTACACTAATGAGGAAGTCTCAATTCAAAAGACAAAAGATGCTAGAGAATTCAGCAAGATCCTCTCTGATTACATGTTCTATCTTTTACTAGTGAAGCCTACCATGCTGAATATTGCGGCAACTTTGATGAAATTAGTGGCGCAAATTTTATTTGATTTATCGGACCGAAAAATAAGTTCGGTCAAGAAAATCTGTGAAAAAATTATGATCAAAGACAACGATATAAAAGAACTGCGTGATGCAGCAGATTTGGTCCAGGAACTTAAAAAATTCGAGGAGGACAAGAGATGGGAGCTAGTGAGCAAAGTGTGGGTGGAGTTGTTGTGTTATGGAGCAATTCGTTGCAGAACAACGGCACATACCCAACAAGTTACTAGTGGTGGAGAGCTTATTACTTTTGTTTGGGTATTGATGCTGTTAGGGAGAAATACTGTTTGGGATAAATACGTCGACGAGACCAGGCATGGTGAGCAGATTCCTGATAGCAGAGTTCTGCGAACAGGCGCGCTCCGTAAGGGCCTGGTGCGCGGAAGAACAGGAGCAGAAATATCCTGCTCGTCCGCGAGCACGCCATCCGCGAGGCCAAATTCCTGCAAGGGGCATATGGCCGTCCCGGCTTGAGGTCGAGAGGCGAGGAGACCCGGCCGACGGCAGTTGACAAGACATGCTCTCCAGCCCGAGAATCTGGGCACAACAGCCACGTTTTCCCCTGAACCGTGGCGTAACACGCAAGATCTCACAGAACCACGACAGCCACGCTTTCCCCTGAACCGTGGCGTAACACGCAAGATCTCACAGAACCGCGACCGCCACGCTTTCCCCAGAACCGTGGCGTAACACGCAAGATCCCACGTTTGCCCATAACGCAGCAGTCAGAGTCCCATACCGTCAGGAAAAAAGCGGAAAACTGGGAAGCCTATAAAAAGGTAGCCAACGAAGGTAAAAGGGTTAGCATTTTTGAGATGAGAGAAAAAATTAAAAAAGAAGAGAAAACCACGAAAAAGCCATAAGATTTTTGGCAAACGTTCCCCGAACCTTCGTATCTGACTTGAGCGTCG
Source organism: Citrus trifoliata (assembly GCA_018350135.1). NCBI lineage: Eukaryota > Viridiplantae > Streptophyta > Magnoliopsida > Sapindales > Rutaceae > Citrus > Citrus trifoliata. The sequence goes on along the minus strand of VKKW01000259.1, from coordinate 130,000 downwards.
GAGGGTTTGCGCCGGGGAAATAATCGGCGCCCTCTGACTTGCCTGTGTGCGCAGGAACCTCTGGAGAAAAAGCACCACGAGGAGACCTCCTGGTCGTGATGAAGTTGATCGAGCCGAGATCCTGGTGGTAGAACGAGGAGAACCAGAATCTCGCATCAACATTTTGGCGCCGTCTGTGGGGATCAGAGCAAAAAGCTTCTGTTGATAGCAGGAAGAGGGGTGAAGCAAGTGAAAAGCGATGGAGACAGGAGGAAGTAGTGCACAAGGGGGTGATATGAGGCTTAACGATTCCGTGACGCTGAGGGAGATAGTCAATGAAGCACGGGAAAAAGTCATGTTCGACCGGATGGAACGGATGGAAAAGCAGATGGAGACCTTGACAACCATCCTGCATGAGCTGCGGAGCGAGCGAAGGGTAACCCAAGAGGGAAGGGTGAGAGGCGACGAAATGGCACTTGGTCCCGATAGTGCGGGGAGAAGTCAAACCACCGGGAGATTCGGTGGTGAGAGTGGTAACGTACCTCTGCGGGAAGAATTTCATAGAGAAAGAGAGCAGTCCCCGGCAAGACGAACTTGTGACGAGGACGACGGGGTGGTGAATGCAGAGGAGACGGAGTTGAGGCAACACTTGCATGATGTAGAGCAAGAGCGGGATCAAGTTGCGGCACGTGACCCTGGTCGTGCAGGGCAGCTGGAGGAGGAAGTCCGCAGACTAGCGCAGATAATTGACGACATGCAAGGAAGGAACAGAGCCCCTGGTTGGAGGATAATGCTGGACGGAGAATCACCGCTCGCAGCAGAGATCATGAGGGCAGTTATTCCGAGAGATTTCCGCCTCCCCGACCTCAGATACTCGGGAAGAACTGATCCGCTGGTGCACATAGAGCGCTTCAATGACATAACTGGGGTACAAGAATTATCTCAATCCCAAAGGTGCAGGGTGTTCCCACTATCCCTCGAGGGACGTGCACGAGAATGGTACAGGAAACTTCCTCGGGGCAGCATTAAAACCTTCGATCAGATGTGCCAGGAATTCGCAGAGCAGTTCAGTGGGGCAATGTCACCGGAAGATGACGTGATGGAGCTGAAAAGCATGAAACAGGGGGAGCAAGAAACCCTTTGGGAATTCATCAAGAGGTTTCATCGGGCTGTCCTCGACTTGGGAGCCTTCAACCACCCTCAGGCGTTAAGGGGATTGAAAGAGGGGGTGAAGATAGGAAGGCTGTGGTACAATTTGAGAAGCCCAGCTGTTCAAACGTATGCAGCCGCATACGAACAGGCCAAAAGAGACATCGAGATTGAAGAGGAGAAGGCTGCACGGATTAAGACAGACCAGTTAGAAGGGTTGGGGAGGAAAGAGAAGAGAGCATTACCAGGGAATGGGCCGGTCAGGAGGAGGGACCACCAGGCCTCCGGTAGCGGAGCAGGAGTTAGGGTCGCTGCTTACCAGCCTCATCAGAGGCCACCACAGTATCAGCGCAGCAGGGCGCAACCTCCTCGTTCCCCAGCTAGGGAGCCTTGGAGAAGGCATGATTCGGCATCTGGTGGTCATCATTAACATTCCCACGGTAGCAGAACGAGCAGACCAGAAGTATTTCCACCGCCCCCAGCTCAGAGCGGGGCAAACAGAGAAAGAGCAGTGCACCTGATCGACCAGAACCAGGACTATGGGCGGTACACTCCCTTGAAGATGTCCCTGGATGAGGTGTACGAGGCCATAAAGGATCGAGGGCTGCTGCGCCTCCCTACACCAATAACAAAGCTACCCAACATGAGGGACAGAGGACGTTATTGTAAGTTCCACGGCACCCATGGCCATACCACAACAGAGTGTAGAGATCTCAAGACCCAGGTCGAAAACTTGGTGAGAAATCGGTACCTGGACGAGTTTATGGATGGGACTTTCCCGATGGTGGCCACAACAGATGAAGGGGAGCAGAGTGATAGAAACTTGAGGCGCGAGCAGCCCGCAGTAAGGGTGATAGCTGGGGGCCCAACATTGGCCGGAGATTCCAACAGATCGAGAAAAAATTATGCTAGGTACGCCATGACCAGTAAAGAGGTACGCCATGACCAGTAAAGAAGGCAAACGGCAAGTGGAGGATGTGTGTGGATTTCACAGACCTCAATAAGGCGTGCCCAAAAGACAGCTTCCCTTTACCAAAGATCGATCAGCTAGTAGATTCAACGGCTGGACATGGTCTGCTTAGCTTCATGGACGCATTCTCGGGATACAACCAGATCCCCATGCACGAGCAGGATGAGGAGAGCACGGCTTTCATCACTAACCAAGGTTTGTTCTGTTACAGGGTGATGCCATTCGGTCTCAAGAATGCTGGGGCCACCTATCAAAGGCTGGTGAACAAAGTCTTTAAGCTCTTGATCGGGAAAACCATGGAGGTGTACGTGGATAACATGATCACCAAGTCCAAAATCCCGAAGGAACATGTCAGGCACCTCGAGGAGACATTCGAGCTTTTGAGGAAGTACAAGATGAAGCTCAACCCGGAGAAGTGTGCTTTTGGGGTCGAGTCAGGGAAATTCCTGGGATTCATGGTGAGCCATAGGGGGATCGAGGCAAATCCCGAGGAAATCCAGGCGATTGTGCAAATGACATCCCCTCGTAACCTGAAGGAGATGCAGAGCCTCACGGGGAGGTTGGCGGCCTTGAGCAGATTCATATCCAAGGCTACAGATAAGTGTCAGCCATTCTTTCAAGTGATAAGGAGGGGAAAGAAAACGGAATGGACCCCAGAATGCGAAGAAGCCTTCCGGAACTTGAAGCAATACTTGCAGCAAGCTCCGCTGCTATCCACACCGAGGGATGGGGACAAGTTGTATCTGTATTTGGCGGTATCGGATCGGGCCGCCAGTTCTGTTCTGGTGAGAGAGGAAGAAGGAGTTCAGTATCCGATATACTACACCAGCAAGGCCCTGCTCGACGCTGAGACCAGATACCCACCGTTGGAGAAATGGGCACTTGCCCTTGTGGTTGCTGCTCGGAAGTTGAGGCCATATTTTCAAGCATTCCCGGTCTCGGTAATAACCAACCGGCCATTGCGTCAAATTCTACACAAGCCAGATGCCTCTGGTCGGCTCGTCAAGTGGGCTGTAGAGCTGAGCGAGTTCGACATAGACTATAAACCCCGCGCAGCGATAAAGGCCCAGGCAATGGCCGATTTCGTAGCTGAGTTCACAGAGCCCGAAGTATGCTTAGATCAACGAGATGCAGTTATAGGCAACGACGAAACTCAAGTATGGCAGATGTCTGTAGATGGGTCATCGGGGGAGAGGGGTTCAGGAGCAGGGATTGTCTTGAAAGGCCCAGAGGGGGAGCAGATCTCTTATGCTGTGAAGTTGGAATTTGCCGCCACAAATAACCAGGCAGAGTATGAAGCCCTGATAGCAGGTCTGGGATTGGCTAAGGCCGTGAAATCAGACAGAGTTAAGATCAGAACTGATTCCCAGCTGGTTGCGAATCATGTCAATGAAAGGTTCCAACCAAGAGAGGAGAAGATGGAGCAGTACCTGAAGGTAGTCAGGCAGATGATGGGGAAGTTCGAAGCAGTGGAAGTGACACAAATCCCCAGGGAGCAGAATAGTCGAGCAGACATTTTGGCTAGGATGGCAGCAGTAGCCGATCCAAAAATGCCAAAGTCGGTCCCTCTGGAGGTGAAGTCCAGCCCAAGCATCGAGCAGAACTTGGGGGTGTTGCGGATAGAACAAAAATGCTCGTGGAGGGACCCGATAGTTTCATACCTTAGAGACGGGGTATTACTACCACATAAGTCGCGAGCTCGGAAGATTAGAGCCCAGGCCTCGAGATACACGATGATCGATGGGGCACTGTATCGGCGAGGATATACGCTACCGTTCCTTCGGTGTTTGGATGAGGACGACGCGGATTACGTACTGAGAGAAGTACACGAAGGAATTTGTGGAAATCATTCTGGCGGGAGGTCCCTGGCCCACAAGGTTCTAAGGCAGGGATATTTCTGGCCGACAATGCACCAGGACGCGCAAAAGAAGACCAGGAGTTGTGCAAGCTGCCAGAGTTTTGCAAATTTCTCTAACCAACCACCAGAGAAGCTCACCTCCATGGCCTCCCCTTGGCCATTTGCTCAATGGGGAATTGATCTGATCGGCCCATTGCCAAAGGGACAAGGAGCAGCAACACATGCAATAGTTGCTATAGATTACTTCACGAAGTGGATAGAAGTAGAAGCCCTTAGCAGGATCACAGAGAAGAAAACAACAGACTTCGTGTGGAGAAACCTGGTCTGTCGATACGGGATCCCTTATGCCTTGGTAACGGATAATGGCAGGCAGTTCGATAACCACAGCTTCAGGGATTTCTGCCAGAACCTCGGGATAGAGCTGAAGTATTGCTCGCCTGCTCACCCTCAATCGAATGGACAAGTGGAAGCAGCCAACAAGACCATCAAGAGGCTTCTGAAAACCAGGCTCGGAGCAAAAAAGGGTGCTTGGGTTGACGAGCTGTCAGGTGTGCTATGGGCATACAGAACAACCCACAAAACCGCAACTGGGGAGACACCGTTCGCTTTGGCTTTCGGACATGAAGCGGTCGTGCCGGCTGAGATAGGAACGACCACACACCGGACAGATCATTTCAATGAGCAGGAGAACGACGAGCAGATATGTTTGAATCTCGATCTGCTAATGGAAAGGAGGGAGCTAGCAGCCGAGCGGTCAGTCACTTACCAACAGAGAGTTGCTCGGTACTATAACCAGAAGGTGAACATACGGCAATTCAAGGTCGGAGACTGGGTGCTGAGAAGAGTGAATCAGAGCACCAAAGATTCGACTCAAGGAGTGCTGGGACCGAATTGGGAAGGGCCATATAGAGTCAAGCAGATAGCGGGACCCGGAGCTTACAAGCTGGTCCGCGCGGACGGGCACGAGGTGAAACGCCCATGGAACGCAGCATACCTCCGGAAATACTTCCAGTAAGACTCGTTCACATTTGGAAGCTATTTTTGCTCATGTTCATTACAGTTTATCTTTCACGCTTTATGTCCGAACAATTTCATGTAAGTCAAATCCTGCCATTAATGGAACGTCGAGGAATCTCATTCGCTTGAAACCGAAGAAATTCCTAAGGCATGTAAAGGCTCGACAAAGTCTCAAAGCCAGTCTTATGGCGAGACAGAAGCCAAGCGTGCCAGGATCTGCTCGGCCACGAGAAGGCAGCAGAATCCAAAACATCCGAAGAAATTCCTAAGGCATGTAAAGGCTCGACAAAGTCTCAAAGCCAGTCTTATGGCGAGATAGAAGCCAAGCGTGCCAGGATCTGCTCGGCCACGAGAAGGCAGCAGAATCCAAAACATCCGAAGAAATTCCTAAGGCATGTAAAGGCTCGACAAAGTCTCAAAGCCAGTCTTATGGCGAGACAGAAGCCAAGCGTGCCAGGATCTGCTCGGCCACGAGAAGGCAGCAGAATCCAAAACATCCGAAGAAATTCCTAAGGCATGTAAAGGCTCGACAAAGTCTCAAAGCCAGTCTTATGGCGAGACAGAAGCCAAGCGTGCCAGGATCTGCTCGGCCACGAGAAGGCAGCAGAATCCAAAACATCCGAAGAAATTCCTAAGGCATGTAAAGGCTCGACAAAGTCTCAAAGCCAGTCTTATGGCGAGACAGAAGCCAAGCGTGCCAGGATCTGCTCGGCCACGAGAAGGCAGCAGAATCCAAAACATCCGAAGAAATTCCTAAGGCATGTAAAGGCTCGACAAAGTCTCAAAGCCAGTCTTATGGCGAGACAGAAGCCAAGCGTGCCAGGATCTGCTCGGCCACGAGAAGGCAGCAGAATCCAAAACATCCGAAGAAATTCCTAAGGCATGTAAAGGCTCGACAAAGTCTCAAAGCCAGTCTTATGCCGAGACAGAAGCCAAGCGTGCCAGGATCTGCTCGGCCACGAGAAGGCAGCAGAATCCAAAACATTCGAAGAAATTCCTAAGGCATGTAAAGGCTCGATAAAGTCTCAAAGCCAGTCTTATGGCGAGACAGAAGCCAAGCGTGCCAGGATCTGCTCGGCCACGAGAAGGCAGCAGAATCCAAAACATCCGAAGAAATTCCTAAGGCATGTAAAGGCTCGACAAAGTCTCAAAGCCAGTCTTATGGCGAGACAGAAGCCAAGCGTGCCAGGATCTGCTCGGCCACGAGAAGGCAGCAGAATCCAAAACATTCGAAGAAATTCCTAAGGCATGTAAAGGCTCGACAAAGTCTCAAAGCCAGTCTTATGGCGAGACAGAAGCCAAGCGTGCCAGGATCTGCTCGGTCGCGCGAATGCAAACCGAATCCCAGGCATTGAAAAAACCTTCAACGGCATGTGGCAAAACCATGAGCCAAGCCGGAACCTGCTCGTCTAGACAAAGACGAGCATATTCTCAAACGAAAAGTAATTCATAATTACAACACAAGAAAGTAATCAAAAAACGTTTTTATTAATTTGTTAACGATTAACAGAATGGATAATCTTCATGAACATTGTCCATTACAATAAAAGAAAGATAACAAAAAGACGGTGGATCAGTGAGCCGAAGCAGCATCGGTTGGCTGGACCTCCTCAGGTGCAGGGGGGGTATCACCAGTTGCGTCCGGGGGGGTGTTCGCCTCGCCAACATCAGCAGGGACTGCATGAGGAGGAGAGTTTTCCTCCTCAATCACGATCGGCTCCACCCCTTCGGCATCTTCCTTGGCCGCCTCCTCGTCCATATGTTGAGCAACACCGGCTGCAAGGTCATCCATCTTCAGATCAGGGTGTTGCTTCCCGAGGACGGCCATGATGCAACGATAGGAATGCTGAAGTCCCTGGTCGTACTGGTTGTCGGCTTCTCTCTCCAAGTTCTCGACCTGAGCTCGGTGGGAGTCGCGGAGAGATTCGAGCTGGGCCTCATACATAGCCTTCTGCCCCTGCAGATCCTTCTTGACCTTGGTAAGCTCCTCCTCCAGGGTAATGGCTTTTGCTTGGGCAAGTGATTCTTGCTCTATCAGCTTGAGGTTCTCGAGGTTCAGCTCCCCTGCTTTCTTCTCGGCAACGTCAGCTCTGGTCGTCGCCGATTGAATATCCTCCTTCATCTTTCGGTCGTAGCGGCCAACCTTAGCCTTGTAATAGGTGGTCATGCAGCTGAGGTGGAAAGCGCTATGCTGCATGGCCCCCACCAGCTCACCCAAGGTGCGGCCGTCAAAGTCCTCCAGGTCCTTCTTGCTCACGAGTTTAGTTAATTCATTGAGGTAAGGGACCAGATGCTCTGCTCGGCTGTCAGGTAAGCGAGATCGAGGCCCGACAGGAGGAGAAGAAGTAACAGGATCTGTGGCTGCTCCACTAGTTTCCCCAACTTTTACAGGGGCAGGAGGTAAAATCTTCAAGGGCGGGGCCTGCTGCACGATGTTGGCCCGCTTTGCAGTAGGGGCATCCTTACTCTGGTCCCTCTTCGCGGTTGGAGGTCGAGAACTTTTTCGGGTCAGAGCCCCAATCACAGCGTCCTCCATCATATGGCCGGGAAGTATCAAGCGAGACTCGAGCAAGTTGTATGTACTTAACAGTTCTCGGCTCGAGCAGGAATTGGCCAGTGCCGCCTCGACCCGTTTGAGCTGGTCAGGTGCGAGCGGGAAATGGACACCCCAAGAGACTGCAACACAAACAGACACTTGGTTAGAGACAAACCAATAAAACAAGGACAAGGACAATTATGGATACAAGACATCTGAAGCGAGCAGGCAACCTGGGACAGTGAAACGGGGTGGGACCCGATAATCCTTCCCGTCCATTTGTGCAACCTGACCCCAAGGACCCCCAGCAAAGAAGAACTTCCTCTTCCAATTCCCACCACCACCAGTAGGGAGATCGGTTATGGGTTTCCTGGTCTTGGTACTTGATTGGAAGTAGTACCAGCCGGCATCTTTTGGGCTACTTTTCAGCTGGTACAGGTGCATCACCTCGTTGACCGTGGGCTCGCTTTGGCAACACCTGTCCCACAGTATGAACAGACCAGAGAGCACTCTCCAACCGTTGGGGTTCAACTGACCAGGAGATAGATTCAACCCGCTAAGTATCCGGGCAAAGTAGGGTTGCAAGGGACACCTCAGCCCATACTTAAAACTATCCAGGTACAGGGTAACATATCCCCTAGGAGGTCGGCTAGGGGTATCCTTCTTGCCTGGAACCTTGAGAAGTATTTGACCAGGAATGCTATACCTAAGACGGAGGCCAGCGAGTTCGTCAAACGTGGTCGTGCACGCCATATAGTCGATGGCATAATCACGCGACAAGACTCTGCCCCCTACTGTACCCCGTCCCTCTGGTCGTGACGCTCCGGATGGAGATACCTCACCAGAGTCACCCTCGCCACTCTCACTCAAAGTATCCTCGGAGCCAGAAGATCTCTCCTCACCATTACTTCCGCTCGTAGAGGTTGTTTGGGGAGACATCCTCCTAGCACTAGTCCCGACACTAGACCTAGTGGGCTCTAAGGGGATCCCGGGATCAAAAGTAGGATCGGTGAGCAGACTAGGCAGGAAGTCCAACTCGTCGTCATTAACCTCAATGACTTTCTCTTTGCCTTTCGACATTCCTTAAGCTCTAACCACAACACCACCAACTACTACCCAAACAGAAGAGAAGAGAAATTATCTACAACTATCTGAGACCAAGGAGATAGAAGAAATACCTGAAGTAATGGTTCAGCCGGTGAAAGTCTGAGATGGAGGCCTTTTATGCCGGAACTTCTTTGCCGGAGAGACAGAGACGAAGACGAAGTGAATAATGGATATGCCGTTCGAGAGGGTTTGGCTTTTCTAATGAGGACGGACTCTTGGGTTGCCAGCATTCAACAGCGCCGAATCTCGAGGGTCTCGTAACCGTCGGTTTGAAATTCAAATGGAGGGGGGGATTTCTGCCACGTCACCTCGTCCGCAATTAAATGCGACATGACTCTTGGCAGCCTTTTCCAATCCCACGCGAGTGATTACTATCAAGTTTCTACTGCTGGTCCACTACATTACCCAACACCAGAAACTGGGGGACCGGTGTTAGGGAGAAATACTGTTTGGGATAAATACGTCGACGAGACCAGGCATGGTGAGCAGATTCCTGATAGCAGAGTTCTGCGAACAGGCGCGCTCCGTAAGGGCCTGGTGCGCGGAAGAACAGGAGCAGAAATATCTTGCTCGTCCGCGAGCACGCCATCCGCGAGGCCAAATTCCTGCAAGGGGCATATGGCCGTCCCGGCTTGAGGTTGAGAGGCGAGGAGACCCGGCCGACGGCAGTTGACAAGACATGCTCTCCAGCCCGAGAATCTGGGCACAACAGCCACGTTTTCCCCTGAACCGTGGCGTAACACGCAAGATCTCACAGAACCGCGACCGCCACGCTTTCCCCAGAACCGTGGCGTAACACGCAAGATCCCACGTTTGCCCATAACGCAGCAGTCAGAGTCCCATACCGTCAGGAAAATAACGGAAAACTGGGAAGCCTATAAAAAGGTAGCCAACGAAGGTAAAAGGGTTAGCATTTTTGAGATGAGAGAAAAAATTAAAAAAGAAGAGAAAACCACGAAAAAGCCATAAGATTTTTGGCAAACGTTCCCCGAACCTTCGTATCTGACTTGAGCGTCGGAGGGTTTGGGCCGGGGAAATAACCGGCGCCCTCTGACTTGCCTGTGTGCGCAGGAACCTCTGGAGAAAAAGCACCACGAGGAGACCTCCTGGTCGTGATGAAGTTGATCGAGCCGAGATCCTGGTGGTAGAACGAGGAGAACCAGAATCTCGCATCAACAGATGCATCACTTTGAGCTTGTCAAACCACAAGTTTGAATGAATTCCCGTCTGTGTTACTGTTTCCTTAGGGAAGTCAAGTCCTTTTAATGCCATTGTTTCATTATGTTGAATTCGATTATTTACTATATTTATAAATAAATTCTTATTTTAGAATTTTGGGACGTTAATCTGGGTCGAATATGGGTCGTCGGTTTGATCCTAGTTGGTTACAGCCCAAAAAAAAAGTATCCTGTAGTCTAAATTTCCAAGCACTTTTCTTTTCATTTCATCAAAATTAAACTAGCTACCATAAAAATTGGATCTTTCAAAATCATTAAAATCAGGTTTTTAATAAGCGGTAATTTTATTTCCGTCTTGGTCTAGATCTGTGATGACTTTGAGATGATTTTTGTTGTAGAGCTATGATGTACCTTGTGCATGTTGGGTGATGATATTCATTGTAGATGTCACAATACACGATTTGTCGCTTTTATTAATTATATTCTGTAATTGATTGAATGTATGTTGATCTAAATTGTTAGAGTGCAATTTATGCACTAGTTTTGCATTGTTTACTTCCTTTAATATCGATGTTTTGCACTTAATAATAATGATTTACTTGTGTTTTACTTTTGTAGGTGCAATTCTATTGATTGATAATAAAATTGAGCTAAAAGATGATGTTTAAGGAGGATTGTTCTCTTGGAGAAATTATGAGCGTCAGAAGAACTTTGTTGATAAGGCGTGGGCGCGTGCTGTCAACTGCGAACCTGCAGTTTTTAGTTTAACGTGTTTTGTATTTTTGGCTATTTTTGTAATTACGAATTTAATATTTAAGATATTAGTATTTTATTTTAAATAGAACTCTAAAAGAGAAGAGAGAGAGAGTATTTAAGGAGGAATCTATTGTGAAAGAGGGGGGATTTGGATTGAGAAAAAGAAAGAAACCCTAGATCTAATTTTTCTCTTCTCTCTGTGAGGAACTAAACCCATTTTTCTGGTTGAAGGTTAATGAAGCTTTGATTCATCACTACTGTGAGATCTTTCTTGTGTTTTAATTGTTTTATTACTTTTTGGGTATTTGTTTATTCTCTGAATTATTTTCATGATTATGTTTGTTAATTAGGTAATTGGCCACTATTTAATTATCAACTTAATCTATTGTCAATTAAAGGATTCATCGTATGAAGAATTTAATGTTTGTGACAAATAACATAGCAGAGATTTGTGTTGTGAGAATAAACAATCTAATTTAAATGAATCATCATATGTGTTGATTAGGATTTGGGTCTCTCTGGTTTTTTAGGCTGTCAATTGATTAAATCCTATGATCGTATCTAGGGTTGTCTATTGATTAGGGAAATAACCAACGGTCGTACCTTGGTTATCGACTAGTTAAGGAGAGATTGGCTATTAGAGGGTCTCAGTAGCTATAACCGGTCTATTCATGAGTAATAATAATCTATATTTGAATCAATGATCAGTAGTCGAATCAAGCTGAGTTAATTCCTTCAACCAGAGCTTTCTCCAATTTGAATTACAACTTTAATTTGCATTCTTGTTATTTTAATTTGATTTTTATTATTGTCAACAATTCCCCCATTTTACGTTTTACGTTTCAAAAGGATTTAAATAATTACCGATCTTTGTGGACACGACCCTGCTCAATCATTATACACAATTTATTTAGAGTAGGAATTTATTTTTGTTGGCTTCGACACCCATCATAAATATTCGTAATAGACATATTTGTATAAATTTATATTATATTTATTAAAGCTAATAATTTTTTTAAAACTTAATTTTTAGAAAGAAACCACAAGAAGATATAAAATTGATTCTTTGTAAGAAATAAACACTTATATTTGAACGATTATTTTATGAGAAGTTTTTTAAAGAGAAATTTTCTTTATTTCACGGTGCGATGTGTGAGTTTGAACCTAATATTGCATTGATAGTTTATAAAATTATGATTGACATTAATTTTTAACTATTGAAAATTTAAATTATGTAAAAAATTTAAATTTATTTGGTTGAGTTGGTGATATATATATTAGAATTATAACTGATGTGCAATGTTGTATACTAAATTTTGGAGAGGCGATCGAGTGGCGAGAATTACCCACAAAATCTGTCAAATGTCCGTACTATAACAGAGATTTAATAGGTTTAGTATTATTAAAAAAAAAGAATAGCGGACAATTAATGCGTATAGGTATAAAAAAAAAACAAAAAATAGCGGATACAGATTTAGAAATATTACTATCCATTTGATCCCGTCCCGTCTGCATTGCTTTCGCCCAAAACAAAAGTAGGCTGATAATTGAAGCCACCAAGCGGAGGTTAATTTTTGTTTAACAAAACGTGAAGCACAAAAACCAACGGGAAATTTTTAACCTACCCCAAATAAATTGATATTTTGCACCGCGTACCCAAAAAAATGATGTGTTGCATCGCGCCCCTAATTCCGTTAATTTTTTAGTTATTTCTAATGGTTCCGTCCAACTTTCGATTGGATGACAAAAATGCTCCTCCATATGAAAAAATACAAAATTTTTAGCTCAATTAATTTTTTTTTTTAAATTTTTATTTCAATTGCGATAAAAAAATTTCTTGTTACATGTACATTATCACCACAATTATTTTCCTTTAATTTTGTAAAGATTTTTATTTCAATTGCAATAAAGAGAATTTCCACTAAAATTAATTTAAGGAATGAACTTTCAATTTTACCCCTCCACCGTTAAACTTAACTGAGAAAAAAACGAAATTGGGGGCGTAATGCAACAAGTCAAATTTTTTAGAGACGCGGTGCAAAATATCAATTTATTTAGTGATAGGTTAAAAATTACCCAAAACCAACGATAGCAAACGCATCCCAAGTAGATGACATGATTTTGACGTTTCCAGAGCATCAAACTGTCACTAGCTCCACCACTAAAGAGAAATTAAAATCCATACTTGTCTTCTTTTTACATAATTTAGTGTTGGCCTTTACATAATCAAATCATTTGGGCCATTCAATTTAATGTTATCTGATACATTCATTTTTCTTTACCGTGCATCTCGTAGAATCTTTTTTTCCTTTTTTTTTTAATCGAAAACTGATCTATGGGGTCGAAATTCCCTTTACCAAAATTATAGAAATTAATTTTTTTATTAAAATTAATTTAAAAATATGTGATGGTCCAACAACCACAAATTTTCTTTGGGCGATGGCCGTCGCTCAGATTAGGTGATAGGCCATCGCACAGACCAAAAAAAAAAAGAAGGTAAATTCGATTTAATATAATTTCGGTTCATATATTATTTTAATTTTTTTTTAGGAACCATTTAATTTTTTGCTCATCAGTTGAACGAAGAAATATAATAAGTTGAAGCGTTGGTGCAGGCATTTTTGTACCGAATATTTATAAGGATTGCCTGAACCGTTCCGTCTTGTTGTCAGTGTTAAGTGCAGTTATGTAAACTACTTATAAAGAACATGACACTTTTAATTGAGCGTGGCTATTTAATCCTGTTAAAAATACTTTCTAAAATTATTTTCTCAATAAACACTTTATTATATTTAAAAAATTTGAAGCTATTTGTACTTTAAAAGTTTTTTTAACACCAAATTATATACTATCTTATATCACTAATGTTCAATGTTGTGGAAGCATGGGTTGAGTGATTATGACTTCTAAATAAATGTAAACGTAGTAATAAACAAATGTAAAGAAAATATGACAAAATAATTTCCATGATTCGGCATTAAACCTACGTCCATAAAAAAAGATTAAAAAAAAGTTTACTAATAAATGAGAATTTATAAAATTTAGAAAAAAGAACTCTAAAAAATCCAATGCCCAATACAGTCTAATAGATCTCCTTAGCACTAAAAAAAATACTCTCTCTACACTCTTGAAGAGCTCAATTGCTAAGCTCTATCTCACAATTTTCAATGGGTTGGAAATTCATTCCGCTTCTCTATTTATATGCCAAAAAACTCCAAATTGTCAAAGCCAAATTGCTTGAAAATTTAACTTTGGTTCGGTGCCCAAAAAATTGACTTTTCGACACTCAGAATTCTATATTGTTGGGACAAATGCCTTTGTATAAAAAGAATGATGATACAAAACAGAGCAAAGTAGAGCGTTAACAGAAATAGTGATCAATTGTTGCTATTTTACTTTGTTTTTTAATTAAGTAAGCCATTTTTTTACACTGTTTATATGAGCGTTACCTTTTTTTTACACTGTTTATGTGAGCGTTCTATCAAAATAAAATTCCTTTAATATCCTGCTCTTTTATATTATTTAAAAAATTATTAATTCAGTCCTCAGTTTCGTGGCATCGATGCATAAATTGAAAAGATAATAAATTTCTATAATATACAACAAAACTTCTTTACACTCGTAATATTGAGACCAAACTAAATATATTACTATGAAGAGATTATAACTTATTACAGGTGTAGTTACAAAAATTATTATTTAACTTAGTTAATAAGTAATATATAGGTAAAATATGCATTACATTAATGATTAATTAATAGATAAACTAAAAACATTTTAACTTCAACATGAAGGTGTCCACTCTATGGAGTGATTGCGTTACTCTCAAGTTTAAAGATGCGATAACAATTTTGAAAAATAAATTGTTGTAACAAGCAATTTTAGAAATTTTTTTATTTCATCTTAAACTATTAATGTAACATAGCATGTATTTTTGTAATATACAAATGATTATTACTATATGTATGCAAAAAGTTTAAGATGAGTTTTGGAAAAATAACAATTACTACAATGTAGGGTTTTATTCTTATTTATAACTTATCTAAATTAGAGCTAAAAAAATTTACTATTAAATGAAAATTATTATTATAAAGTATTACTGTTTAGAGATTTTACGGTACATCGTTTATATGGCACATATAAGTTGGGAGCCCCCACGTTATTTATTCAATTATTCGTACAACTTCTGCCTTTGAAAGAGTGGTTAATAAGTTAGTACAACATCACGCAGATCCCATTAGAAACCATTTAGGTAATGTTTACTTTCTGGAGTGGGAGTGTGGAGTGTGGATTCCTCCCACTCCAGTGTTTACTTACCATTTTTAAGGAGAGAGTAGGATTCCCACTCCCATGGGGGGAGATGGGAGTGGGAATCCACTCCCCCCTTTCACTTTTTACCCTCATAATTAAAATAAATAAATAAAATTTAATAAAATAAATAATATCATATTTATTAAAAATAATAATTATAACATATTTATTTTATTAAATTTAATAAAATAAAAATAAATAAATATTATATTTAAATTAATAATATTAAACATAAGTTTCATAAATATTAATTAATAATAATAAATATTTTATTTTAAGAAAATATTAATTTTGTACTATATTATCAATAGTAATTTTTTATTTGTGTTGCTATTATTAATAATTTTTATTTACATAATTTAAATTTAAATTAATAAAAAATTATGATTTACATAATTAAGAATATTATTAATTATTATTAATTTATAAATAAAATAAAATATTTATTTTATTTTCCAAATATATTTTTTATTAATTTTTTAATTACAAATTATAATTCTTTACATAAAGATAAAATTGTAATTTAAAACAATTTACTCCCAATCCAAGAAAAAATAAAAAAATAATTGGAATTCTAATTGACAATCCATACTTTCATTTAGTTTAAGTAAACACCCTACTCCCACTCCCACTCTACACTCCTAATCTCAGGATTCCCACTCCTCAAGATTCTCACTCCAATCCAAAAAGTAAACGCAGCATTAATTTATGAGGGAGGCTAACTTATAGATTCTGTACCTTACAGCCACCCTTGCACAGTCAAATGAAAAGTAGGTCCAAGTGGAGCCCACGACCATTTTGTGAGGGTGCTGTAAGGTACAGAGTCTGTACCTTAGCAGTCTCCTTTAATTTATTAATATTTTCTAAATCTGTCGACGTTCACTAAAGAAAATATTTTGAAGTTGCCATTACTACCCTCAGGACGCTCACTAATGACACAAATGTCCAAAATAATAAGGAAAATGATGTTATCACAAAGCTCAGCACAAATCTTTGCACAAAACGGTTCGTTTTGTGCAAAGTATAAAAGCCATTCACACGTGCAAGCAACAATGCCACACATGCACGCAACAAATCCTGCAGCAACGTTCCTCCCATCTCTCTCTCCCGTCTCCCCCTTTTCTCCCCCACCACACAACAACATTTTTCTCTCTCTCCTGTGTACACACAAGCTCAATATCAGCTCCGTTCTCCCTCATGATGCAGCAACAGTGACAGCTCTCTCGTCTCTCGCTTGAAGCATCTAGCTGGCTCCCTGGGCTCCGATCTCCCTCACTCTCTCGGCTCTGTTGTCCCTTATTCTCTTGATCTCAGCTGCATCCCTCTCTATCCCCCAACACAATCGGCTTAATTGATTAAAGATTAATTTGTAATTAAAGATGCAGACTGCTTAATTGTTAAAGATTAATTAATATGTTTTTGAGACCTCATAGATTTTGAATAGTCATTATTCTTGTTAAGGATATCGTGGTCTTTAAATTATTTTACAGAGCATATATTAATTTGGTGATTAATGTTGATTGCCTTGCTTATGGTTGCTTGAATTTTGTTCTTACATGATGGACCTTCTCAAGTTTGGTTTGATTGAGTTCTTTAAAATTGCTTATGATTGCCAAGGACTGCAGCAATTGTTCCTTTGAATGGGAAGCTTTGTATCATTAGTAACATCATGAGCATTAGTATGGTTGCTGCACTACTATGTGGTGGGGGATAAAAGAGGGAGAATGAGAGAGAGAGAGAGAGAGACAGGAGAAACGTTGCTGCACTCCTTGGGGATTTGTTCCGTGCGTGTGTGGTGTTGTTGCTTGCAAGTGTAAATGGATTTTATACTTTGCACAAAATGAGCCGTTTTATGCTTAGCTTTGTATGAATATCGGTGTAGAAATAATAATGGGTCCAGCTATGATACCAACCTGATTTTTGTCCTTTTCCTAACCATAGTTAGACTTATCCCAAAGTAGTGAGTGTCCCAAATGTGCTCATTGGGTTATTCAACCCTGTAGGCCTTTTTCTTTTTAATATTATATGAGACTATTGTTTATAATACAACATATTACATGATATTATAATTGATATTTACAATCACATAATACTAGGATTAGTTTATATCAAATCTCATATAACGCTGTTTATATTTTATAAAGAAAGAAATTTAAATTAAACTCCTACAAAATTTTTGTGGGGATTCAAACCACTTCTCTTACACTTGTGAAGGAGTGGCTTTAGCCACTGTGCCAAGGCTCAGTAGTTGCCGTAGGCTGTAGCCCCATTATTTATTGCAAGATTAGAAAATCAGAAGTTTCAAATTTTGACACATACGTCCGTATTAAGTGCCTATTTGGTATGGCTTATTTAAGAGGTATAAGTGCTTATTTAATCGTATAAGCACTTTTTAAAAATTTTTATGGTGTTTGGTTATTTTTTTAGTAGAGCTTTTTTAGCTTAAATAAGCTAATTTACCTCTACTAGCAAAAGCCCAAAATTTGAGCTTTTGGGAGTAGAGGTTATAGAGCTTTTCTAAAAATATATAATATAAAAAATATCACATAGTTTAATAGTTCAAAAGTACTTTTTTTTTATTGCAACCAAACACCCAATGACTTTTTGTCCAAAAGCTCTATTGGTATAAGCTCTACTGCTATAAGCTCTATTGTTATAAGCTCTATTTAATAAGCTGTACCAAACGGAGCCTAAATATATCAATAAATAGATAAAAGTGTCCTTAAATTTGTAATAATCTCTCCGGTCCCTTCATCTTCTCATTTGTTTCCGTTTCTTAAAAGAATTAAAATTAATGATAAGAATTAAAAAAAAGCAGTAGTTTATGATCTACCACCATCAAGATCAAGAACTGAAATAGAAATAAAGCAACCGAAATAAATCAAAAGAGGAAAAAAACGACGATAGTAGCCACTGAAAAAATCAACAAGCCATTGAAGGCTATTACGAAAGGAATCCACGAAAGCTTGGAATTTAATTATGGATAGAGAGAAACTATGGAAATAAGAAAATTAATTTAATTAAGGTAGGCATGTGACTTACGAGAGCTTTATAAAGTAAAAGTTTAAGTTATAAATTTTGGTAATGGGTGTCTAAAGTAAATGGGTTGGCCAAGGAATTTAATGTACTGAAAAAAGCTCAGACTTGTAAAAAATTAAACAAATAGGATTAATGTCAAAATTTGGAAATCTCTAATATATTTTCAGATTTTTACAACAAACGTCAGAGCCTCAGTGTAATTGATCCACAAAAAAAATAACCATAACTGCATTTGCTCTTGAAGATAACGAACTTTGGCTCAGGCATTTGTTTGGATTCATATTCCAGGCTGTTGCCGCTGTTTATATCTTCCTCACGTCGCTTCCGGGAAACAACCTTTTTTTCCCAGCAGCACTCGTGTTTATTGCTGGAATGATTAAATACTTTGAGAGGATTCGTGCTCTGTACCTTGCAAGCATGGAGAAATTTCGAGGCTCAGCTCTTAGAGGATAAGTTGAGCACTTGAAGAGGATTCGTTCTTTGCAAAAGAAAAATGGTAAAATGTTATGTTCTAAGTTGTATTATAAGCAATAAAGAAGGAAGAAAAAATACTGTTGTTCGAGAGAACTGTTCTCTCCAAAAAAGAAGCATTAATTCAGTGAATAACCTCCTTTATTCACTCACTTTTCCAGTTTAAATACAACACAGGTTACATGACAATAAAACTTACAATAACTGAATGAAACTGCTAGAAGATAGTAATTAAAATACAAATTAAGTTCCATTACAACTCACTAACATGATTCACTGACTCAACTAATAAAACTCAACACTAACAGAACGCCTAGCCAATTCTTACGTAAACAACATGCATAAATAAATTAAGCTTACATCATAATGTTGTGAGAAAGACAAAAGGGGGTTATCTCGAGGTTGGTTGTCGATACTTAAAACTTTTCAAATTGATACTTGTCGATCTCATACCCAGCTTCGAATGGCTTAATTGTGAAGAACCTTTATTTGATGATTTTAGTCCAGAAAAGGCCTTGGGAATAATTGAGGTTGAACTCAACCTGGTTTATGAAGTTCTCCATACCAAGATCCAGGTAACACATTCTGTATTGGGAATTATTTTGCGGTTCATATATTTTTGTTCAGTAGTGGCTGCCCTTTCAGTTTTCCATTTCCAAGTGGAGAAGCATGGTTTCAATGAGTTTGATGTTTGTGTTACATACACCCTGTTCTTGGGAGCCATAGCCCTTGATATCATAGCTTTTTTCATGCTCGTTTTCTCAGAATGGACGTTTGCTGCTCTCCGGAATGATGACGATAAATCAGGACTTGATTGTTCAAGAACCGCATAGCCGCTATTCTCTGCTGGTTTCTCATTCTCAAGAGACCTCGATGACATTCACATGGCGGTGGCAAGTACGAGGTGTTGGCCACACCTTTCTTGTTCAGCACGTGGTCTGGTTCCGTCTCAAGTTTCAGCTGGACGAGATATTGGCTCAAGGGACGTCCAAGCAGAGTACCCAAAGTCAAGAGTGGTTTGCATCTAGCCTGCCAGAAAGTAATTCATTATTTGGGCATTGATCGACTGATTCCATGTATGGCCATTGCCACAAACAAGGTCATCCAGTTTCTGCACATGTACAAAATCATTGCTTTGTTTGACCGAAGTGATATTGTGTATGAGATAAGAATTAAAACATCCTTATCCCACAAGCCATTAACAAAGGAATTGTGGTAGTTTTTATTTGATGAAACTAAAGCAAAAGCTCAGAGTCCAGAGACGGCTAATAAGAGAAAATGTTCAGCTTCCGGAGATTGTACTCTGCAGGAGTTGGCTTCCCACTTATGCAGGATATTTCAAGCATGTTGAAAAGTCAGCCCACAAAGCTTATTTTCACACGGTTTCTTCTTGACAAATTGGAGGTTGGTGGCACAAATATTTGACAAGTTGTGGCCGTGCATGCATTCAACTTTGGAGAAGTAAATTTGAAGACAAATTCACAAGGTAGGTGCCTAATTTATGTTGACAACTTTGTTGGGGTTGGTGCAATAGTGCACCTCATTTTTCCTTATAAATAGAAGGCAATTCCTCATTTGTTAATCATCCCAATTTGAGAGAAGTAGAGGGCAATTGCAAGTGAGTTCTTTGAGAATTTGAGAAAGCTTCCACTTGAGTGTTCTAGTGAGATTCCATTTGGGTGTATTGGGGTTGTGGGTTTTGTGAGTTTTTCCCACTTTTGAAAATTCCAATTTGTTAGTAAAATTATCTTCCAATTTTTGCCCGTGGACGTAGGCATTACGCCGAACCACGTAATTTATTGTGTCCTATTTTCTTTGCATTTGTTTATCACCACATTTATATTTCTCCAAAAGTTACAGTATTGGTAATTGCTCAACCCACGTTTCCGCAACAAGTGGTATCAGAGCCGACGGTTCGTACTTGAGGGGATACGGTACTATTCACGTATATGGTACTATTCCGATATACGGTACTGTTCACAAATACGGTGGAGACAATCATTTATACTTGGGAGACAGTCTATTGTAAGTAGTGTGTATTTTTGCATGTCTAGGAAAGTTCTGTCAACAAGGCGATAAGAGTCTAAGGATTATGGTTTTTAATTGGGACTGAGTTCCCATCCAGTCTCCTGGGAACTTTCTTGGTGCATTTATTCACGCGAAATAAACATCATAGAGGCTGTTTTTTAAGTGTAAATAGTTGTTGAAGAAACTGATCATTTGAAATAAAAAGGATGGCAGAGGCATCATCGTCGTCTTCATCAGCGAGAACAACTGTGACTAATGCAAAGTTTGAAGTGGAGAAATTCGATGGTACCAATAATTTTGGTATGTGGCAATGTGAGGTGCTGGATGTCTTATGTCAACAAGAGTTGGACGTTGCTCTTGAAGAAAAGCCTGACGTGATGGATGTCAAGGAGTGGATAAAAATCAATAGACAAGCATGTGGTACTATTCGCCTATGTCTGGCTAAAGATCAGAAATACTCTGTCATGAGGGAGACATCGGCAAATAAATTGTGGGAGACACTGGAAGAAAAGTATATGAAGAAAAGTCTTGAAAATAGGCTTTATATGAAAAAGAAACTCTATCGATTTACATATACACATGGCATGTCAATGAATGATCACGTGAACTCATTCAACAAGATATTGGCGGATTCGCTAAATCTGGACGAGAGATTTGAAGATGAAGATAAGGCACTGTTGTTGTTGAATTCCCTTCCTGATGAATATGATCATCTCACCACTACTTTGCTTCATGGGAAGGACAGTTTCACATTCGATGCTGTATGCAGTGCATTGTACAACTCTGAGACCAGAAAAAAAGATAGAAAGGATCACAGAGATACAGTTGCAGAAGCACTGACAGCGAGAGGTCGTTCGCAAAGCCACAAACCTGGAAAAAGGAACAAGTCTAAAGGGAGACCTGCCAAAGATGAATGTGCTTTTTGTCGCGAGAAAGGGCATTGGAAAAAGAATTGTCCTAAGTTGCAAAAAGGTAAGGCTCCTTCTGATGCATGTGTACCAGAGCATGATGAGGAGTCAGACTTTAGTCTGGTTGGCATGACATTGATATGTCACTCAGATGAGTGGATTTTGGATTCGGGTTGTACTTATCATATGTGTCCTAACAAGGGCTGGTTTTCTAACTTCAAGGAGCTAGACGGTGGAGTTGTTTTTATGGGCAATGACAATGCTTGTAAAACCATGGGAATAGGTACAATCCAATTAAAGAATCATGATGGCTCAATCCAAGTTTTGACAGATGTTCGCTATGTACCAAGCTTGAAGAAAAATCTCATCTCATTAGGAGTCCTAGAATCTAAAGGGCTCACAATCACTTTAAGAGATGGATTGTTAAAGGTAGTAGCTGGGGCGCTGACGATAATGAAAGGCACAAGAAGAAATAACTTGTACTATTTCGAAGGAAGTACAGTTATTGGATCAGCATCAACAGTTTCTGGAAAAGATGCAAATTTAGAAGCAACCAAGTTGTGGCATATGCGTTTGGGACATGCTGGTGAAAAAGCTTTGCAGACTTTAGCGAAGCAAGGCTTATTGAAAGGTACAAATTCTTGCAAATTAGAATTTTGTGAACATTGTGTTATGGGCAAGCAGACAAGGGTAAAGTTTGGTTCAGCAATTCACGATACAAAAGGAATTCTGGACTATGTTTACAGTGATGTGTGGGGACCTACCAAAACAGCTTCTTTGGGAGGTATGCACTATTTTGTTACTTTTGTGGATGATTATTCAAGAAAAGTGTGGGTGTATTTGATAAAGAACAAAAATGAAGTTTTGGGCATATTTCTGAAATGGAAGAAAATGGTCGAGACTCAGATTGGTCGAAAGATCAAAAGACTTCGCTCAGACAATGGTGGTGAGTACAAGAATAATCTATTTCTTCAAATATGCCAAGTTGAGGGTATTGTGCGACATTTCACTGTTCGAAATACACTACAACAGAATGGGGTGGCAGAACGCATGAACCGGACTATACTGGAGAAAATTCGGTGTATGTTGTCCAATGCTGGATTGGGCAAAGAGTTTTGGGCTGAGGCAGTTGTATATGCGTGCCATCTGATCAACCATTTGCCATCAACTGCAATTGAGGGAAGAACACCCATAGAAATGTGGACTGATAAACCTGCTACTAATTATAATTCTTTACATGTTTTTGGTTCCATTGCTTATTA
Organism: Citrus trifoliata; assembly: GCA_018350135.1. NCBI lineage: Eukaryota > Viridiplantae > Streptophyta > Magnoliopsida > Sapindales > Rutaceae > Citrus > Citrus trifoliata. Next base: position 107,431 of record VKKW01000259.1, on the reverse strand, counting down.
TCATGTAAAAAAATCTAAGTTAGACCCAAGAGCAAAGAAAGCATTGTTCATGGGTATAACTGGTGGAGTAAAAGGATACCGTCTCTGGTGTCCTGTTATGAAGAAGATTATTTTCAGTAGAGATGTAACTTTTGATGAATCAACCATGTTAAAACAAAAAAATTCTCAAGAGGATGACAAGACCAGTAGCAGTTTGCAGCAGGTGGAGTTTGAAAAAGTTAAAGCTGATCCAGCTGGTGTCGATGAGATGGATAGTGATTCTCCATCAACCGAAAATGATGAAGAGGTTCTGACCCAGGAACCTTCACAGCAATATGATTCAATTGCATATAGAAGGCCACACAGAGAGATTCGCAGACCTGCTCGCTTTGTTGATATGGTGGCCTATGCACTTCCAATTGTAGATGATGATGTTCCTTCCACTTACAGAGAAGCAGTAAGTAATCCAGAAAGTATACAGTGGAAGAAAGCAATGAACGAAGAAATACAGTCTCTTCACAAAAATGAAACTTGGGAGTTAGTTATACTGCCTAAGGAAAAGAAGGCAATTGGGTGCAAATGGGTATATGCAAAAAAGGAAGGATTTCCTCGTAAAAATAAAATTCGATACAAGGCTAGATTGGTAGCGAAGGGTTACGCTCAGAAGGAAGGAATAGACTACAATGAGGTATTTTCTCCAGTTGTGAAACATTCGTCTATTCGAATTTTGCTAGCCATGGTTGCGCAATTTGATCTTCAACTAGTTCAGCTTGATGTAAAAACTGCATTTTTACACGGTGATTTGGAAGAGAAAATCTACATGACTCAGCCAGATGGATACAAGGTTGCTGGAAAAGAAAATTGGGTTTGCAAATTGACAAAGTCGCTTTATGGGTTGAAACAATCTCCAAGGCAGTGGTACAAGCGATTTGATCAATTTATGAAAGGGCAAAGGTACACAAGAAACAAATTTGATCATTGTGTGTATTTTCATAAGCTACAAGAAGGATCTTTCATTTATTTGCTATTGTATGTCGATGATATGCTAATAGCATCGAAGAGCAAAGATGAGATAGAGAAGTTGAAAACTCAACTCAACCAAGAGTTTGAGATGAAAGATCTGGGTGAAGCTAAGAAGATTCTTGGCATGGAGATATGCAGAGATAGAGCTCGTGGCAAAGTAAGCTTGTCTCAGAAGCAATATTTGAAGAAGGTACTACAACAGTTTGGTATGACTGAGCAGACAAAACCTATAAGTACCTCATTGGCTTCTCATTTCAAGCTTTCTGCACAATTATCTCCTTCAACAGATGCAGAACGAGAATACATGTTACAAGTTTCGTATTCAAATGCAGTGGGTAGCTTGATGTATGCAATGGTGTGTACAAGGCCAGACATTTCACATGCAGTCGGTATAGTGAGCAGATATATGCATAATCCTAGTAAAGGACATTGGCAAGCTGTAAAATGGATTCTACGGTACATTCAAAAGATCGTAGATATTGGTTTACTGTTTGAAAGAGACGATTCACTTGGTCAAGGTGTGATCGGGTACGTTGATTCTGATTATGCTGGTGATTTGGACAAACGACGGTCAACCACCGGATATGTATTTACTTTTGCTGGAGGGCCAATTAGTTGGAAGTCTACACTACAGTCTACAGTTGCACTGTCGACCACAGAGGCCGAGTACATGGCAATTACAGAGGCTGTTAAAGAGGCTATTTGGTTACAAGGTTTGCTTGAAAACTTGGGATTGACACAGGAGTACATTAATGTGTATTACGATAGTCAGAGTGCTATTCACTTAACGAAGAACCAAGTTTATCATGCGCGTACGAAGCACATCGATGTACGATTTCACTTTGTGCGGGAAATTATTAATGAGGGGAAGATTATTCTTTAAAAAATCAAGACTGCAGAGAATCCCGCAGATATGTTGACTAAGGTGGTGACAACGATCAAGTTTGAGCATTGTCTAAACTTGATCAACATCCTACAAGTTTAAAAGTAGTTAGAGAAGGCAGAAACTGGAAGGTAGTTTGTTGATAGTCAGCTCAGATTTACTAAATTTTCGCCGAGGTGGAGAATTGTTGAAAAGTCAGCCCACAAAGCTTATTTTCACACGGTTTCTTCTTGACAAATTGGAGGTTGGTGGCACAAATATTTGACAAGTTGTGGCCGTGCATGCATTCAACTTTGGAGAAGTAAATTTGAAGACAAATTCACAAGGTAGGTGCCTAATTTATGTTGACAACTTTGTTGGGGTTGGTGCAATAGTGCACCCCATTTTTCCTTATAAATAGAAGGCAATTCCTCATTTGTTAATCATCCCAATTTGAGAGAAGTAGAGGGCAATTGCAAGTGAGTTCTTTGAGAATTTGAGAAAGCTTCCACTTGAGTGTTCTAGTGAGATTCCATTTGGGTGTATTGGGGTTGTGGGTTTTGTGAGTTTTTCCCACTTTTGAAAATTCCAATTTGTTAGTAAAATTATCTTCCAATTTTTGCCCGTGGAAGTAGGCATTACGCCGAACCACGTAATTTATTGTGTCCTATTTTCTTTGCATTTGTTTATCACAACATTTATATTTCTCCAAAAGTTACAGTATTGGTAATTGCTCAACCCACGTTTCCGCAACAAAGCACACATGTTCATTTTAGTATTAATGTAAGCGTTGCAATATGGCATGTTACTACCGAACTCCTTTACTACACTGCTGAGGAAGTCTCAAATGAAATGACTAACAATGCTAGAGAGTTCAGCAAGATCCTCTCCGATTACATGCTCTATCTTTTACAATTCAAGCCTACCATGCTGAATTCTGCGCCATGTCATACGAAATTTACATTGCGAGACACCCGTGATGCGGCAAACGAATTCTTCCGAAAAAAGAGTTTAAAACCAAGTGCGGAAGAGTTTGCCTGTGAAAAAATTATGCTTGAACCGGATTTGCTATTCTCGAATCCTCATGATAGAAAGGAGTTCTCTGCACTTGAGGATGTAACAGCATTGGCCTGCGAGCTTCAAATGCTGGATGAGGATAAGAAATGGGAGATAGTGAGGAAAGTGTGGATGGAAATTTTGTCATATGGAGCAATTCATTGCAGCCCAATGACACATGCCGAGCAAGTTAGTAGTGGTGGAGAGCTTATTACTTTTGTTTGGCTATTGATGCATCATTTTAATCTAGTCGAACCACAAGTTTGAATTCATGTCAATGTGAATTCATTGGGGACGTCAGATCCTTTTAAATCGGCGTTTATCAGTGTGAATTCATTATGTTCTGCTGTACTATTTATAAATAAATGAGTCAAATAGAATATCTTACTACCATCCAAAACAATTTTTTATTTTATTTTGTCTTTAGTATATAAAATTAGAATAAAGTTAAAAAAATAAAGAAGATTGCATATATAAATATGATTAATACAAACATTCATAAAATTGGTTGGATGTTTCAAATTTGCTCTTGCACCTTCTTTCAATTACAATTTATCTAATTTTTCGTAAGTTCTTCTCACTATTTGGTTAGCAAACTCTCACTCATTTTCCACTAATTCTTGCATTGTTAAAATAAGTCTCAAGTTTTGGTTTAAAATTACAACTAATTAACTACTAATTTTGTGTCTTATATTCTAATTTTTTTGGGGTAAGATTCCAATATTGGTAAGGTAGACATCTTCATATTGTTTGGACATTGATGCATAGTTTTATTCTTGTGGAACCTAAATTATAGATAATAACATCGAACTCATATATCAGAAATCAGATCCTTCATTTATATGTTTTCATTGTATATATATATATATATATGGGTTGCTAGGAGTAATTTTGTGCAATAAGGAAATTATTTTTTTTTAAAGCAAGAGACAAGCTGAAACACAAAAAAAGGAAAGAACAAATTTACACATCTTTTGAACTTAAGACTGTGAAGGGAGACAAAAGCCTGTCTGTAATATTATTTAAGGCGAGCATATTGGCCAAAAAACTTCAAAAGTTGGAGAAGGATGAGAAGAAACGTGAGTTAGTGAGCAATGTATGGGTGGAATTGTAGTCAATCCAGCAACCACACATGCCTATTAATTTATGTTGTGTTTACTTTTCAGACTGGGAATGAGAAGTGTAGATTCTTCACACTCTAGTATTTACTTACATATTTTGAGAGAGGATTGGGAATCTCACTCCGTGGGCTTCAATTATTTTTGGAGTGGGGAGTGAAAGTGAGACTCTCATGGGGGAGGTGGAGAACCCACTCCCACCTCTTCCTTTTTTACCCTCCTTTTATTAAATTTAATATAATTATGTTTAATAAAATAAAATAAATAATATTATATTTAACTAAATAATAATTTGCATTGATTCTAAGTTATAATTACTTAAAAATAATATTATTATATTAATAGAGAATTAATAATATTACTATATACTATCTTTATTTGAAAATATAATATTATTATATTGATTTAAAATAATAGTATTATATTTATTTAATAATAATAATAAATAGTTTATTCCAAGAGAATATTAATTTTGTGCTAAATTATATTATATTATTATTTTATATAATAATAAATTTAATATAATTATATCAAATAAAATAAAATAAAATAATGTTTCATTTTATATTTACCCTCCTTTTGTTAAATTTAATATTATTATATTTAACTAAATAATAATTTGGTTTGATTCTAAGTTAAAATTTCTTAAAAATAATATTATTATATTAATAGAGAATTAATAATATTACTATCTACTATCTTTATTTGAAAATATAATATTATTATATTTATCTAAATATAATAGTATTATATTAATTTAATATTAATAATTAATAATAATAAATAGTTTATGCTAAGAAAATATTAATTTCGTACTAGGTTAATAGTAAAAATATTTCATTTATATTGCCCTTATCAATAATTTTTAATTACATAATTAAAATTAAAATTAATAAAAAATTGTGATGTACATAATTAAGAATATTAATAATTATTATAAATTTACAAATATAATAAAATAAATGGTTATTCATCAAATATATTTTTTTATTAACTTTGTAATTAAAAATCACAATTATTTAAATGAGGGTAAAATTATAATTTGAAACTATTTACTCCCAATTCAAGACAAAGTAAACATATAAATTAAATTATGATCTTCATTCTATACCTCCATTCTAGTGTAAGTAAATAACCTACTCTCACTCTCACTCCACGCTCTCAATCCTTGGATTCACATTCTTCATAATTTTCACTCCAATCCAAAATGTAAACGCTACCTTAGTGTTTGTGGAGAGGTTACTAATTCTATTTATTAATGGCTCCTTCTAGTCTTGCAAAGTAGTTAAAACGAAAAGACCCGCCTCGAATCTCCCCGGTCGAGTCAATTTAGTCTCATCAAAACTGACTTGATAATAATCTAATTAGTGAGAATTCTGCCAAAAATTCAGAAAAGTCTCCTTTATAAATATAACACTCTCAGTCTGTAAATATGAACATAAAAATCCTCAAAATAATTCAATATACAACCAACTTCAATTATCAACATCCTCAATGAAAATGTTGAGTTTTACTCAAGATATCTCCAGAATATTGAAATATTTTATTATAATTAATATTAATATATATTAATTTATTCTTAATCCCAAAAAAATAATATAACAAAATTATACAATCCCAAAAGGGTGAGATGATAAGGATGTCTTAACAAAAAAATCATATATATCTTCTAACATCATCATGTGGCCAAATATCAAAATATATTTACAGTCGCTAGGTCGGTCTGGTGTACCTACAATCTCCTGTTGGAGGGAGAAAATATAATAAATTGAGCTCAATAAGTGGATAGTAATTTTTGAAAATAAATTTTTACTTTAAAAGAAATAATCATATCATTTCCAGACACTATTTCATCAAACCATATGTTCGAAACCAGTAATAAATCATTTAATATTTAAATCATATTACTAACCTTGAAAAACATATATAATATTTTACCCAATAACCATAGAAATCATATCACAATATCATATAGAATACACAAATCTGAAAATCATCACTAAATGATTACCCAAGGGAATAATCTCGTCGTATTTGGACCTCAACGGACGGGCAATAACGTACTATCTAGGTATCGTCATGCCTCGGAGCTACACAAATAGACAATGAAATATCATCTCATATCTCATCATATATGTGCATGCATAATCTAATCCCCAAATGACAAAAGCGCCCAAGTACACGGCCCAAATTCTCTGTGTGTACTCAGACGGGACCAAAAGGCCTGTATCTCATCTGTAGCATTTGTATATGTATCACTGTTACCATCATATCACATGCATATACCCTCAAAGTCTCTATGTGTTTTTAGACGGGCCCCAAAGGCCTTTCATCTCATCTTTATCATAGTATCTAGAGGCAAGAGTATTGTCCAATGATTTTAAAAACAATCTCTATACTCCTATTCATATACATTTTAACCATACTTTAAATCATACTTTTCTTTTCATCATCACATCTAAATCCACGTTTCTTATCGTTAAAATATTATCATATATTATCCAAAGTTGATACATAAAACCATTAACCAAAAATTTCAATAAAATATCAATGCGTGAATTAAATCCATTTCAAAAAAATATTAAATCAGAACATTTAAAATACTTATTTCGTAAACAAGCTTTACTATCATAATTAACTATGAAAATAGGTTTTGTATATTTCATTCACAGTGATAATGTTCACGCTCGGTTATCGTCCACGTTCGCAGACTGGTTCTCGCTAGCGAATCCTCCTAAATCAAGGAAATGACATAATTATTTTCCGTAAATCAGTATTAGGACTAAATTTATTCAATAAACTAGAAACAAACATCTATCCATAATTTACAACTCCCGTGTCAATAGAATTACCAAAATCGTAAATTACCGAATTACCCTCGGAATCGTAATTACACCAAATCCTCAATTTCAGGAATTACTAAAATATCTGCAGGCTCAAAATTACAAAATCACCCTCAAAATGTGAAACTACCGAATTGCCCTCGCTGGTCAATGGTGGTTGTAATTCAAGCAACAGTGACTGGGAAGCTCAGGTCAGACACTTCTCGCTGAGTTAAGGTCAATGATACGGGCAGTGTGCTCCCACGCGTGGCGACGACACTAGAATCTAGCTCGACAACGGTGTAATTACAATGGCAAATCCACGGCAAATCGACGACTCTCGGTGGCTGTGGATGGTTGGAAAATCAAAAGGGAGTCATGGGGAACAAAATCAAGCTAGTGGTGTCACCCAAAACCGGCGAAAATCCTGGCAGAACAAGGTGGAAAAGTCGCGGGCTTTTCAAGCTTTGGTCACTGACGTTTTAGGTTTTCCGGCGACATGGATGACTGGGGTATGATGGCTGGTCTTCAAGCTTCAGATTGGTACCAAGCTTTTGTTGGGAAAATATGCTCTTTAAAAGCATATGTGTTTATTTAATTGTAATAAATATTTTTTCTGATTAATAAAATTAATGAGACATTTTATTCAAATATCTTAATTGCATTAACATTTTTGTTAAAGTCCATTTAATCATATTATACGTATTTATGTGATCACTATGTGGATTCACAGAAGACATAAATACAAGTTATCTTATGATTAAATAAATTTAGTTCGCAATTGATAAATAAAGTTGGGCACTTTATTTAGGTATAGACCGTAATAAATTCATTGAATGATTTGTCTTAATCATGTATGAATTTATTGATATAGTACGACTACATTGAACAGGATCACATATGAGATTTAATTAACTTTGTAATAACTATCAGACTTATTAAATCTCATAGGCATTGATTTTACTGTAATCTTAATCTTGAGTTAATTATGATTTCATGATTGTAATTGTTATTCCATTGAGTTACCAATGGGCATGACACATACTTGTAGTCTAGATTACCCGGTATCTTGGTCGGAGCATTTATGAGTATTGGAGTTATAGATTAACAATATAGAATTTGTACAACACATCTCTTAATGAGTTTTCGGCACTTGATCATATAATTCTCTGGCCAGAGTGTGTCAACATATTTAGTATGTTGAAAATGATCATTAGAGAAAACCAGTAAGTATCAAGGAACAAGATGTAAATAAATTGATTGGATAGTTGAGATATCGATTTAATTAATGATGTGGTACAAAGAATTGTGCAGTAAAGAAATCAATGTGGCTTGGGACGAATTATTATTCGAGCATACAATTATAGAGGTCAATTCCAATCTTTTAGTGGAGTAGATTTGGAATTAAATAATTAGGCTAGTTTAATTACAGACCTAATTGTTATAACCACTATTGTATGTTCCCAAATGATCCCCGAGTTAGCTCATTTAATTGACTGCACCACTACTGGACTAATAAGTAAGATAACTAGCAATTTGGGTTAAAAGCCTAAATATATCATTTAGTGTGAGGCTCCATTTAATTAGCTTGTGTGTAAGGGGCCTTATGTTATTTTACAAGGTGGGTCCCCTATAGAAAAAGCAAGTAACATAAGTTTTGTTTTTCGATTATTTGGAGCCTAGAGTTTTCACTAAAGGGAGATATAAAAGGCTTATTTTCTCTAAAGAAAGAGAGAGCAACCACTTTATATAGATCAGAGAAAAAGATTTTTCTCTCTATTGTTGAGAGAAAAATTTTTCTCGTGTTAGTTGCTTTAGTAGTGATAAAGGCGCCCACACGTCAAGTACAGATCAAACCTGAGTCATAACCTGGAAGATCATTGGTAACAGTTCGTGATATAACAAGCGTGGTAGTGACAGATCATGATCTAACAGGAGTGGTGGTGGCAGATCCTGATCTAATAAGAGTGGTGGTGGCGGATCGTGATCTAGGAGCCTAAATCACTTCAACGGAAAAAGCCAACTCAGATTTTTAAGGTACGATTTCTAGATTACGAATTCTTATATATTATATGAGAGCGATCTTCAAAAGGTTTTATAAAAAATTTAAAAACCTAATTTTTCCCCAACAGCTTGACCGGTGGGGCGGCCAGAACCACAACATACGGCCAGGTCGATTTTCGGGTCAAACGGGTTGGGTTGGTTTACAGCTTCTTTCACTCTCTTATACGTGTGTATCTATTCCCCTGTTTCAAGCTTCTTCTTTTACTTTTATTTACTTTTTAACCGCCTCACCTTTTTTTCCCCCACATATGTTACATTAAACAAATAAGCTCCCACCATTAGTTGCCCATGTGCTGCATCATCCAGCACAAATAACAGTACCTCCCATGTATTAAATTCAAGTATGATTGTTTCATGGGTGAATTTTATAGAAGGCTATGTACCTAACTTAGCTCAAAAGATAGCTCAAGAGTTGAGGGTTCACTACTAGAAAAATGGTCTTTACTGACTTTAGAATAGTGTCAGAAATTACTTTTATTGACACTTGTTAATTGTGTCAGTAATTTGGAAGTCAGAAAAATAGTGACACTTGTAAGTGGTGTCAGTGATTACTATTACTATAGTATCACTAAAATAATAACACCATGATATCAAAAATATTACAATACTATATTAGTATTTGTGATTACTGTTACTATAGTATCACTACTTTATTTATTATTTAAAAAATAATTATATAAAATGACATGTTGCCCATTGATTTGTTGATAGAATTAAAAGGTTGTGAGAAATAAGAACAAAAATCAATTTATATATCAAAACCTTTCATAACATTTAAATATTATCAATATATATTACACAATCCAAATACTTCAATACACAAAGACGTCTTATTACAAGACATCTTATTCTTATAATTGAATAATTTTAACTGCTATTATCTAATCAAATTCCTTCTACTCATAGCTGAATTTAAGGGCTAAATTTACCAAATCTAAAAGTCAAATTTAGAAGGATTATTATTTTTCACTCCATGAACATAAGTACTGCGATCATGCATTATCATGGACAACTTTTTCATTCACGGACGGCTTCTTCATTCGATAAATTTGATGGGTTAGGGATATAAGTTGAAGAAGAAACACTTTAAACATATTAATCATATCTGTAAACAAATGAAAGAAAAAGGAAAAGAAATTGGTTGCCAAATTCCAACAGTTGCAAAATAAATCAACAAGCAATACAAAGACAAAATTTAATAGAAATAAACATACTTTGCTCGAAAACAAAAAAATTCATAAGCTATGAACATATCAACTCAATTATCTTAAAGGAAAATTAGAGAATAAGAATGTTGTAACTCATTTGATTAGAAATAATGTAGAATATATTTAACTATAGATATAAATTAAAAAAAAAAGTGATGATGAATTAATTCTCTTATATATATATGAATAAGAGAGAGTGAGATACTAAATTATAGCATTCAAGTTTTCAGTATAACATTTAGTTTCAAGAAAGTGTGTTTATTTCTCATTATATAAAAAACAATGATTTTTCAGCTAAAAAAAATTCATAATAAAATTTAATATCTAATACAACATAATGCAATTAGTGTCAACTCATTCCAAATTACTCTACTAGAATAATAAAACATTTCAGCCATTGTAGCTACTAATCCAGAATATTCACAATAAATATAGAGTTCAAGGCTATTAAGAGATATACCTCTTAAAACTATGCATATTCTCTATCTTTCTAAGGCAATCTTTAATTCATATAGTTTCACCCCCTTTGAATTCACAAACCAAGACTTTACAAACAAAAGTAGAGGGCACGATAATTTTTTTTTCCTTCTTTTTAAGTATTGATGTTGATAAATGGCTGGTTGAATTTGATCAAACGAGCAAGTACTGATCTTTGAAAAAAAAAAGTTTTTGATTATTCCAGCAAACACCATAGTCCATAATCACCCCAAAAAAAAAAAATTTGCTTTTGCCATTTCCTTGCACTCTGCAGCATCTTAAAATATCTTGTATTCATTTTAAGTACTTAAAATGGTGTATTAATGTTTGTACTTAAAATGGTGTATTAATGTTTGAAGGATAGAAAGAAAGCATACACCGGGCTATCAGCTTGCATGGAATTGGCCAAATATGGCATCTGAACTTCACCGTTTCCTGAAAATTTAAAAGGGAAAAAAAAGAACAAAATTAAATATCATCACAACACACAATGTGTCTATCCATTAAATTAAAAACCCAGTAAAAAATTAACTCCAAGCAAAAATAAATATTTTGTATTAGGCTCTACTCAAGCTTCATAGAAAACTAATGGAAAGTACCATTGCCAAAGTAGTAAAGCTGGGAAGGCATTGAAAAAAAGAAGGGAATTTCTCATTTTTAATTTATTAGACCAGCAGCTTGCAATGACATAATGTAAAGAAAATAAATACCTCATTCAAGTTCAAAATGCAATGAAAATGATACCTGCAATGACATAATGTAAAGCTCAAAATTGACATCAATTTCAATTTCACCAAATCAAAACCTCATTCAAGTTCCCAAACCCTAGAACACCCAAATCCAAACACACCCACAAAACTTCCTGATTACAAAATCACTAAATTCTCTAACAAAATAAAATCTCTAAGATAACCAACAAAACTCAAACAAGCTCAATTCATAACCAAATTACAGAATGAACCAAACGACAACAAACATATCATAAGAAGTGTTCTTAGTTTCAAAATCACTCATAATTTTTTTAAAAAAATTCTTGCCTGATTAATTCGACCGACAACCTCTTCTTTCTTCGCTGCTTCTTCTTTGCTTTCATAAAGCCCAGCTTCAACCAAAAACATCAACCCCAAAGGAAATCAAAATCAGGGTTTCAAATATATATATATATATATAAAGTAATTATAGATAAAGATGAAACAAAACCTTTTCTAAGTTACAGGTTCTTTGTATATCAGCCTTTGTGGATTCTATAACTGATATTGGTTTCGTCGACGACGACAAACATGAAGCCAATCACAAAAGTGATCTAATCATTTTTTTTTTTGCCCCCACAAATATTGATTTCCAGATTTTTATGATATACAAGAGAAATAAATTTTCTATGTATGGTATTATTGAGAAACATATACATATGTAGTTATCATTCCTCAAAATTTCAAGAAAAATTATTAATCAACAGAATACCAACCGTTAAAAGTAATTAGCAAAACTTTTTACCGTTAACGATGATAATCTAGATTTGCATCTCAATGTCTTAGAGTCGTGCATGTAAGTCTGATGAGTTGGTAGCCTGGGCAGAAACAGAGTTTCTGTCACCTCCCATCTCAGTGGAGTTTGCAACTCTACTGGTATCCTGAGAACATATGTAAGACAATGACTGCAGCCACGAAACTAAAGTGGGCTTGCGTGTAACATCATCAGATTCAGCAACCAATGAGAATAACTCATTAAGGACCAAATTCTGTCCATCTTTTGGCAACTTCATGATCAGCTGTGCCAACAACTTCATCAAGTTTGATAGTACCTAAAATAGCAAGTAAATGCTAATTTTAGAAAAATCATACAATGGTTTAAGCAATTAGTGCATTAATTTTAACATTTGTATATTCAAATGGACGTGGAGAGAAATTTACACATTTATTTTTTCTTTGATTTTTTTCCTTTGATTCCAAGAAAACCAACTTCTATATCCAAAACATTGTGGCAAGCAATGGAACAAACTATGTAAGCAAGCAAACATTCCATATGGAGAATGAAATGTAGGTAGGAGTGGTGGGGGAGGGGGTGTAGCATGGGGTGGGTAGGAAAAGGAGGGCACTATTTAACAAGATACATTAAAGTGTGTAAAGTGATATTATTAGATAATTACTTGCCTGTATATCAACTAGAGAAATGAGCCGTAAAAGCAACTCTATGATTTCTTACAAGGTTCTGACTCTCCTTGCCAATTCTTCCATATATCAGCCTTGTAAGCAAGCACTTCACCACAGAGCCTATCAGCTTTTACAACAAGACTGTTGATACAATAAAATATGGCTGGAATTCCAGCAGGAAGATGTCGAACCAAGGCCACAACCCCAGAAGCCATACCTTTAAACGGAGTAGTGCCAGGATATTCCTGTATTCAAATCCACACAAAAAAAGAGAAAAAAAAGGTGTTAATACCTATAATGTGATTATAAAACCTCAGATTTCACCGATACAGTTTTCAGCTACTTCAAATACCGCTAAAAATCTCTCCATGTAATAGAAAACAAGTTGCTCCTTCAATGAGACTCTTTCATCTTGGTTAGAATCCTTCCCTGAAGAGATGAATCCCACAAACATAGAATGTGAAGCTCGAGCTACCTTTTTATTTGGATGTCCCATATACCTGATTTCACATTGTAAGGAACCAAAACTTTCATACATGCATACATGATTTTACATAAATATTAGCTTCCTGATAAACTTAGTCTGCGAGAGGATACAAGAACATAGTAGGCGCTAACACCTGTTTGAAAATAGGAGCAGTTACACGTTCAATGCAAGTTGGAATAACCCGTAAATAAAATAAGATGCGAGTAGTTTGTACCTCATCCTTGTACCAAATGTATTCCATCTTCTGCAGGACGGAAAAGTCTACAAGAAAATAATTTCAGTATAATAAAAAATAACAATCTAATGAGTGAAATCAACCAAAAAAAGGGAACTCATTTTACATGCATAATCAGCACTTGATAAAATATCAAGCATAACAAGAAGATGATAACCAAATACTCAATCGATTACCTTGCCAATTTGTCAAGTCAGCATAAGAGGGCATGGATTCTACAAAAGAGACACACGCAGATTCGTTCTCCTGAACACTCACAACAACTCCTCGAATCGTGTCCATGTATTCTGAAAGACGCATCCGACGGAAGTACTCTACACAAGAAAATGAAACTAATATTCGCACTGATGTTTCAATTTGAGTTTCATGGGGGAATTTTGAATTCAGCCTGTGCTTTGTAAATAAAATACCCTGAACAAAAAAAGCCCTAATTTTTGGAATCTGACTTTCGAACCCTAACTTTGGCTAAGCTCTTCACAACACTTTCTAGGTGTCTTTCTAGGGGTATTTTAGCTCAAGAATGGCGGCTTTGAAGGTTTACAGCAGCGGCTTGTGAGGTAGATCGTTATTAGAGAGAGAGGTAGAGAGAGAGAGGTGGGAAGAGAGAGAGAAGAGAGCTTCGGTTCAAAGAAGAAAATGGCGGTGGGGATAGATTTTTTGCTCGTCAAAATTTTTAGATTTTAGGTTTCCATGTACACCTCATTAAGTAATAGTTTCTAGATAATTTAATTTAATTTTTAAAAGTTACATACAACTTGTTGTCTAGTGGTTTAACGTTTAAAATTAAAAAGCTAAAGTTCAGAAGTCTACAGTTCGACTCCTAGTGGAGGCAAAATTAAAATTTTATTTTTTTAATTACTAATAACTTAATGTCATATATCATTGATACTTAATTTACAGACGCTATAGTATTAAAAATTTATGATACTTATCTGTTAAACACGGAAAATGCCCTAATCACATGTAATTACTGATACTTGTTAATAAAGTGTCACAAAACAAGTGTCAGTAAAGATCATTTTTCTAGTAGTGGTTGTTCAAGCCTTACATATTTAATTAACATAAGTCATATGGGGGATATTATCCCTAATAAACTTCAACGGATTTGGTTTTAATTAAACTCTTTCCTTCAAGAATTTGCTGAATTTTCTAGCATTGCAAGTCTTTACATTTGAAACTTTTTCAGTAAGTGAAGGTGGAATGTTGTCAAGTCCAGCAAGTCAATGCATTGCATGGACACATGCCCAGCAAGTTTCTATTGGTGGAGAGCTTATTACTTGTGTTCGGGTATTAATGACTCATTTTCGCCTTCGAGAGCAGTTCCAAATAAGCAAGGGCCACAGAGCAAATACCTGATTGCTGTACATGCCAATGAAGAAATTAATGTAATGAGAAATTTACACTGCTTTAACATCGTGGTCAGATAAAAATGTTTTTCATTAATCAAATTGCCATCTTAACCAACCTGATTCTAACAATATCATAAGCTAACTTCTCTTATTATTTTCTAACTCTCACGTCTATATTTCGAACTTTTGTAACTAAGAACTAATTGATAAGAGCTGAACCAGCTACAGAATCTCTTCCTCAACTGAAACAAGATGATGTATTATTGTTGTTGCTGCAACATTTATCAATATTTTATGTTTCAAACGAGAATTTAAGTTGACTCGGTGTCCAAGCTTACATTGGTTGGAGAGCTTTTTTGTAAAATTTGGTAAGAGCGTCTTCAAACCAGCTGCCACTCTCCAGCTTGAACATTTAAGCATTGAATTGCCAAACGTCCATTGCATAACTTGGTCATCCGCTGACGTTCACTTGCTTCATCTTCTTTATGGAAAAGACTAATTTTATCTCTTTGGAAGAGAGAATTTGATACGTAGGTGGATCGTACGACATCACAAAGGAGTTGGCGATGTTGCACAATAAACATGATGACTGGAATGGAAGCAATTACCGTAACTAGAATAGCTACCCACAATCTACTGTCGTTGAAGACAATGAAAAATGCTGCAGAAAACACTACCATCATTGCTGCTATTGACACGAAAAGTGTTGCAAGTCCAATAAGCAACTTTTTAGGCAACAGGCGAAGGAAATCTTTTTCTGTATACCGAGAAGTGAGAATGGATAAGAAGTTTACTATAGATGCAGAGGACGACACCAGTGATATTGCTTCCGATATGGCAAAAATCTTGAAGGAAACTTTTTCCAGGAAGAAAGGAAACCCTGTGTCTCCTTTGTTGCCTCCTGGCACTGTAAAAGCTGCCGCGAAAACGACGGTGGCTATAAGTGTTGCCACAAGCATGCAAGATGTTGCAGTATCCTTCATCCATTTCTCCCCTTGTTCTCTCAGTTTTTCGTGTTTTGTAGTAAATAATGCTCTAGGAGTAAGACCATCTTCGTTTTTGGCCTCAACAGATCGTCGTTGAACAGCCTTTTCCGCTTCCTACAGTTATAGTGTAAGATGAAACTTATTAATAAAACAGGCACCTAGTCCCGTTAAGTTATAAAATGGAAATCGTAAGCGAACTAAGATAAAAGAAAAACAATCAGTAGAATAAAAAAAGATATTAAAAAAAAAGATTAGCTAAAGCTATAAAATGGAAAACCATTAACGTGAGTTTATAATAAAAAATAAAAAAAAATCCGAGGACTATAGTAGCAGAGTGCTGAACAAATAATTTCACCTCAAACCACAATAACTCCCGTTGCATTTGGAGAGCTGCTCCTGAAACAATACTGAGTCGATCTTGTGGTGGCAACATTGCAGCTAAATGTAGAATATTGTTTTTTTTTGGGTCTTGGAACTTAAGTATCAAATCTTTTGCTGCACCTATCTGATATATAAGCTTGAAGATACGTTTTCGACGATGCAAAACAGCAGTATGAAATATGGTATAATTATTTTCATCAGTGTTCCATATCAGATCAGGATATTCACGAATAAATATCAATAGAAACTCGAGGTTTCCTTGTCTCGCAGCATCAAATAGTAGTTCGGGTTCTGCAATTAGGTTTGAAATGCGTGAATCACTCAACAATACAACTTTTTCCCAAAGGCGTTGGACTAATTTAAGTGCTTTCGGCCTTTTATTTTCTATATCTTTTGCACCTGAAATTTCCAATTGCAAAACACAAAGCAGCAAAATAAATAACCAAGATTGTTAAAGTATGACAAGAAATAAATGCCAAAGCCTAAAGAGTTCTGGGGTTCGTACGACCAACACAGATTGAAGACCCTACTAAAAAATCCTCGCTGATATTGTTTGGTAAAATGAGAATAATTCAGATTCTTTCGAGCCAAAGCATGTAGTGCTGTCTCTTCATTTGCAGCGCGACCAATGGCCGACTTCTCGTGCAGATCCTCAAACACCCGCAATGCAACATCTGGACAAAATGTATTCATTAGTACCGCAGCAATCTGTGAAGATAATGAATTAAAAACAGTGCCTACCATACAAATCAGTTTGTATCAACGTGATAAGTAAGCGACTGCGATCTTCATCATTCAAGGAATTTTTAGTTTGTCCCTAAAGGTACACTACCATATCTTCATGGCCTAATGATGCAGCCACGTCAATTGGTAGCACCCGCATGTCATCTTGTTCCGTTGCTATGACTTCACTATGCGTCATAATCTCTCTAGCCAGTTCCACCATTCCGGATGCTGCAGCAAAGAAAAGAGCTGTACATCCAACATTATTATCCTCAGCTAAATCTCGTGGTTCCATTCTTTGCACAAGTTCCTTCACGAAACCATATTGCTGCAGTTGCAATGTGAAGAGCAGTGTCTTTTCTTTTTGAGATCGGAGCTCTAATTTCACACTCATGTACGTCATAAATACCTCTAGCCACCGCCCAGTCGCCAGTTAGTGCAGCTCTATACAATTTTAATCTTCTACGTCTGACTGGCACTGTAAATTTGAAATAAGATGATAGTTTTGTAAATAAAGTTTACGGTATAAGGAAAGCCCGTTATATTATCATTTATTCAAGTATAAATTAAAAATCAAGATCAATAGCGATGAAATAACCTATAATTTTCACACCTAAATGGCTGGCTTGTCTATTTCACTTTGCAGTATGTTCGCAATGTTAGAGGTATCTGACCGGTTGGATTATCATTTGAGTGCAAATTCGAAGTATTAAGCATCTTACATCATTAACATTGATTTAATATCTTGTAACTTACATTTGATAACTACCAATCACCACCTTATATTTTGCTATGAAAAAGTAGATGACTCAATAATTTAAGTCCTACTATGCATGTTTTTAATTGGAAAATATTAGGCAAATTAGTATTTCTCAGTTATTGTAGTTTTTTTTCTTTTTAGTTTCTTTAGTGCCATCTTTGGTTTCCACTGCTGTTATCTTTTTCTTATGTAGACTTTTTAACTCATTTAGTAAAATTATAGTTTGGGAGAAAATTTAAGTCCGGAATTAAGATATAAACTATGAGTGGTGGGGTACCTCGTTATTGCATTCTTGAGGTCAAGAATTCGAGTTCTCCCTTGTGCATCTTAGAGGTAGATTTTTTTCTTAATATTTGGGATTATACCATCACAAACATTACTCAGAGATCATCTAGAATTTCAATTGTAATTAAAAAGAGAGAAAAAAAAAAAGCTCCACCTTGATGGATACTTTGTGCAAGAGAGGCACTATTGGTACCCCTTCATTGATCCTGTAAAACCCCCCATTCTTGCACTTACAATAAAGTTAAAGATATAAACCAATGTGTTTTTCTTCATTAAAAAAAAAAAATATGTTTTCTCTATTACAAAACTCTCTTTACCCACACTTAAAGCCACGCATATACATTATAGAACTTCTTTTTCTTTTTCTTTTCTTTTTTTTTTTACCTTTTGCATCATTATTAATCTCATTCTAAAGTCAAGATAAAATAGAATATTTCAAAGATGGATAACTTAACATTCAATAAGATATCTTTTGAAGTTCAATACTCTCCAAAAATGAGCTAGTCGTAGCTTAAAAATTGGCTATTGGCATCATAAAAGTTGAGTTTATTAGGATGAGCTTCTACATAAATCACCAACAAATTTGTGGAAGGTGGATTGAGAAGAAAAAAAAAACTGCATTTATGAACATTTTTAGAAAGAGAAATTGTTATTTGGAAGAAGAGTGTTTTTGGAATTAAGGTTAGGTTAGTGGGGAACTTTTCAATATTAATCTAATTGGGTTTATTTAAAGATGAGATTTCAAAGGGACTTTGAAGGGGTGTCAAAGTCTTTGGTTATTAATTCCATATTTTAATCACAGTTTTTGGTCATTTTACACAATTTAATTAATTGCGTCGCCAAAAAATTCTTAATTTCTCTTTTATCCTTTAGAGCCTTCCATTTTTTTTAAAGGTTTCTTAATAGAAAATTTATTTAAATATTTTTTATCTTCATAAAAAGCAAAATGACTATCATATCCCATCATTTGATAAAATGGCCATATAGACCCTAATTTTTTTAAGTAATGAACACCATAACTCTTTCTATTATTTTTTGCATTTATAGGGATGTCAAATGCTAAATTTATTGTTATGCTCATATCATGGCATTTGTTGCTTCTATACATGGAACGATATATTGACTGTTTTTCCAAAGTTTTAAATTGAATTAAAAACATTTCAATTAACCTAAAAATGAAAAATAAAATTCATCCGTTTTTATATACATATATACTGATCAATCAAAGCATACAAATTCAGTAGCTAAAATTGAACATTTGCCAAAGCCATGTGAAAAAGAAAATGAAGTTGTTTGTTTCTAAGGAAAATTATTTTTCAGAGAAAAGATCACGTTTATTTCTTATTGATTTTTCTTAACTTTTACAATTGAATCAACTCAACTTATATACACGCACAAGACCACAGCTTAAGCAAATTACATTCAGTTACACACACATACGAAATGACTGATAACAAGCTTAACTATCTTGAGCTGATCTGGCAACTTGCTTAACTAACTCTGATGAGCTGGCAATGCTGAGATGTTTGACTGACTGAGACTGAAGCTTCTTCTCCTTCTTACTCCTACTCTCTGTGAGCTCAGCATATTGAACTTCCTTAACAGCCCCCCTCAAACTCAAGGGGCAAGGCTGCACATTGAGTTTTGATCTTAGATAGTTAAAATGGACAAACGAAAGAGGTTTTGTCATGATATCAACAATCTGCTCTTCACTGGGAATGTACTGAATTTTCAACTCCCCTACAATCACTTTGTTTCTGATGAAGTGTAAGTCAAGCTCGATGTGTTTAGTTCTAGAATGGAAAACAGGATTATGAGCAAGCTCAGTGGCACTGGTATTGTCACACCAGACAGTAGGTATTTCTGAACAACACAAACCAATTTCAGAAAACAAAGATTGTAACCAGCTGATCTCTGCACTAGCTGAAGCTAGTGCTCTGTACTCACTCTCAGCACTAGACCTAGCAATGACTGATTGCTTCTTGGATGACCATGAGATCAAATTATTACCCAAGTAAATGCAATAGGCTCCAACAGATTTTCGATCATCTAAATCACAAGCCCAGTCTGCATCAGTGAATCCAGTAATCTTCATTTCTCCATTTTGAACAAACCTAAGTCCATAATCTTGAGTAGACTTTAAGTATTTAAGCACTCTCTTACAGGCTATAAGATGTTGCATTGTAGGACTTGAAACATACTGACTCAGCTTGTTTACAGCAAAGGCAATTTCTGGCCTTGTTAGAACCAAATACTGCATCCCTCCTACAATGCTCCTGTAATGTGTGGCATCAGCAATATATTGGCCTAGATATCCTTGAGCTTCCTTCTGTAGCTTAATTCCAGTACTCAGAGGTGTGTCAATCTCTTTACACTCAAGCAACTGAACCTTAGTCAATAGATCTCTTATGTACTTCCTCTGAGATAGATAAATGCAATTTGCATCATATAAGACTTCTATGCCAAGAAAATAAGAGAGAGTACCCAAATCCTTTAGTGCAAAAACTGCATTGAATTGAGCAATGAAAGATTCTAGCTCTGCACTATCTGGTCCTGTGATTAAGATGTCATCAACATAAATCAGTACCAAAATCATATATGAGCTAGTTTTCTTGATGAACAAAGAAGTGTCAGCTCTTGAGTTTTCAAAGTCCCACTGTAACAAACAACTTCTTAACTTTTCATACCAAGCTCGTGGAGCTTGCTTGAGACTATAAAGTGACTTATGGAGTTTACACACAAAGCTTGGTTTTTGACTGTCAACAAACCCTGCTGGCTGATCCATAAAAACTTCTTCTGTTAACTCCCCATTAAGGAAGGCATTATTAACATCTACCTGCCTGATTTGCCACTGATTCATAACAGCCAAACTAATCACTACTCTAACAGTAGCTGGTTTTACCACTGGGCTGAAAGTTTCAAAGTAATTTACCCCTGCAATTTGTTGAAAACCCTTAGCAACTAATCTGGACTTGTACTTGGCCAGACTTCCATCTGAGTTATGCTTAACTCGGTACACCCACTTGTTTCCAACAACCTTCTAACCATCAGACCTTGGAACTAAAGACCATGTATTTTTCTTGAGCAGAGCACTATATTCTTCCTTCATAGCTTCAAACCATTTAGGATGCTGCATAGCTTCTTCTACAGATTCTGGCTCTTTATGAACAAGAGCTACATTGTAGAGCTTAGGTTTGAAAATGCCAATCTTACTTCTAGTGGTCATAGGATGTGTGTTTAAAGGAGTTTTGGATTGTTGTGTGTTTTCTGGAGCTAATGTGTTTTGATCTGTTTCAGGTGATGTTTGAAAAATGAAAGGTCTGTTGGTAGTGTTTGGTTGAACTGGTAGTGAAGTATTAGTCTCTATATGAAATTCTGTATTAGGCTCTGTGTGAGTGATTGGTAATGTGTTTGTTTGGGACAATAGATGAGAATTGTTGTTATGATTAGGAGAGACTGAATGATAAAAACTGCTGCTGGTGGAGCTTGCAGAGTTAGGATTATGACTGCTGTTATCATCTGAGGTTAAGAATACTAGCAAAGTGGATAGATGATACACTTGCTGAGGAGTGAAAAACAAGTTTTGACATGAGCTTGATTTATTAGAAGCAAAAGCAGGATCTGAGGAATAAGGAAAAGAAGACTCATCAAAGACAACATGTCTTACTATATAAACCTGACCAAATGGATGCAAACACTTGTACCCTTTATGAGAAGGGTTGTACCCAATGAAAATACATTTGCTAGAATGATAATCAAACTTATGCTTGTTATAATCTCTCAAATATGGATAGCATGCACAGCCAAAACACTTAAGCATTTTGTAGTCTGGTTTATGTTTGAACAATTTTTCATATGGAGTAAAGAATTTCAGAGTTGCAGAAGGCAACCTGTTAATATGGTAAACTGTTGTTTGAAAAGCTTCCCACAAAAAACTTAAAGGTAATTTAGCTTGAGCTAGAAGTGTGAGTCCTAACTCAACCACATGCCTATGTTTTCTCTCAACTACCCCATTTTGGTGATGTGTATAGGGACATGAGTGTCTGAACATGATTCCATTTTGGTTTAGAAAATCAGTAAATGCTCTATACTCCACCCCCAGTCAGATTGCAGCAGTTTAATGGGACATTGAAATTGTTTTTCAACTTGCAATCTGAACAATTTGAAGACTTGAAGGGCTTCTGATTTCAATTTTAATGGATAAATCTAGGTGTATCGACTGAAGTTATCAACAAAGCTGATATAATAGACATAACCATCTTTAGAAAGGATAGGTGAAGGACCCCATAAGTCAGTGTGAATTAGTTCAAGCACCTGAGAAGTTTTGGTTTCTGAGATAGGGAAGTGCAACCTGTGACTCTTTCCCATTTGACAGGCCTCACATATATGTTGTGCAGCTTGGTTAATAAAAGAAGTTGAGAGATTAATAGTTTGATCATTCTTAAGCAAATGCATGAAGACATTATGATGAGGATGACCAAATCTTCTATGAAGAAGACCAACTTTATTGACAAACAAATTACAAGATGAAACATCAGTTTGAAAACAAGCTTTAGAGCTTGAGTGTTTATTCTGAACATTATTTGCAATAGGAAAAGAAACATGACATGTTGACAACATAGACAAAGGCTGATTTGAAGAAACTTGACATTTGAAGGAAGACTGAGATGACTCTGATGATTTTAACAGCAGCCTATACAATCCTTTCTCAACAAGACCTTGCAGAAGTACTTGTCCCTTCAGTAAATCCTTGACATAACACACATTGCCAACAAATTCAATGGAAAGATTATTATCAGTGGTTAGTTTGGATATGCTTATCAAATTCTTAGTAATCGAGGGAACTAACAAAATATCCTTGAGTGCTATAGGTGTGTGTTTGTAAGCAGATTTGAAACTGTTATGGTTAAAGCATGCATCACCAATATGAGTAATAATCAAACCTTGTCCATTGCCGATGGTCAGTTGGTCTGAGCCTTTGAATTCTTCTCTCACGTGCATATTTGCCATATTGTTGGTAATATGGTGTGTAGCTCCACTGTCAAGATACCACCCTTCATCAGTTGAGCCTTCAACATTTGCAACATAGGCTTCAGGCAGAGTAAAAGCCTCTGATGGATAAGAGGAAGCAGGAGAATAGTTCATGAACTGATAGCTAGAGTCTGAGACTTCATAAGGATCTTCAAATGCAGGTGCTTGATAAGGAAATGGCTCAAAATTAGCCATATATGCAGCAGTCTTAGATCCCATCATTTTCCCTCTTCCAAATTGTTTAGATGAGGAAAAATAAGTATCACCATACCTATACCAACATGCATCAGCAGTATGTCCTTGCTTATGACATATTTGACATATAGGTAATGGCTCACTTGATTCAGAAACATTTGAAGTATTAGTAGCAGGGGTGAACATATGCCTCATTTGTGGTGGTCTATGAGATTGCATAAACTGATTTCTTCCAAAACCTGCAACATTTCCTCTACCAAAAACACTAGCAGTATTACCACCAGCTGGAAACCCTCTGGGATAAGAAGCAGAAAACATGCCTCGACCAAAAAACTGACCCCTGCCTCCAGGTTGTCCATAACTGGCACTGCTATTACCATAAGTATTTCTCCTAGGAGCACCTCTCATATGTGAATAATTTGTATTCATTATACTATAATTTGCATTAAACATAGCCTGAGGATTCTGATTTTGTTCCAGCCTAGCTTCATGTGTCAGTAAAAGTGCATACGCATCATCATAACTCATCTTATTAGCTGTGATTATTGAAGCCAGATCTAGATAGCCAGATCCAAGTCCATTTAGTGTCCTTATCAGCAAATCCTTTTCAGTTATGTTATCTCCAGCACACGCAAGTTTATTAGCTAGCATTTTCATTTTCGAACAATATTCTTCAATGGACATTGACTCTTTTCTCAGAGTATCTAATTCATATCTAAGTTGCATAATTTTTGCTTCAGACTGTACTCCAAATTGTTTTTCAATAGATCTCCATACATCAAAAGAAGTTTCATAGTTAAGAACTAAGCTTAAGATACCTTCACTGATTGTTGATAGAAGCCAGCTAAGTAGAGTCTGATCTTGAGCTCTCCAGTTAACATAAGCTGGATTTTCAATCCTTTCCACAGATCCATCAGCTTGCGACTGAGAAATATATTGTTCTGGAACATTTTGTTTTTCTGAGATTAATCCTTCAAGTCGATTCCCTCTGATTGAAGTAATCACTTGTTTGCGCCAGAGAAGGAAGTTTGATCGATCGAGTTTTACTGTTGTGGCAAAAGTAAATGAAGTTTGTGTAGAATGCATTTGATTGAAATTTGAACGATTTTGATTTATTGTACCGGAACTAGCCATGGATGGCTCTGATACCATGAAAAAGAAAATGAAGTTGTTTGTTTCTAAGGAAAATTATTTTTTAGAGAAAAGATCACGTTTATTTCTTATTGATTTTTCTTAACTTTTACAATTGAATCAACTCAACTTATATACACGCACAAGATCACAGCTTAAGCAAATTACATTCAGTTACACACACATACGAAATGACTGATAACAAGCTTAACTATCTTGAGCTGATCTGGCAACTTGCTTAACTAACTCTGATGAGCTGGCAATGCTGAGATGTTTGACTGACTGAGACTGAAGCTTCTTCTCCTTCTTACTCCTACTCTCTGTGAGCTCAGCATATTGAACTTCCTTAACACCATGGATTATGGGTTAGAGAATTTTCAAAAACAACAGTCATTAGTCGTCTTGGAAACCATGGATTGCTCGCATTTCCAGAACGATAATTGGTAACATTTTTTGTTTTGTGCAAACTATGGAGGAAAAGATGAAGAATGTGAAAGTCAAGAAGAATACGGCGGCTGTCAGGGGATTTGATTAATTGATGGTACTTAATTATTATATTTAATTTGTTTTATAATTGATGGTTTAATGTTGGATATTAATTTTAGTTCTGATAAGCTTAATTGCTTCCACTGCTCTTGCTTTTGTTTTTAAACCATGTGCATTCCTTTAATCTCAGAATCAAAGGAGCTTAAAATCATTTTTTTTAAAATTATTATTGGCAAACTAGGTTAGCTTATAAAAAACAGGAAAAATAAAAAACAAAGAGACAACTGGCTCATTTTTTAAAATTCAAAGTCAACGAAGAGCAGAAGTACCGAAATACCCTTTTCACGATCTAAATAAATGGCAAAAAAGTAAACGGAAGGAGATTTTGATGTTCATTATTAAAAAATTAAGGGTCTTAATGACCATTTTGGTCGAATTATGGGGATATAACTATCCTTCTCCCTGATACAACATAAAATAATTATATTCTCAAAAGCAAACACATGTTATTATGCCATAATCTGTAAGTATCATAAAAAATTTGTATAAGCTTAAGATAGTTTCGTAGGAAATTTAGTCCTTCTACGCTAAAAAAAAAAAAAGATAATTAAGTGAACTCTTTTACTGTGGTAACTTTAGTGTAGAAAATAGTCAAGAAACTTAAGTAACAAAGGAAAAAATTAGGAAGATTTAATTAATTAATTTTGTAAATATTATTAATTTTTTTAAATATATTCAGTTTAAGAACTTATTGTGCAAACCTTTTTTTTTTCTTTTTTACTCCAAGTTTCTCGAACCCATTGTTCCAGAAACGTTATTTCTCTGTTATTTTCACGTTTTTGCATTCATTAAAATAAATGGGCATATATCATAAACAAGAAATATAAGTACAATATAATGTAATAGGATAACGTACCCGTCAGGTTGTCATCTTCAGGAGCATCTTCATCATTACTTGTTTTTTCATCTTCTGGAGCATCTTCATTATTACTTGTCTCTCCAACTTTTTTAGGGCCACTACTATGCGCAATTTGTTCCAATAGTTTGATCATTTTGTCTTGCTGTATTATGAGTTTTGCCATCATATCATGAATATGGGGCTGGGAGGGATCCTCCTCTTCGTGTTGCTCACTTTCTGACATGTTCGTCTACAAACAAAGTTTTGGAGAAGAACGTATTAACAACAAAATAATCTATGTACAGACTCCTGTATGTCAATTAAACTAGGAAAGTATTGCTCTTTATTATCCATCCATTGCTTGCCACGCGTTTATGAACGTGGCAAGCAGATAGAAAAGGAGCAGTGTTTTTGGAGCACCATAAATTTTTCTTCCAGACAAACATGTAAAATAAAAGGAGCCAAAAATTAGGGAGAAATTTGGAAGGATAAGAAACAGAAAAACAACTGTTAAGTTTAAACTCTAAAGAGTTTAATACCTCTTTGTATATGTGACGGTTGCAATCCGCAGCTCCGAAAGGGCAAAAAAAAAAAATCTGAAAAGAGATGTAAAAGGAAAATGGAATTCAGGTTGAGAGGTCGTCAGTCGTCTAATCAACACTTATTTAAACTAATGGGGTTCACTCGTCAGGATTCACACGTAGCCGTTGTCAAACAAAAACGTTCCCCAAAACAAATTTGTTTAATAGCCACACCACATGGGGTGGGTACTCGAAGACAATTTTGTTTATTGGCCACATGGGCTGGTTTGTACAGATGCTAGAGGGGAATTGTTTTTTTTTTTTTTGCCCTTTTCAGTCAATGCTCATGTAAAGTCTTTCTTTATTAAATATAAAAATTCCTCTTAAATCTTCGAGTCTTGCAATTACAGAATTCAATTTCTATTACTGAAACAGCTGACTTTATTTATTTCTCGATGTCAATTATTTCATTGTATATTGTTTGCGATGATCTCATTCACCATAGCGGCAATGATGCAATCAGTGACGTCTATCGATGATAAGCGTTCACTGATTACCCAACTCTAAAACTAACAGTGACTTCTAAAGATTGTCAAACTTGATATCAACGGTGGTCATCAACTAATAGTTTGAACTACAGGGTGAACGAATTAACTAACTTGCATCATATGAGTAAGTTTAATATCAGAGTTTTAGTATTTTGCAAAGCAGAGACTTTATTAATTCTTTTTTCTTTTTTATGAGACAGTGTTATACATTCTAAAATTTTTTCTTAC
The DNA here is from genome assembly GCA_018350135.1 of Citrus trifoliata. Classification (NCBI taxonomy): domain Eukaryota; kingdom Viridiplantae; phylum Streptophyta; class Magnoliopsida; order Sapindales; family Rutaceae; genus Citrus; species Citrus trifoliata. The sequence goes on along the minus strand of VKKW01000259.1, from coordinate 80,428 downwards.
AATTTATTAAAAACAATGTGGTAATGTAACCTTTTTTTTAATTTTTAAAAGATAAGGGTTGGCAAAACCCAAATCTAGTTATTTTGTCAACTCTTACTTTATCTGGACTCAAACTGAAATGGTCCACTAAATAAAATTGTTTGAAAATTATATGGTCTAGTCACGGAAATATGGTGAGATAATATAATTGATTCTCTTAAAACTTGTTAAATATTGTCACCATTTGATGAATAATATATTACATGTCACTTCGTTTAAGATGAAATTTAACATAAAAATTAGATATCTATTATTAATCAAAATCTGTGGGTTAGGTATTAATACAGCTGTCTACTTAGACAAAATTAATCTATTATTAACTACTCAAATAAACTCGCACAGGATATGGCTCAAAGTGCTCCCTCATTAATTAAGCTGCTGAAGTTGCTGCCTAGCATATTTGCATACTTATTAAATTCCATAAAACGGAATCTCCTCATTAAACAACAACTACAAGTGGCTACATAAAAATTGATTCGAATTAGACTAAAATAATTATCACCTTTAGACCTTATTAATTTTGGACCTTATTAACAATTTATTAATCATAGTAATTCATTGTAAAATTTTGGTAGCAACTTAGCGCATATTTGGAATTATTTTTAGGAAGGTCAAAAGTGATTTTTAAAGGTTAAAAGTTAATTTAATTGTTTGGTAAATTTTTTTAGAAATCATTTTTAGCAAAATTACTCTATTTTACAATAAATTTTGAAAAGAATAAAATGAATAGCTTTTGAAATTTGATTTTGATAATTAATTTTATAATTAGTACAATGTTAAATATATCCTCGTATATGTTATAAAAATCTAAAATTATCCTTATTAATTAAAAAATAAAATCATTACCGCTAAAAAAGTTATTATTATTTATTACCAACTATATAAGATAATGAAATAAAAAATAAAATTAGTATTATAAAATATTTATTTTACATAGCAATTATTATATATAGATAATAAAAAATTATTTTATATACATGTTTATAGAAGTGTAAATAAATTTTTGTTCAACATTATGTCCAATTCAGTCATTTATATTGTTATAGTAGTTTAATAATAAGATTTAATAAATGCATATTACTGCTTTTAAAACTCACAGTACTTTTAAAAATATAGGGAAATTATCATTGCACAACCTTTATTTTGTCCTATGTTCAGCTAATCACCATAAAATTCTAACATATTCTCTACAACACATTTCCTCTTAAATTTGTATCAATTAGCCACTTTTGCACTAATATCGTTAAATAATTTAAAAGAAATGATAATTTTACCCCTAAATAAATTAAATGACTATTTTATTTTATAAAAGCTTTAAAAATAAAAAAATTATAATTATAAAATACCCCTAAATTTAATAAAAAAATAAATCTCAAATAGAGGTGATTAGCTGATTTTTATTAAACTTCGATTTGTAAAATTTTAATAATTATTTTTATTAAAAAATTATAATTTTGCAAAATTTTATTAAAATAACTGAATTTAATGATTAAAAATAAATCCAAAAATTTTAATAATTTAGAATATTTTTATTAAATCCAAAAATTTTGCAATTGTTTTTATATTTATATTTTTATTAAAATATAATTTTATTAAAAATAAAAATTCTAATTTTGAGATTTATTTTTTTATTAAATTTAGGGTATTTTATAATTCTAATTTTTTATTTTTCAAAGTATTTATAAAATAAAATAGTTTTTTAATTTATTTAAAGGTAAAATTATTATTTCGTTTAAATTATTTAACGGTGTTAGTGCAGAAGTAGTTCATTGATACAAATTTAAAAAGAAAGGTGGTGCAGAGAACATGTTAGAATTTTGTGGTGGTTAGATAAACATAAAGCAAAACAAGGTGGTATAATGATAATTTTCCAAAAATACATTTCACCAAAAGATTAATTGATTTTCTTTATACCTAATTATTTTTATAGTACAACTAACAACAATTATTTAAAAGCTACAACATCACCAAATTAGCACTTAATTTATATGATAATTTAATTTTAACAAGGGATAATTTCATATAACCTTTCAAGTTTCGCATAATTCAACTCACACTTTAAAAATATGAAAATACCCCAAAATTTTTTAAAAGAGTGAAGGACTAAAAGGTAAATAAAAAAATTAAAGAATAATAATACTACATGAGTAATGATAGAGTCCAACCATTTTGTATAAGTAAATTTATACAAACTAATGTAGCATGAGAAGATTAGTTGTATAAAACTATCATAGCCCATATAATTAAAAAATAATAATTGTTATTACTTTTCAGCCAATCTTTTTATGTTACGTTAATTTGTACACATTAATTTGTACAAAACGATTTGTGGCTCTATCATTATTGATATTACATTGGTTGATGTCCACCTCTTTAGAACATTCGGATATTAAATGAAGAAATGGACTGTCAAATTTATTATTTGACTAAGATACCTATTACAACTTTAAATGACTAAAATATCCACTAATATAATTTTAATTTTAATTTTTTATGTATTTATTTTCTCCCTCTTCCTCTCTCATTTTCTTCCGCTTTCTTCATTTCTCGGCTTCCAAACAGCCATTGCAACAATTGAGTTTTATAGATTTGATTGGTTTAGAGAATTTAGTTTTAAAAATTTGGCGAAACCCATGATAATTAGTTCTCATGGTAATTACAAACTGATCCCGGTTTGCTAGTGGTGCCGGAAAATATTTTGCTTCAAGCTTTTAGTTACTATTAACTATCTTATTGAAGGATTCAATGAAAAAGTTCTACCTCTACAGGTAAATCGCAAAGCCTCTAAATAACAAAAATTATTATAATCTCTTTGTTTGTCCATGATTTGTTGAGATGTTAGCTTCATCGGTTGATTGTTTAATTAATCATTATTTTGTCATGCCCTCAACGGTTAAATTTAACGAAAAATCTAATTAGTAGAGTAGATTAATGAATTTTTAAAATATTGAGAGTAAATTAATAATGCATGTGAAATTATTTAGGTGTACAATTAAATTTATCTATAGTTTTTTTAGTTAGGGACACTGCTAGTTTTCCCTTATTAAAATCAATATAGGGAGATTGATAGTTTCTCACTTATTGAAATCAATATATATTACTTACTCTATATTATTTTCATAGTATCCAAAAATCTCCTACCACTAAAAATTTAAACAAAGAAAGATATAGATAGGTCATTTACTTAAGAATTTATTTTTGTAATACAATATATATATATATTTATTATAAGAAAAATATTTGAAGAATAGCAAAAGGCACAAGAAAAATATTTATTATTAATTTTTTATTTACACTGAAACATATATTTCTCATTTTTAGTACTCAAATTTTTATTTTTATTTCATTTATATGATTTATTCAATTTACAATAGATATGAATAAAAATGTATTTAAGGTAAGTGGTATATGTTGATTGGGAAAATTGGTCATTTCCCTATAAATTATGTAAATGTCAATATTTACGATAAAATGGGGTACCGAAGATAAAATAAGTAAATGCTCATTTACTCACTATATTTTTAGATAACTGCCCATTTAGTCCATATATTCAAGGAAAAAAATATCTCAAGACACTCCTACTGTTGAATATGTTATACTTCCACCCTTACATTTTCTATCCTTTTACAACAATATCCTTACAACAATATTCTTGTGGATATTAATGAAAATAAAAAAATGATAATTTATCAAATTAATCTTAATAGTAACATAAAAATTTACTCAAATATCTTTATTATTATTCTACTTTTAAGATTAATTTGGTAAATTAATTTTATAAAATAATTATCAGCGAGACTGTTGCAAGAATATTGAAAAGTACTTTAAGTTGGCTGATCTATTTATAAATAATTATTAGGAAGACTGTTGCTTATGAATAAAAAATACTACTATTTTCACATTGATATCTATTAATTTATTTACTAATAAATAATTTTTTTAAATTTACTAATAAAATTTTTATATGTAAAATGTTAAAAATATTTTTGATTATTGTAAAAGGAAAGTAAAATGAAGGTAAGAATAAACATATTTAACTGTAAGTTCATTTTGAGGTATTCTTTAAAATATAAGAATCATATAAACACTTAAGTTGAAATATAGTGACTAAACAAATATTTGCCAAGATAAAATTATAAAAATACTTCTTGAAAAGTGAAGGATCACAGAAAACTTTAATTACAAATTTTATAAATTTAAATAGTATTAAAAAAAAAAACTCTATCCCGCTTGTTTGCTTTTCAGTTTTTTTTTTCTTTTATTTACTTCTTTTTTCTCTCTTCAACGTTTTTGACTTTTTGCAGGAAAAAGAGCTCAGAGAAAGAGATAGTGGGAGTCGTGGTACCATGTACATCTTGGGGCTAGGCCGCCACCCCAAAAAGAGTAATGCCCTTTGCTCTATATTTTAAAATTTTATTTTTAATAATGCAACATTTATTACTTAAATGATAAACTAATAAAATTAATTCATGTAAAAATTATGAAAATTTTCGGGTTAACAAATAACACATTACATGTTATATCATTAAAAGTTCGATTTAAGATAAAATTATTCAGGATAAAATTTCGAGATTTACTCTATTTCATTTTCTCATATCAGAGGAAGTCAAGTTCGTCAACCGTTACAAATTCCTTTAAAGAAATATAAGTCGTTTTCTCCATTATCTCATGTCTTTCTTTCTTTTTCTTCTTACTCATACAATATAAAGCGAAGACTTTTTACGTGAAACAATTTTACGTTCAATAAAGAAAGACTTCCCCTAAACAAAAGGAAGTCTTCACGGGAATCAAGGACGTTGTGCAAATTTTCGTTTCCTCCAGATCCGAGGAAAATTTTATTCAATTTTTGAACGGAAGATCTACGGTTTGCTAGGTACAATATAAAATTAAGAAACTGGAAGAGTCTAGCTGTATTCTACTCATAAATAATACTAAATATTTACAATTTGTTTCAAAATCTTTATTCATATTTTTTTAATCATTTCATCAAAGAAAATATATGCTATGTATTAACTACCGAAAATTTTTCAATGCAAGATACACTACTACAAAATTGATCATTTCTAATAGAATTATTCTGTCACAAATAACGTTACTGACATAATTATTTTTTGTCACAAAAGCCACAGTAAGAATGTTGTGACATAATATTTATTGATTTGTGACAGAAAATAACTGTCAAGAAACGGTGTTAAAAATATACTTTCACACGTGGCAACTTATATGTATAGTACTTTGTTGATGTGGCATCCTATTTGGCAATTGAGTTGGCATATCTGGTCCCACAATTGGCTGACATGTTAATTATAATTTTTTTAATGTAATTGATGTGGAATCTGACATATTTGTACATGTGGAATAATTTGCAAACGTGGCATATGATGTGGCTTCTAACATTATGGTAACATGGCAATCATTTCTGTCACAAGTGGATGATAGATTTTTGTCACGGTGGAAATATATTCTGTCACATGTGCATGATAGATATTTTTCAAATTCAATTATCCTTTTTTTTACAATTCCTAAATAATAAAATTCTAAAATAAATCCATTACAATTTTAAAAAAAATACAAATTGGTTCAGTAAATCACATAATAAATTTTTATAAAGTATAATCCAACATACATATATTTATATCCAGTATCCCAAAATACAAAGTAGAAGATAAATTCAATCCAGGTAATAAACATATACATTGATCAGTTAACTAAGAAATAACTACCAAAAATATATAGCTTAAAATATTGAAATTGACTCAAAAAAGAAACATCAATGTATGTTAATCGCCTGACCACCAGTAGCATATATATGCAATGAACAACAACAACAAGTTCCTGCATACATAGAAATAAAAGAAAATGCATCAATGTAATGAAATTTTGAAATGCTGCTTAGTTACAAATACATAAATGTACATCAATCTTCAAATGGACCAAATTTTATTCACAGTATGCTTACAAATTGTCCCTACCCCCCCCCCCCCCAAAAGCATACACAACATCAACCAACAATAAAACGTACACAAGCATTAGCCAACAAAAATATGTAAACAGAAACCTAAAAAAGCCTAAGCACCTAGAATGCTTACAAATATTAAAAAACATTAGTTAACAACAAAGTCAAACTATTCTATTGCCTATAAACTATAATATTCTAATTAATACAAATATACTTAAAGAAAAATGAAAATGAGGGAATAATTACTTATGAAAACTAAAGTGAATATTTGATACCTAATACTCTCTTTTGTATATTCATAGTATGAAAAAGCCAACTTTCAACCGATAATTATATCACATACCTGAAATAATCACAACTTTTCCAAGACAAAGGATGCCCACTCCTTACGGATTTCATCAATCTCTTCTTCATTATAAGTTTTCTTTCCAAAGAACTATAAACAAATTCAAATAAATTAGCTATTATATAAATAGAGTACTACATCATAAAAAATGCACACTTAATCTTCTTTTAGAACATTGTTATCAGCAATGATATCTTGCATATAGGACATGACATAAAACCCACATTCGACATTGCCGGGTTGTCTCGGTGCCTAAAAAATTATTCAATTAGCTGTATGTTAAGAATGTTTATCATTTGAACTCAAATGTGCATGATAATTAATAATTAATTACTTTTACCTTCATTGTAGCCCAATTAACTTTAACTTTATTACTTGAAGCTGATTTTTTAACATTAAGTCATGCCATGGCACTGCAGAATGTATGATTATCCATGGTAGAAATTGTCAAAACATACCTTTAATGTCATAAACATATGTGGAAATATATAAAATTTCACTTACTTATTCAAAAGAAGCCTTAGATCCATATGCATTGGTTGTCGCATTGGATCCAAATAGTATATTGTATTAGAATCCATGTCAATAACAATAAGGACCCAATGAAATCTACAACAAATCAAACTTTAATTTTAGTAAAGGATTTTCTTAAAAAAGTAATGTGATTAAATAAAATAATACGGCTCAAGTACTTACTTAGGATTGTAAGGCATGAAGCATAACTGTCCAGATTGAATTCCTTCCAATTGGGATACAATGATTTTCATTCTATCAATTCGAGATTTATTGGTATTTGCTCGACTAGAAAGCGAGACAGCAGCTAGATTTATGAATTTATACTTCATCGTCATCCCAATCCTCTTTAGTTCCTCATATAACTTCATGTGCAAACGAAAATTTAATAAGTTATACAATAATTAATAATTAAAACATAAGCTTGCAAGAAATTTCAATCTTCTTTACATTGTCCATATCATGAGACAATTCACTGTCAACTCCTCAAAGTATGCCAACACACTACAATCCTCTATCGTTATGTATGTGCTAATATCACATTGTCCATAAATCAAATCCTCAAAATATACTTTCTTTCCTTGAAACTTAAATCCCTCAATAAAGGCTTCTCAGCATCTTCTAATAAATCCCTCAATGACTCAACATCATTATCACAATATTTAAATGCATCATGCACCATTTCAACAGTGGCAGCAAAGTCATTGTTGGTATTTTGGTCATTATAGTGGTCTTCGCATGAGAATGTTGTCTTCTCTCCATGCCAAGACCAATCTTTGTAACTTCCATCAATACCATGCACAAATAGATGATCTACTACCTCTCGAGGTGTTACATATATCATGTTCACACATTTTTCACATGGACATCTTATAAAGTTAGGGTTATCAGAATTTTTAATGGCATACTTAATAAAGCTGGCAACCCTTTTTTCATAAGAAATGGACTGCCTATTGGATGATATCCATGATTTATTCATTGTATGAAGTAGAAAATATCTCCCTGAAAAGACATTATATATTTAATTATTTAATTAATTTAATGAGTATTAATTATATAGTAGGAGTAGAAAGATAAAAAAAATTAAGTAATAGTAATAATAGTGGGTGCCATTTATTTGGAATGTAAACTTTCTTATATTAAAAACAAGAGATCTAAGGCTTGACTCACATAGGTGGGAAGAAATTAATTGGATTGCCATTACAGTAAATAAAATAAAAGATAATAGTATTATTAAGTAGTATCTCCTTACTATTCCTATATTAGTCATTAATCATTATTTTTCCGAATAAATCATGAAACAACAATTTGGATATTTGAATATAAGAAATAATTGTTTAAGAACATAGTTTATATAATAGGTGCTTGTAGCTTTTACCAATAACACATATTCTTTTATGAATTAGCTCTGTCACTTTAATATTTTGATACTTTGGACCAATTTTTACTATATTCTCTTTTGATTTTGAACATATTTTTATATGAACAATTTTTATGACATTGTTTTCCTTATCTTTTACTACTTTTACTATTAATTTCAGTCCAAAAAACTTTTGCTCTGTGCTTGTGTACATTTTATTTTTCCAACTTTTTTTTAAGGAATGAAGAAGGTGGCTATAATTTGTCATGCAAAATGTTAAGAATAAGGATGTTAATTAGTTATACATCTTTAACAGTTACTTGATTTTCTAATAAATCCAAAACACATGAACTATCAACTACAAAGTATGAATTATTACTTGAAACCATCTGCAAAAGCTTTATTTTGTACTAATAGCACACAAATAAATTATTCATCATTGTTGTATTAGTAAAGGTGTCATCTATCACATGCTATATTCCAAACACAAAGACAAAACTATAATTAACATACTTTGCACTAAAATCACATAAATAAATTATTCATCATTGTTGTATTAGTAAAGAGGTCACGTAGCACATGCTATATTCCAAACACAAAGGCAAAACTATAATTAACACATAAACAAATAATATTATTAAGAATCAACATTAAATAATCCAAATAAAAGGAAATAACTCAATGCAAGAGAAAATTTTCTAAATCAAATCAACTCAATTCACACAAAATAACTTATAATGAAGAAATTACCTTTTTGAAAACTAGAAGCACCGTAAAACTCCACAACTCTACAAAGTAGCAGTAACCAAGACAAGCCTGAAGTCAAGAACAAAATCTCATAATATGAAACAAAACAAATATTTAACTCCAGAGACCTTAAATTTAATTGTCATTGCAAGGGAATTTTAGAAAATACAAAAAGCTATATGCGCCAAGATCAAAAAAAGTAAAATTCCTTAAAATGTAGCAAACAAACTTTAGAAAATAATTCCTCTCATTTTATTTATTCTACTACTACTACCGTCATCTGTAATGAATCATCATTCCTTTTCATTTATGCATCTATTGAATTCTCTTTTTTTTTCTAATTGCAATACAAATAAATTAGAATATCAAATAATTTTTTTTCTAAGTGTACTTTCTTATGGTTGTGAAAGAAAAAGGGACCACAATTTCATTAGCCAACAAAAAGTCAAACACAAAGATTGGAACCACATCAATTATGAAATAAGCCAAAAAAGAAAACTAACACTTGTATTATGAAATAAAAAACCCAATTCAATATAAGTGGAGCTTCAAGGAACCACTATCATTGTACAAAACTATTGGAATTTTACCATAGTTTATAAATACAAAAGCACAAATCCCTAGTCTTTTGTCTATTAAAAACCTCAAAATGTGCAAATTTTCAAATACCCAAGAATCAAAAGGGACCACACTCTCATTTTTTTAATTCAATGTGTTCCCCACAAATGTTTCCCCTAGCAACGAAGCCAAACAATTTTGCATAAAGAGACAAAAAGCTTTGAAAACCCTAGGTCCCAAAATCATTGGCACCACTAAATTTAGGCATAATCAGCACAAACGTTAAAAAAAAAAAAACGCGAGAGAAATAGAGAGAGAACTAAAAAGTTATTCTACTTTTACCTAAAATTGTAGGATAAACTTTAAAAGCTGCAGTAGGTCACGCCAATCATCCTTCGAACCATGAATTTTCTTTAACCAAAATAGAAGCTTTCGAAACTGGTCCCAAATTCCGTCTTTAAGTGCAGAGAATTGATTTTGTTTCTGCAAATACTAGAATTCCGAATTGGAGCATGAAGTATATTCTTTTTTTTTTTGTTTTTACTGAGAGTGAAGGTTGTCGAGTATAGAGAATGAGAGGAGAAAAAAATTGATGTTCTTATTTAGTGCTGATGTGGAATAAAACATAAATAAATAAATAAATACATTGTTTATTCATGTCGACGTGGCATGAAGATTTAATTCCATGACAAAAATTATGTCAGGAAGCACTTCAATTATCATTCCGTGATAGAGTTCTGTCACTAATTTTTGTTAAAGTAATCAAAATTTTCAAACCTCAAGCTTGTGCATGGTTCTATCTGTCAAAAAATCTAATCCACATATATCTGTCACAAGACTTTGTCAATCCCAAACTTCTAATAACAAAATTCTGTCACAAAAACCTCATTTTGTAGTAGTGATACTGCAATATATCTCCTTAGAACGAAAGGCTGTAGTTTGTCGTAGGATTGAATCAAACAAGTAAAGATGAAAATTCCTGAAGTCGATCTACATTAGTTTATTAATGCTGATATTTTAAATAAGAGTTCCTCTATGATGCTGTAATTTTTTTACAGCATCAATAATGTTTTTAATTGTGTACCATTGGATTTAATCAATGGTACACAATATTTGTAGTAAAAAAAAAAAGTAAATGGTTAACAAACGTGTAAGGGGTAGAGAATTTTGTAAAATAACTATGATCATCTTAGAGTTTGAAATAATTTCACTTAAATAGCATATTTTATTTAAAATTATTTTTCAATCCTCCTTTAAATTTAAAATATGATAATTTCTTTTAAATAAATCTTCCAAAATCAGCTACCATTAAGTATAAAATATAATATCAAGTATGTTATTTAACACAAAGTCAAAGCAACATTTGATAATGTTATATCCTCTACCATTGAATTGCATGAAATAAATAGTTTAATTTTTTTATAAAAATTTAAATCAAAATATTTATCACTCTATAGTTATATAGACATATATATTTTTCAATAATAATTGGTGAATAAAATATTTCTCATTTGTTGTGACTCATATAGTATTATTAATAAAACACATATAAAATAGTTTATTGCAATGCTTTCTATTATCATTATTGTTTAGGTATTAATAGTTTGTAATTAAATTCATACAATACAAATTATTACAACACTTTGTGTTAAATAACCTACTTGATATTATATTTTATACTTAATGGTAACTGATTTTGGAAGATTTATTTAAAAGAGATTATCATATTACAAATTTGAAGGAGGGCTAAAAAGTAATTTTAAATAAAATATACTACTTAAGTGAAATTGTTTCAAACTCTAAGGGTGGTCACAATTATTTTACAAAAATTATCCACCCACTTGAACGATTACCATTATTTTTAAATTATTTTTTAGTACAAATATTGTATACCACTGATTAAATCTATGGTTCACAATTAATACATTATTGATGCTGTAAAAAAAATTACAGCATCATAGAGGAACCCTTTAAATAATTTTATTTACTGAACACTTTAAAGACTTTGGGTGAATTGTTGATAACTTACAATGTTTTCGGATATTTTCAAACTTTATTGTTGAATGTATGAATGTATGGTAAAAAATTGATAAATTGTTTTTACAATCCAAAACTTCTAAAAACTAGTATCTAAAAAATTTCCCCGTGATTTTTGTATTTTCATTTTTACTATCAATAATATGCCTCTACAACTAGGCTCGTTCATATAAAAATAAAAATAAAAATCATAAATTATTAGCAAAAAAATCAATTATTCTATCCTTAAGATGTTAAGCTAAATGGTTTTCCAGCTGTTGTATCACCAATCCATGACCGACATGTATTGAAAATAAATATTATTGCAATAATACTATGCTTACTCAGTTGGAATATAAAAACTATTACGATAATGTTATACTTACTCAATTGGAATACTTAATTTATATCTTAACTTTTGCAGCAAATAATGTAATACTATTTAATAATTGGCTCAAGTGATAGTTAGTTATTAAATCTTATCATTTTTCATTCAAATGATAATACTCTATTGTTAACACCTTAATTTGGGCACTTAAAGTAAGAATAGCATTTCTCAAACTATTATTCTATCACTAATGTGATGATTATCTTCCATGCTGAAGCTGCTGGAGGGTAACCACGCCAAATTTCAGTAAGATCCCTACTTTTTTGGTTTAAGCATTTATAGATAGTATAACTTGTAAGCATTTTTGTTTGGTCGGTATAATCTCTTGCATTGTAATAAAAGGTTCCAGATTCAAATCAGTAATGTATTTCACTTTACATAAACGTAATATACATTAAAAAAGAAAAAGAAACTCAACTTGATTAATATAATAAGTCTAGTGAATCCAGAAGGGTTCTCCTAATCCTTTGAAGTCAAACATACATAAAAATATCATTTTCTTGTTTCAACTTTATTAAGCACCGCCAGCTTTAGAAGAAATTTGAAAACGCGGGAACCAGTATACGACAAAATGGAAGTTGTTGAGCCTCCCCGAAAATTATTTAGGAAAAATGCAAACAATTTCGGAACCTAGTTGCAATTCCGAATAATTGTAACCGTTGACCAGCTTCAGTAAGCCATGGTTATTTATATAAATAAAGCCCTCACGATGGGAGAGTGCTTGAAACTGGGCCCATCAGTCGTTTGTTGTATTGCTTAGCTTCCTGCGAGTGTGGATCAAGTGATTTTCTTGGAAGAAACACAGGTACGATTAATCTGCAATCATTGTCGATGATATTTTATCTAACTAAATCTTACATATATTGCTTTTATAATTTTTCAATCTCTTTTAGTTTGTAAATTACTCCTCCTTATTTTTCAGTAATAACATTTTTCTAAATTTCTATCACCTTCCTCAGGAAAAGTGAATTTTTTTTTGCTTATATCTGGGATTTGCACAATGATGTATGGGTTGAACTATTAACTTAAGTTTTTCACGAAAAATTTTGAGCCATTATTTATCTTACATAATCAAATGATATATCGATATTGATAGTTAAAATAGCATTTAATGACGCAATTTATCTACCATTAAGACATCAGTGATTCAAAGTTTATATCAAAATTTTAAATCAAAAGCTTGAGTTAAAATCAACCTGACTCATGCATTTTGAAAAGTATGTACATGTAATGATATTGTAACTATATTACGTATTCAGCAAGTTAATTAGATCTCCGAATAAGAATAATTAACTGATGCGTGGCTAAAATTTTTCCAGCAGCAGAGTATTCAATCCACCCTCAGGACCAGGTATGTCCGCTGCCACATCATCAAGATCTGGTAAACACGGTGATTATGAGAGAGCAATTGATCAACTGGAGCAACAGGTTGCTCAAATAGATGAAAAAATACGTCAGCTTAAGACAGCTATCGGTTCTGTGTTACAGCATTTACGGGGAGTGATTTGACAGTCCATCGGGAACTCTTACTAGTCCTTCTACTGACCGTGGAAAGTCGTCCGGGGATAAAAAACGCCCCGCGGATGGTAGTCCAGAGATGTCAACGCCCGATAAAAATTCCGAGAAATCCAAAAAAAAACGTCAACACGAAAAAGGAAGCAATGATCGCTTGCAAAACAAAAAACAAAGAGGCGATACATATGAGGCAATCCAAAAATTAGCTTTTGCACGTAGGAAGCCTGCGTGCCAAGCCTGTGCCAAGATATAACGATCAACCAACTGAGCTATTAAAATCCTTTACTTATTTAGGACTACATTTCAATTTCTTCATCGATTACTATGAATAATCTCTGGACATACATGTTTCTATAAAAAATTCTTTGATAGATCATGATCATTCCTTTGAGAACATTTTCATGCGGAAATTATTCCAACATATGTTAGCGTCTTTTCTTTATTATGCAACATCTGATTTTATACACTTGAGATTGTGGTGGGTTTTGAAATTATTCCTTGTTCGAAAATCTACTCGCTATTTTTGAGTTCAATTATTTTTATCTAACAAAGATTGTTAATTTGAGCTTTTTTTTTTTAACACAATACACTAATTACAATCAAATGACTATTTGTTAAACATAATTTGGGGCAGATTTTTAAATAAGCGATTTTTTTTAGCAATCAGGCACGCCACTCAATCCCACCCAAATTAAAGGGTATCATTTGAACGTGATCAGTTGCGAGACCAGAATTTTGGTATGACAGGGGTAACAATAGAAAGATTATAAACTTGATTAGGATAAAAAATAAATCTGTAAAATTGAAGAGGCTAATAATTAATGAGGGGCTAGTTGCAAAATTCACATAAAATAAGTAAATTTTCAATTTAATCTTTTCATTTTTTTTCTTTGGATGTGGTCAATACTGGTGGTTTTACTTCTGCTCTTGGACATGATCCATGGACTTTTTACTTCTATGACAAATGACCAACCAACTGAACTATCTTTTGTGATTTCTTGTTAATAATTAATTATTTGAGAATCCATTAAAATCCCAAACAAGCACCTCATTTCATTGATAACTCCATAATTGATGTTCTCAGAGAAAAACCATTTATTCTCACTTCCTCCAAAGCCTTTGTTGTTCAAGCAATGAAAAATCATTGTGGATGAGTTAAGTATATAGTTAAACACAAATACACACGTAACTTGTTCAAAGAAAATTAAGTTACTTGAAAATACATAAAATTAATAATTTTTCGAAGAAGCTTAAAAAAGAGTCGGACTCGGCACTTTAGGTTTAATTAGCTTTTTAAGCTTGGGAGATTTTAAACCATACAAAACAAAATCAAATTAATTGGACTCAGTTCAATTTTGTTGGTTTTGTTTGGCATGAGCTATTTTGTTTCTAGCTAGATTTTTGCGTTTTTCACATAAATTCTAAGTTTTTTCTTATGGGCGTAATTCCAATTTAATATTTTTAAAGCCCATTTTCACTTTAGGAATTAAAAAATAACAAGTAGCTATAAAAAGTATCGGTGTTTAACATTTTTACTAAATCTTTACAAAACTTCGTATTTCACTGCATTTATCCACCATTCTAAGTAACAGGATACCAATCAATAATTTCATTCCTTTCGTAACATCGACGAATTGTTAGAGTGCAATTTATGCACTAGTTTTGCATTATTTACTTCCCTTAATATCAATGTTTTGCACTTAATAATAGTGATTTACTTGTGTTTTACTTTTGCAGGTGCAATTCTATTGATTGATGATAAAATTGAGCTATAAGATTATGTTTAAGGATGATTGTTCTCTTGGAGAAATTATGAGCGTCAGAAGAACTTTGTTGATAAGGCGTGGGCGCGTGCTGTCAACTGCGGACCTGCAGGTTTTAGTTTAACGTGTTTTGTATTTTTGGTTATTTTTGTAATTACGAATTTAATATTTCATATATTAGTATTTTATTTTAAATAGAATTCTAGAAGAGAAGAGAGAGAGAGTATTTAAGAGAGGAATCTATTGTGAAAAAGGGGGGATTTTGGATTGGAGAAGAGAAAGAAACCCTAGATCTTAATTTTTCTCTTCTTTCTATAAAGAACTAAACCTATTTTTCTGGTTGAAGGATAATGAAGCTTTGATTCATCACTACTGTGAGATCTTTCTTGTGCTTTAATTGTTTTATTACTTTTTGGGTATTTGTTTATTCTCTGAATTATTTTCATGATTATGTTTGTTAATTAGGTAATTGGCCACTATTTAATTATCAACTTAATCTATTGTCAATTAAAGGATTCATCGTATGAAGAATTTAATGTTTGTGACAAATAACATAGCAGAGAGTTGTGTTGTGAGAATAAACAATCTAATTTAAATGAATCATCATATGTGTTGATTAGGATTTGAGTCTCTCTGGTTTTTCAGGCTGTCAATTGATTAAATTCTATGATCGTATCTAGGGTTGTCCATTGATTAGGGAAATAACCAACGGTCGTACCTTGGTTATCGACTAGTTAAGGAGAGATTGGCTATTAGAGGGTCTCAATAGCTATAACCGGTCTATTCATAAGTAATAATAATCTATATTTGAATCAATGATCAATAGTCGAATCAAGCTGAGTTAATTCCTTCAACCAGAGTTTTCTCCAATTTGAATTACAACTTTAATTTGCATTCTTGTTATTTTTAATTTGATTTTTATTATTGTCAACAATTCCCCCATTTTATGTTTTACGTTTCAAAAGGATTTAAATAATTACCAATCTCTGTGGACACGACCCTGCTCAATCACTATACACAATTTATTTAGAGTAGGAATTTATTTTTGTTGGCTTCGACACCCATCAAATTTTGGCGCCGTTGCCGGGGATTGGTGTCATTTATTTAATCCTTTTTACATTTTACTTGGTGTATGGTTCGCTCTTCTCGTACAGGTACACTTTCGTTTGATCTTGAAATTGAGAAGACAGATCGCCAGCTGAGACAGCAGACAAAGCGAGCTAAGCAACAGTCCTCGTCGCCTTTGCTTTCTGAAACAAATACGGTGCCTGATTTAGTTGAATCATCTAGCGATTCAGAAGAACAAGTGATGGATAGAGCTGCACCTGTAGAAAGAACTCTTAGAGAGTTAGCTGAACCAAACTTAAATCAGCAACCACTCTGCATTCAATATGTAGATTTGGAGGTAAATTTTGAATTAAAGTCTGGTCTTATTCATTTATTACCCAAGTTTCATGGTTTTGCAGGTGAAGATCCTCATAAACATCTTAAGGAGTTTCATGTTGTGTGTTCAAGTATGAGACCACAAGGTGTGAGTGAAGAGCAGATTAAGCTGCGTGCTTTTCCGTTCTCTGTAGATGGGCTAGCTAAAGATTGGTTGTACTACTTGCCTCCTGGATCGATTACAACGTGGAATGGTTTGAAGAAGCAGTTTCTCGAGAAGTACTTTCCTGCTTCAAGAGCTGCCAACATCATAAAAGACATTTGTGGGATCAGACAACTTCCTGGGGAGACTTTGTATGAGTATTGGGAGCGATTCAAACAATTGTGTGCCAGCTGTCCTCAGCATCAGATTTTTGATCAACTTCTTATTCAATATTTTTACGAAGGACTGTCATTAATGGATAGAAGTATGATAGATGCTGCTAGTGGAGGCGTGTTGGTGAACAAGACTCATACTCAAGCAAGGGAGTTGATATCAAATATGGCTGCCAACGCACAACAATTTGGCAGCAGGCAAGATCCCACTTCAAGGAAGGTGAATGAGGTAAATATTTCTTCTGTTGAACAACGTTTAGATAAACTCACTTCTCTTGTGGAAAAGTTTGTTGTAGGTAATGTGCAACAGGTGAAGACTTGTGGTATTTGTTACAATATGGGTCATTCAACTGATATGTGTCCTACACTTCAAGAAGAACCCGTTGAACGAGCCAATGCAGTTGGAGGATTTCCAGGCATGCCTCAGAGGAGGTATGATCCTTATGCACAAACATACAATCCGGGATGGAAGGATCATCCCAACTTCAGCTATGGAGTTAGGCCGTCAGGATTCCCACAACAGTATCTACCAAGACAACCAGCACCTCCACAGTCAACCTCCAAGTCAGGTATATCTCTTGAAGAAATTGTTAAATCGCTTGCGACTAACACTCAACAATTTCAGCAGGCAACTACAGCAAGCATTCAGAACTTGGAGAACCAAATGAGTCAATTGGTGACTACAGTGAGCCGTCTGGAGTCTCAAGTATTAGGGAGATTGCCTTCACAATCTGAGGTGAATCCAAAGCAAAACGTTAGTGCTATCATCCTTAGAAGTGGGAAGGAGTTGCAAGAGCCTAGTAAGAAAGTGACAGAGCATGTAGAAGATGAGCTTAAGAAGAATGAATTGATGCCTAAATCTCAAGATGCGCAACCCACCAGAGCGAAACCCCTACCTATTGTGATACCTCCTCCTTTTCCAAGTCGGTTTACAAAATCCAAGAAGGAGGAACAAGAGAAAGACATCCTTGAGACATTTCGCAAGGTTGAGGTAAATATCCCTTTATTAGATGCTATAAAACAAATACCTCGATATGCTAAAGTCCTTAAGGAATTGTGCACCTCCAAAAGAAAATTAAGAGGAGATGAAAAAGTTCACATGGGGGAGAATGTTTCAGCAGTTCTCCAAAAGAAACTACCTTCTAAGTGCAAGGATCCAGGTATATTTACTATCCCTTGTAAAATTGGTAGTGTTAGAGTTGAAAAGGCTATGTTAGATGTAAGAGCTTCTATTAATGTCATGCCTCGTTCCATTTATTCATCTTTGAATGTTGGTCCATTAAAAGAAACTGGCGTGATAATTCAACTAGCTGATAGGTCTAATGCATATCCTGATGGGGTATTAGAAGATGTCTTAATACAAGTTAATGAGTTGGTTTTTCCTGCTGATTTTTATGTACTTGATTTGGAAGATGATAACTCCTCTAATTCTGTCCCAATTTTGCTAGGAAGACCTTTTCTTAAGACTGCTAGGACTAAAATGGATGTACATAAAGGGACTCTCACTATGGAGTTTGATGGAGAGGTTATAGAATTCAATATGAATTATACCATGAAATATCCTAGTGAGGAACATTCGGTATTTTCTGTGGATGTTATTAACCCTATAGCGCAGGAAATTTTTTACAAGGAAAAGACGAAAACATTTCATGATAGAATGATTTTGAGAAATGAGTTCTCTGTTGGTCAAAAAGTTCTTCTTTTTCATTCTAAACTTAAACTTTTTCCGGGTAAATTACGTTCTTGCTGGGTTGGACCTTTTATTGTTACTAATGTTTTTCCTCATGGTACAGTTGAGATTCAGAGTCCGACCTCTGACAAAGTTTTTAAGGTTAATGGTCATCGCTTAAAACCTTTTTATGAAGATTTTTCGGTGAATATTGTGGAGGATGTGGCTCTCGAGAGTCCCAATTAAGGAGATTGATGCATAAATGTGTCTAGCCAAAGACATAAAACAAAGGCGCTTTTTGGGATGCAACCCAAATGATTTATTTATTTTGGTTTTTGTCATATCTTCTTTTAATTTTTATTCAGATTTTTTTTTAAAATAATGTGTTTGCTTATTTTGGTCAGAAGAAAATTTTTGATAAGGCGTGCCCACGTCTTAACTAATAAGTACTTCTGTGATTTTTAAAGTAAAATGGTTTTAAGGCGTGCCCACGTGCTTATTAGAAAAGTACTTCTGAAATTTTTGGTGTCTCAAAGTGTTTCATCACTAAAAAATATATATATATATATATATATATTTAATTTAATTTAATTTTTTTTTAAAAACGAAAAAAAGAGATTTTCTTTTGTTCTTTCTTTTATATATTTATTTATTTATTTATAAAAAAAACCAAAAATCGAAAATCACTGTTCACAAATCCCTAATTCAAAAATTACTGTTGATTATCGTTTTACAGCAACGCAGCCCCACCAGCCCGCAACGCAAGCAGCAGCCAGCGCGAACCAGTCCCGCGCAACGTAAGCCCCAGTAACCCAGATTCTCAGCTCCAGCCGCGCGCAACGTAGCTGAGCAGCAGACCAGTAGCGCGAACCAGCTCTCGCGCGCAACACAACACGAACGCAGCAGTGTGTAGATCCAACCCAGCAACGGAGCGCGAACCAGCAACGCGAACCACCAGCGCGCAACGCAGCCTCACCAGCGCGCAACGCAAGCCCCCGCGCAGCAACGAGCACGCCCTGCAACGCAACCAGCTTACGCCATGTATTCCAGCCGGGTAAATCGAAATCCGTGAGTGCAATTATTGTAACAATGCCGAAAAGGAAAGCATCCACTTCCAAGTCATCGAAAAAGACACCCATCGTAAAGAAATCTAAGATTGCCGCTCCCACTACGGTTCCATGGAACACAATTTCAGATCCACGCCAAGCCCATAGACGTTATGTGGATCAAAGCTCACAATTCAGGGAAGTTTTTTTTTGCCCTTAATCTTTTATCCTTACGCTTTAATTTTTATGTGAGCTTTGATTATCTTACATTGGGGACAATGTAAGTTATTGGTGTGGGGGAGGGATTTTTGCATTATTGATGCCTGGAATTGTTATTTTCACTCTACTCATCCTTAAATGATTTTGGAGTTAGTATGCTTCATATATTATTATTTTTCTTTTCTTTTCCTTCTTACTACTTTTTTCCCATCTATCTCAAATTATTCATGTCTATTTTTATTTTACCATACTCTTTCATCACTCACATTTTATCTTTCAGTTTTCATATTACTACATACATCTTTCTCGCTTATTATCCTTTTTACCTTTCCTTTTATATCTCACTCATACCTTCTTCTCATTCTACACCACTATTGATGGTTGATTCGTTTGAAGAGTGTACAGGATTTGATGGCAAATTTACCAACTTTGTGAGGATTTGAGCCTATGAGCAACCACTTTGCTCTAATTATTTTTGTTATGTGAATATCAATCCTAGTTTGTTTATTCTAGAACTTGCTTTATTATGCATGTTGAAGCCACATTACGGGATTTTATGCATTAAAATGATAAGGGCAAACCATTTACCATTTTTCTATTCTCGCATTTTCCTTTTTCTCTACCCGAAGACCTTTATTTGCTACCTTTGTTTGAGCCTTAACAATTACCCATCTAATTCTCTCCGTCTACTTAACCATTTTTCTTCTTTTTTGAGCCTCAATTTAAGGAGATTTTTGGACTCATTGTGTGGATATATTTTGTTGCTTTTTCTACCTTATAATAAAGTTTCTCAATTAGATCAACAAGCATTATGCTTGAATTAAATTGTGCAAGGTTCGTTTCTTTTGTTTGATTCAAAAACAAAAACAAAAACAAAAAAAAACATAAAAAAAGAAAAAGAAAAAAAAGAAAAAGAAAAATCACAAAAAAAAATGTTTACATTCTTGGTGACTTGAGTAGAAATAAGCATTTTGATATCATAAGTTCATTCAATGAGTTCATTCTTCTCGTTTTGATCTCTTTTTCTTTCGTAAACCTTTCTTTTTCATTTAACCCATTTAACCCCATTACAACCCTTTTAAGACCCTTAGATTTTTGCATTTTATTCATGTTTTGTGGATTGAGATGTGATATATGAGCAAGCTTATGGTAATAGCATTCTTTGATTTGATTTGAGTGGATAAATGACACCCTAAACACTTTGAGTGCATGGAGTAAAGTTATTGAGAGGGCTATTACATCTTGTTGCACTTGAATTTTGAATGGATCTTCTTGGTGGTTGAATGTTCTTATTCTATCTTATGAAATTCTATGCTTTAAAATCCTTGTCTCTCGAACGTTGAACGACTTAATTTCTTGAGGTATGCTTGCTTAAAATTGTTTTTGGATGAGTTGAGATGAGAATTTAGTGGAGATTTGAGATTAGTCTTGAGTTATATGCTTGAGGACAAGCATCATCTTGGTGTGGGGGAATTTGTTAAAGTGCAATTTATGCACTAGTTTTGCATTATTTACTTCCCTTAATATCAATGTTTTGCACTTAATAATAGTGATTTACTTGTGTTTTACTTTTGCAGGTGCAATTCTATTGATTGATGATAAAATTGAGCTATAAGATGATGTTTAAGGATGATTGTTCTCTTGGAGAAATTATGAGCGTCAGAAGAACTTTGTTGATAAGGCGTGGGCGCGTGCTGTCAACTGCGGACCTGCAGTTTTTAGTTTAACGTGTTTTGTATTTTTGGTTATTTTTGTAATTACGAATTTAATATTTCAGATATTAGTATTTTATTTTAAATAGAATTCTAGAGCAGAAGAGAGAGAGAGTATTTAAGAGAGGAATCTATTGTGAAAAAGGGGGGATTTTGGATTGGAGAAGAGAAAGAAACCCTAGATCTTAATTTTTCTCTTCTCTCTATGAAGAACTAAACCTATTTTTCTGGTTGAAAGATAATGAAGCTTTGATTCATCACTACTGTGAGATCTTTCTTGTGCTTTAATTGTGCATTATTTTGGGCCATGTAGTGACATTTGATTTTAATGAAGCATGCAAGGTAGCATTTGATAAACTTAAGGAGTTATTGACTTCAGCTCTAATTATACAACCACCAGACTGAAGCCTCCCTTTTGAGATAATGTGCGACGCCAGTAATTATACTATTAGTGCTGTTCTCGGACAAAAGGTCGGAAGAGCTGCTCATGTGATATATTACGCATCAAGAACACTTGATAGTGCTCAGTGCAATTACTCAACAACGGAAAAAGAACGTTTAGCTATTGTTTTTGCTTTAGAAAAATTTCGTTCATATTTATTGGGTACTAAAGTGATTGTTTTCTCTGACCATGCAGCTCTCAGATATTTGCTCGCCAAGAAGGAATCGAAACCGAGACTTATTCGCTGGATCCTACTGCTTCAAGAATTCAACTTGGAGATTCGTGACAAGAAAATAACAGAAAACTTAGTTGCATACCACCTTAGTAGATTGACCACGAGTGAAGAAGCAGCACCTTTGAAAGATGATTTTCCATTTGAGCATCTCTTTATAACTCAAGGTATGGTTCCTTGGTACGCTGACATTGTCAATTACTTAGTTACAAGAACACTACCTAGTGATTTGAAGAGGGCTCAAAAAGATAAAATTAAGAGCGATGCTAAATACTATGTTTGGGATGACCCTTACTTGTGGAAACATTGCTCTGACCAAGTCATCAGAAAGTGCGTATTTGAGTTTGAAATTCCTTCTATTCTTAAGTTTTGTCACTCATATGCATGTGGTGGTCATTTTGGTCCCAAAAGGACAGCATCCAAAGTTTTAGAATGTGGTTTATTTTAGCCTACTTTATTTCGTGATTCATACATGTTTTGTAAGTCGTGTGAGAATTGTCAAAAGACTGGTAATTTAAGTCATAGAAATCAAATGCCACTTACCCCGATTCTTGTATGTGAAATATTCGATGTGTGGGGCATTGATTTTATGGGACATTTTCCCTCATCTTTTGGTAATACTTACTTTCTTTTAGCAGTAGATTACGTTTCTAAGTGGGTAGAGGCTAAGGCCACCCGAACTGACAATGCTAAAGTTGTTGTAAATTTTGTCAAGTCCAATATTTTTGCCAGGTTTGGTGCACCGAGAGCGATGATAAGTGATAGAGGCACTCATTTCTGTAATCGAGTGGTGGAAGTTTTGTTCAAAAGATATCATGTTACCCACCGAGTGTCTACCGCCTATCATCCACAGACAAGTGGACAAGCTGAGATATCAAACAGAGAAATCAAGTCTATTCTTGAAAAGACAGTTAGTCCAAATCGAAAGGATTGGAGTTTGCGATTAGATGATGCATTATGGGCGTATCGCACAACTTACAAAACTCCCATAGGTATGTCTCCTTATCGTTTAGTATTTGGTAAGCCTTGTCATTTACCTGTAGAACTTGAGCACAGAGCATACTGGGCGGTTAAGCAATGCAATATGCGGATGGATGAAGCGGGAAAGCAGAGGAAGTTGCAACTGCAAGAGTTGGAAGAGATTAGAAATGAATCCTACGAGAGTTCGCGATTTTACAAGGAAAAGACGAAGACATTTCATGACAGAATGATTTTGAGAAAGGAGTTCTCTGTTGGTCAAAAAGTTCTTCTTTTTCACTTTAAACTTAAACTTTTTCCTGGTAAATTACGTTCTCATTGGGTAGGACCTTTTATTGTTACTAATATTTTTTCTCATGGTGCAGTTGAGATCCAGAGTCCAACCTCTGATAAAGCCTTTAAGGTTAATGGTCATCGTTTAAAACCTTTTTACGAATGTTTTTCGGTGAATATTGTGGAGGAAATGGCTCTTGCGATTCCTATTTATGGAGATTGATGCATAAATGTGTCTAGCTAAAGACATAAAATAAAGGCGCTTTTTGGGAGGCAACCCAAATGATTTATTTATTTTGGTTTTTGTTATATCTTCTTTTAATTTTGATTCAGATTTTTTTTTAAAAAAAATAATGTGTTTGCTTATTTTGGTCAGAAGAAAATTTTTGATAAGGCGTGCCCACGTCTTAACTAATAAGTACTTCTGTAATTTTTAAAGTAAAATAGTTTTAAGGTGTGCCCACGTGCTTATTAGAAAAGTACTTCTAAAATTTTTGGTGTCTTAAAGTGATTCATCACAAAAAAAAAAGAGTTTTTTTCCCTTATTTTCTTTCTTATATATATTTTTTATTTATTTATAAAAAAATGAAAAAAAAAGAGTTTTTTTTTCCTTCCTTTCTTTCTTCTATATATATATATATATATGTATGTATTTAAAAAAATGAAAAAAAAAATCACAAATCACTGTTCACAAATCCCTAATTCAAAAAAAATTCACTGTTGATTATCATTTTCCCGCAGCAACCCTTAGCTCCAGCGCACAGAACCAGCTGCAGCCGCATCAGTCCCACCTGCAACGCAACCAGCCCACGCGCAGCAAGCTCCAGACATCACTATCGCGCAGCGCATCAGTCCCGCGCGCGCAGCGCAACGCACCGCAACCAGCAGCAGCGCGAATCAACCTCAGCGCAGCGCAACAGATCTGCAACGCAAGCCTCCGCGCGCGCAGCACCAGCATCGAGCACCATCCCGTGTCTTGCAGCCCAGCAGCTCAGTGCAGCGCAACACAGCCACGCACCAGCATCCCGCACGCAACCAGCAGTGCGCAACCAGCCCCAAGCCGCGTAGCAAGCTGCAGCCTAGCAGCAACGCAACACAACCAGCCTACGCCCTATATTCCAACCAGGTAAATCGAAATCCGTGAGTGCAATTATTGTAACAATGCCGAAGAGGAAAGCATCTACTTCCAAGTCATCGAAAAAGACACCCGTCGCAAAGAAATCTAAGATTGCCGCTCCCACTACGGTTCCATGGAACACAATTTCAGATTCACGCCAAGCCGTGAGACAAAGATCGAAGCATGGAAAATGCATGAGTGTTTTGCCACTTGCGGAATCCAATCTCGGAGGGTGCCTCGCATTCGCGACTCAACAAGAGAAAGCGAGGTACAAAGATATTTCCACGCGCAAAATACTTCCAGCTAAGTATATTCATTACCCGACTCTTGAAAAATTGAATGTTAAGGATAATTTTGATTATTTGATAGATAAGATTAGGTTGCGTAAGTTTGTTGATGTTGATTGTTTGGGTTATGTTGAGTTGATTAGGGAGTTTTATGCTACTTTTCAATTTATTATTCCGAATGATTTTACTTTGCATACCCCGGATGTCATTAAGTTTAGGTTAATGGGACAAAAATTTTCACACTCTATCACGGATTTTAACCTAGCTTTAGGATTCATTGATGATGATTATTCTACTAGTGATGAATATTTAGGAACAACTTGTGACTTTAGCGAAAATTTTGAGCCTTATGGTCTTTGGCGTAATTTATCTGTTGATCACAATGCTTATGACCCGAGTAAATCAAAGAGTTCTTTCTTACATGATCCTGTTTTGAAATGTGTGCATCGATTCTTAGCATATAATTTTTTAGGCAAGAAAGATCACTCATGAGTTTTCTCTAAAACTGAATTTTATTTTATCTGGTGCATGTTAAATGATGTGAGACCTAATTTAGGTTTTTGGTTAGCGGATCAATTTTAAAGTGTGCTTAAACGGTATAGGGCTTTATTTCTTGGTCCATACATTACTATGTTAGCTATAAACCTATGTGTGCTTGATCCCGACAATAATGATTTGCATCTTGCTTGCAAAAAGGAATTTTTGGATATGTCTGTGTTTGAAAGAACAGGTGTGGTCGAATTCAATGAGGGGAGATTTCAGTTTACTGAACCAGGACCCACTCAACTTCCGAAAAAGCTTTATGCTAGGAGTGGTGCTACCTCTGATGACGAGTTTGACGACGACACTGCTGCCCCGCCAATTACTCCTTCTACATCTGCACCACCTTTGAGCATTCAGTTAGAGAAAATGGAGCACAAGCTGAACAAGATGGAATAGAATTTGGCCGCATACTTCGAGAGTGTGGGATTTACCTCACCATTTCCGCCAAGCCCATAGACGTTATATGGATCAAAGCTCACAATTCAGGAAAGTTTCTTTTTGCCCTTAATCTTTTATCTTTACGCTTTAATTTTTATGCAAGCTTTGATTATCTTACATTGTGGACAATGTAAGTTCTTGGTGTGGGGGAGGGATTTTTGCATTATTGATGTCTGGAATTATTATTTTCACTCTACTCATCTATTTTCACTCTAATCATCCGTAAATGATTTTGGAGTTAGTATACTTCATATATTATTAATTTTCTTTTCCTTCCTCTCTCACTACTCTTTTCCCATCTATCTCAAATTCTTTACATCTATTTTTTTTTCTTTCTATCATACTCTTTCATCACTCACATTTTTTTACCTTTCCTTTTATGTCTCACTCATACCTTCTTCTCATTCTACACCACTATTGATGGTTGATTCATTTGAAGAGTGTACATGATTTGATGGCAAATTTACCAACTTTGTGAGGATTTGAGCCTATGAGCAACCACTTTGCTCTAATTATTTTTTATTATGTGAATATCAATCCTAGTTTGTTTATTCTAGAACTTGCTTTGTTATGCATGTTGAAGCCGCATTACGAGATTTTATGCATTAAAATGATAAGGGCAAACCATATTCCATTTTTCTATTCTCGCATTTTTTTTTCTCTACCCGAAGACCTTTATTTGCTACCTTTGTTTGAGCCTTAACCATTACCCATCTAATTCTCTCCGTTGACTTAACCATTTTTCTTCTTTTTGAGCCTCAATTTAAGGAGATTTTTGGACTCATTGTGTGGATATATTTTGTTGCTTTTTCTACCTTGTATTAAAGTTTCTCAATTAGATCAACAAGCATTATGCTTGAATTAAATTGTGCAAGGTTCGTTTCTTTTGTTTGATTAAAAAAAAAATCAAAAAAAAAGAAAAAAAAGAAAGAAAAAGAAAAAGAAAAATCGAGAAAAAAAGTTTACATTCTTGGTGACTTGAGTAGAAATAAGCATTTTGATATCATAAGTTCATTCAATGAGTTCATTCTTCTCATTTTGGTCTCTTTTTCTTTCATAAACCTTTCTTTTTCATTTCACCTATTTAACCCCATTACAACCCTTTTAAGACCCTTAGATTTTTGCATTTTATTCATGTTTTGTGGATTGAGATGTGATATATGAGCAAGCTTATGGTAATAGCATTCTTTGATTTGATTTGAGTGGATAAATGACACCCTAAACACTTTGAGTGCATGGAGCGAAGTTATTGAGAGGGCTATTAAATCTTGTTGCACTTGAATTTTGAATGGATCTTCTTGGTGGTTGAATGTTCTTATTCTATCTTATGAATTTCTATGCTTTAAAATCCTTGTCTCTTGAATGTTGATCGACTTAATTTCCTGAAGTATGCTTGCTTAAAATTGTTTTTGGATGAGTTGAAATGAGAATTGAGTGAAGATTTGAGATTAATCTTGAGTTATATGCTTGAGGACAAGCATCATCTTGGTGTGGGGGAATTTGTTAGAGTGCAATTTATGCACTAGTTTTGCATTGTTTACTTCCCTTAATATCGATGTTTTGCACTTAATTATAGTGATTTACTTTTGTAGGTGCAATTCTATTGATTGGTGATAAAATTAAGCTACAAGATGATGTTTAAGGATTATTGTTCCCTTGGAGAAATTATGAGCGGCAGAAGAACTTTGTTGATAAGGCGTGTGCGCGTGCTGTCAACTGCGGACCTGCAGTTTTTAGTTTAACGTGTTTTGTATTTTTGGCTATTTTTGTAATTACGAATTTAATATTTAAGATATTAGTATTTTATTTTAAATAGAACTCTAAAAGAGAAGAGAGAGAGAGTATTTAAGGAGGAATCTATTGTGAAAGAAAGGGGGATTTTATTTTGGAGAAAAATAAAGAAACCTTAAATCTAAACTTTTCTCTTCTCTCTATGGAGAACTAAACCTACTTTTCTAGCCAATTACCTAATTAACAAACATAATCATGAAACTAATTCAAAAAATAAATAAATACCCAAAAAGTAATAAAACAATTAAAGCATAAGAAAGATCTCACAGTAGTGATGAATCAAAGCTTCATTAACCTTCAACCAGAAAAATAGGTTTAGTTCTCCATAGAGAGAAGAGAAAAATTTAGATCTAGGGTTTCTTTATTTTTCTCCAAAATAAAATCCCCCTTTCTTTCACAATAAATTCCTCCTTAAATACTCTCTCTCTCTTCTCTTTTAGAGTTTTATTTAAAATAAAATACTAATATCTTAAATATTAAATTCGTAATTACAAAAATAGCCAAAAATACAAAACACGTTAAACTAAAAACTGCAGGTCCGCAGTTGACAGTACACGCCCACGCCTTATCAACAAAGTTTTTCTGCCGCTCATAATTTCTCCAAGAGAACAATAATCCTTAAATATCATCTTGTAACTTAATTTTATCACCAATCAATAGAATTGCACCTACAAAAGTAAATCACAAGTAAATCACTATAATTAAGTGCAAAACATCGATATTAAGGGAAGTAAACAATGCAAAACTAGTGCATAAATTGCACTCTAACAGGAGATCAAACCAAATCTGTATTAACTAATGCAATCATGTTGTCCAAAGAGCTTCAAAACTTGGTGGAGTTACAGAGCCAAGTTTGGGTGGAATTATACTGTAGTCATATGCAGCATGTCACTGCAGATCAAGGATACATGCCACAAATTGGTTATTAACGGCGCGTAGAGAGATTGGCTCGTTTTGGTCTTGCAGAATTTGGATGTCTAGCTAGTATGTTGCTCAGTTTTATAATGGATCTAAAGAATGTTAGTCGTAGCCTTCAACATATTGAAACAGAGACGAATTCAAAATGGTTTAGATTCCACAAGATCAAAATGAAGCAACAATAACCAAACAAAACTAATAAGCTCGCCACCATTAGTAGCCTGTTGGGCATGTGCTGTTGGTCTGCCATGACTTGCTCCATACGACAACAATTCCACCCACACTTTGCTCACTAACTCCCATTTCATATCCTTCTCCAACTTTTGAAGCTGGTTGGCCAACTTTGTTGCATCATTAAGCACAGAACACATTAACTCCCAAGTATTAAATTCAAGCATGATTTTTTCACAGGCAAACTTCACTGGATTTGGTTTTAACTTCTTCCCTTCAAAGAATCTGCTGGCCTCAATACAGGTATCTCGCAGTCTAAATTTCGAAGCACTTGCCGTAGAATTCAGCACGGTAGGCTTCAATTGTAAAAGATACAGCATGTAATCCGAGAGGATCTTGCTGAATTCTCTAGCATTGCAAGTCTTCTCATTTGAAAAATTTTCGCCAGTGTAGTCAAGGAGCTCAGTAGCAACGTGCCATATTATGACACTCTCAATAATACTAAAATCGCGATATGTTGCAGTCATCTTTTTCATGAATGCAGTGAGATCACCATTTGTATCCAATTCCTGCAGGGTACAATCGCCTGTAGCTGAACAAATTTTCTTGATAGCCACCTCTGGATCATTTGCATTCTGAGCTTTTCTTTTCATTTCGTGAAATAGAAACTGCCACAATTCTTTTGTCAATGGCTCAAGGGATGTTGATGTTTTGACTCTTATCTCAAACATAGTATCACCTAGGCCGAACAAAGCAACGAGTTTCTCGATCATAAAGTCTAAAAGAGCAATGATTTTGTAAATGTGCAGAAGCTGAAAGATTTGATAGATGCCACAATTATGAATGAAACCATTGATTGCAAAGCCGAAATGATGATTGACTTCGTCGCAGGCAAGATGTAAGCTACTCTCGACTTTCTGTGCTCTGCTTGGAGGTGCCTTGACCCATAATCTTATCCAGCTGAGTCCTGAGACAGAACCAGACCATCTGCGAAATAAGAAAGATGTAGCCAACACCTCGTACTCGCCACCTTCATGTGTATGCTGCCATCGTGAGCCCTTAAGAATGATAAACCACTGAAGAATAGCAGCAATGCGGTTTTTGAAATTTCCAAGTCTTGATTCATTGTCATCATTACCGAGAGCACAAAACGTCCAATCGGAGAAAATGAGCACGGAGAAAGCTATGATGTCAAGAGCTATGGCACCCAAGAACAGGGTGTACGTAACACAAACATCAAACTCAATGAAACCATGCTTCTCAACTTGGAAATAGAAAACTGAAAGGGCTGCTACAACTGAACCAAAACATATGAGCCGCAAGGTAATTCCCCAAACAGAGTGTGTTACCTGGATCTTGGTATAGAAAACTTCATAAACCAAGTTGAGTTCAACCTCAATTATTCCCAAGGCATCTTCTGGATTAAAATCACCAAAGAAAGGGCCTGCAAAATTAACCCTTTTAAAGTTGGACATGAGGTCGACAAGTATCCCCTTGAAAATTTTGAAGTATTGACAACCCACGTCCAGATAATCTGTCTTTCTTTATAACAATATCACATTTTTGGTAGTGCTTCACGAGTTCTCTAAGAGTCAAGTCCCGAAATTTGTCCACGCTTGCAAGATACAAAGCAAGAATCCTCTCAAAATACTTGATAATTCCAGCAATAAAAATGAGTATTGTTGGGATTAAGAGCTTGTTTCCGGGAATCGTCAGAAGAAAGATATAAACAGCGGCAACAACCTGGAATACGAATCCAAACAAGTACCTGGGCCAGAGTTCGTTATCTTCAAGGGCAAATGCAGTAATGGTGTCTGGACTTGCCTAGGTGTAACAACAGAAATGGAGCCCAAAATGCTAAAAGCTCATTGCTCTCTGCTGGCTGCTTCGAAGGATGGTCAGGTCCGTCAGAAATATCTCCTGCTCTTTGAGTGATGAGTCCGACGCCAAAATAAGCAACCCAGTCAGCGAGCAAGTAAGCTGACCAAATCACCGAGATCAACAGTTTATTGCCTGTGGATTTTCGGAGGGGAGCGAACAGAATCAAGATAGTTTGTAATGAAAGACTGAACAAGATTACACCTCGTATGTTCCATTCATCCCATATTTTCCTGACATTTTCAGGGATTGGATTAACCATTTTTGCTCAAGAGTGAGGTGGCGGCTCTCTGAAAGGTGATGGGCCGTCATTGATTTATTTGTTCAGTCAACTTTGACGGTTGACCGACTTAAAAAACAAAAATCAATCTAACTAACACTTCTTATTTTCGAGATGCATATTGACTGACCA
Organism: Citrus trifoliata; assembly: GCA_018350135.1. Taxonomy (NCBI): domain Eukaryota; kingdom Viridiplantae; phylum Streptophyta; class Magnoliopsida; order Sapindales; family Rutaceae; genus Citrus; species Citrus trifoliata. The sequence goes on along the minus strand of VKKW01000259.1, from coordinate 49,340 downwards.
TCACGCGGATCAATATACGGATCTACGAACGACGAAAACGAGTAAAGTCCCGTTTGAAAACAAAAGGATTAGACTTATGCAGTAAATTTAAGAGTTTAATATTGATGCCGCCAAACTCGTTTTTATTTTTAATTTTTTATTCCTTTCTTGGGCAACGTTATAATTTTTGAAATTAAAAAAAAAACTCATATGGCCACATAATTTATTTTTATTATTTATAATTTTAGACTTAGAACACATCAATTTGTATAAGATTATTTATACAATTGTTTGTCTCTATTAGTGAAATCCTCTGGCGGTATTAAATAGTGCTCTTTTATTAGCTTGAACTTAAGAAATTTCGGTGATTAAAGACTTGAGCTGTGCGATTCCCATGTGAATGCCGTACTACCCTTAAAATTGTTCAAATTGTCATATTATTTTTAGACTTTCAGATTATATGAATAGTTGATTTTAATTAATAGATTAGATACAAGTGGTTTTTGTTGTTGTTGTTATTATTATTTTACTAATTCACAACCGATATTTTTCATTTCTCATCTCTCACTTATTTTTTTTCATTTCTTCCCTCTGTAGCTATGTCTTTCTTTGACTTTTGTGATTATAGAACTGGGCGCTTATAAAGATTTAGTCCAGAAGATGCCTTGAGAATAACTGAGTTTGAAAGTCAACTTCATATATAAGAAATTAATATAATTTTGATCGAAACATTTTCATTTTTTTCTCTTTTAATTATTAGATTTCATCATATTCCTTGCTCAAAACAACCCTGGCCCTAGGATGGATTTGCATGGAAAATACCTGCTCAACCAAAAAAAAGAAAAAAGAAACATATATTTTTATATTAATTTTTAAAAAAAAATTGTTTAAGCGGAAAAAATTTATAAAGAAATTTTGATATTGGGTCAATTTTATTAATTATTAATTATTGTTAGAGTGCAATTTATGCACTAGTTTTGCATTGTTTACTTCCCTTAATATCGATGTTTTGCACTTAATAATAGTGATTTACCTGTGTTTTACTTTTGTAGGTGCAATTCTATTGATTGGTGCTAAAATTGAGCTACAAGATGATGTTTAAGGATGATTGTTCTCTTGGAGAAATTATGAGCGTCAGAAAAACTTTGTTGATAAGGCGTGGGCGCATGCTGTCAACTACGGACCTACAGTTTTTAGTTTAACGTGTTGTGTATTTTTGTTTATTTTTGTAATTACGAATTTAATATTTCAGATATTAGTATCTTATTTTAAATAGAACTCTAGAGGAGAAGAGAGGGAGAGTATTTAAGGGAGGAATCTATTGTGAAAAAGGGAGACTTTGAGAAAAGAAAGAAACCCTAGATCTAAACTTTTCTCTTCTCTCTATGAACAATTAAATCTATTATTCTGGTTGAAGTTTAATGAAACTTTGATTCATCACTACTGTGAGATCTTTCTTATGTTTTAATTGTTTTATTACTTTTTGGGTATTTGTTTATTCTCTGAATTATTATCATGATTACGTTTGTTAATTAGATAATTGACCACTATTTAATTATCAACTTGATATATTGTCAATTAAAGGATTCATCGTATGAAGATTTTAATGTTTGTGACAAATAACATAGTAGAGAGTTGTGTTGTGATAATAAATAATCTAATTTAAATGAACCATCGTGTGTGTTTGTTGATTAGGATTTGGGTCTTTCTGGTTTTTCAGGCTGTCAATTGATTAAATCCTATGATCGTATTTAGGGTTGTCTATTGATTAGGGAAATAACCAACAGTCGTACCTTGGTTATCGACTAATTAAGGAGAGATTGACTATTAGAGGGTTTCAGTAGCTATAACCAGTCTATTTATAAGTAGTAATAATTTATATTTGAATCAATGATGAGTAGTCGAATTAATCTGAGTTAATTCCTTCAACTAGAGCTTTTTCTAATTTGAATTACAACTTTAATTTGCATTCTTATTATTTTAATTTGACTTTTATTATTGTCAACAATTCCCCCATTTTACGTTTTATATTTTAAAAGGATTTAAATAATTATCGATCTCTGTGGGCACGGCCCTGCTCAATCACTATACACAATTTATTTAGAGTAGATATTTATTTTTGCTGGCTTCGACAACCATCAATTATTATTATTATTATTATTATTATTATTATTATTATTATTATTATTATTATTATTATTTTACGGCCAATGAATTAAGTTCTTAAATCCAAGAACCCACCGCTGCTTGGGCAGCAATTGGGCTAAGCCTTCACCTCAAAGATCGAAGCAAATTATATTTTGATTGCAGCAACCAAATTAGTATCATTTGATTATGGCAAACCTAATGAACCACACCCAAACCAAGCCAACTGACTTAAGATAGGTTGAGTGGATTATTATGAGTTAATGAGGTCAAATTTTTTTAATGGATAAACAATTGGATTAAAATAAATTTATTAAAGAATGGTGTAATATACGCACTTGAAATTTCTTAATAAAGTGTCGATTTTATTTTTCCTCTTCTCTATTAATTTTTAATTTCGTCACGACATATTAATCGGGATAAATTGAGCTCGATTACACGCGCCGACGGTTGTATTTATTGTGGTAATGGGTCCGAAATTTGCTTAATTTGTATTAAGCCCAAAAAAAAAAAAAAAAAAAAAAGAACTATAAACTGGAAACGGGTTTTTCATTTTTGAGAGTGAGAACCCGAGAGAAAGAGAGAAAGAGAGAAAGAGAGAAGATTTGACCCGTTTGACCGACCGGAACCTGCGAGTTTGACCCGGACGGATCTCCCAACTCCGGCCACCTTACCGGCCGTGCTTGGTATCGATTCGAAGCTTGGAAGACGACCGTCGTATCCCCGCTGTTGTCGTCGCCGGAAACTGGCCAGAACACCGGCGATCGAGCTCGGAAAGTTGCGGCCACTACCCGTTTTTGCCGCCGTTGATTCCGGCGGATTTTTGAAACGCCACCACTTGGAACTGGTTCCTCCCATCCCCAGCAACATTTCCCGACCAGCCACGACCACCGGGGACTCCGGGAACTCGCCGAACGACCACCGGAAACGTGCGGAACTTTGGAGCTTCGATCCGCCGCCGGCAGCGCGCGTGGCGACTCACGGCCACCACCATTGGACTCACCGAGGCCGGAACTAGCAGACCTAAGCTCCCCGTCGCCGTTGACTGAAATCCGGTCACCGTTGACCGGCGAGGGGCAATTCGGTAAATTCATGGACTTTTGGGGGTGATTGTGTAATTTTATGTAAATAATGGACATTTTGGTAATTTTGATTGAGGGCAGTGAAATAATTTGTGATTTCGAGGGTAATTCGGTAATTTAACTCGTTAAGGACATTTCGGTAATTTTACGATCCGAGGGTAATTTCGTAATTTCAGACAATGTGGTTAATTTATGTAATTTGAATTGAGGAACATTTTGGTAATTGACGATTATGAGGATAATTGGGTTAAATAATGACGTTTTCGGATAAGTCGGTAAAATATTGATGTTGGGGGTATTTTGGTAATTTTGGCAATTTTGGCATGTAGGGGTATTTTGGTAATTTTACTAATGCGGGAATAGTTTATCGTGAATAGATATTCGTTTCGAGATTTATTAAATTGGTTATATTTTATAATTTACGGAGAATGATTATGGTATTTTCGTGATTAGGAGGATTCGCATCCGCGAACGAGAATCAACCCGCGGACGTTGTTGATACCGAGTTTAGACATCATCACTGTGAGTGGAATATACAAAACCTATTTTCAGAGTATATGCTGATTTTATAATACAGTGCAGTATGTTTTGATAAATAAGTATTTAATGCTTCGATTTAATGATTTTTCATAAAGTTGATTTTTATTTATGAGTTGATATTTATTATTATTGAGAATGAGTTTGAGTCATGATTTTATTATCGTTTTTGAGTAAAAGCTTAGTATTAGAATTGAGCAGATTTGAGATATGTTGAATAAAAAGAAAAAGAGATTTTAGATGAGATTATATGTTTATGTATATGTTATTTTTGAAATCATTAAACAGTACCATTCCCCCCAGATACAGAGAAACAGATAATATGAGATGAGAAAAGAGATACAGAAAAGAGATACAGATAAGATGAGATAGAGGCATTTGGGGCCGTCTGAGCACACATAGAGGCTTTGGGCCGTGTGTTTGGATACTTTTGCCTTTTGGGGGCTTATGCATGCACAGTACAGATATATGAGATATGAGATATGAGATATGAGATATGATCGTCCCCATCTATTCGTTGTGGCTCCGGGGCATGACGTTACCCAGATAGTGCGTCATTGCCTGGCCGTTGAAGCCCGGATATGATCAGATTATCCCCTGGGTACTTGTTTGATGACAGTTTTTAGTATTCAGTATTTGATATGAGTATGATGATTCCATCGATTTTATGCAGATTTATTATTGCAGTTATTCAATTTGAATTAAATGAGTTTATGATATTTTGAGAAATTGATTTGAGAATTGATTTACGAAATTGAAATTGATTTAAGAAAAGATTTGAGAAATTGATTTGAGAATGATGAAATGATTTTAAATAATTTATTAAATTATCAGCACCTACTATCCACTCACTGAGCTCACTGAGTTTTATACTCACCCCTCTTTTGTTTTTATAATATTTTTCCCCCTACAAGAGATTTACAGGTACATCAGTCAACCTAATAGCGAACGTTAGTTTGATAATGTGGTCACGTGATGGTGCTAGGAGTCGCAGATTTTATTATTTTAATATTTGGGATTTTTGCGAGTTGTGTTTAATTATTATTTTATGTAATCGATGTATTTTACTATTCGGATGATTTGGGTGATATTTGATATGTTGATGTGAGAAGTTGGTTATTGAGGATGGTTGAGTATTGAATTATTTTGGGAGTGTTATTTTGTAATGTGCAGGATTGGATATGTTTTATTTTTAAGGGAGACTCTGCCGAAATTTTTATAAACTAGTTTCGATTTTACGAGTTTAGATAGACTCGCCCTGGGGGAGTGCGGGGCGGTTCGTTTCAAATGGAGCTTTCAACATCCCTCTAAAATCCTTATAACACCCTTTTGAATATTATTTCCTAAAATAAACTCAATTTAATTGATAAAGTACAAATCTATATTTTAAAATTAACCATCTTCCTAAAACAATTTACTAAAAATATATTTCTTTTTAAATTGTATACAAATCCTAGAATATTAAGTATATTTCTTCTTATAATATATTTTATATATTTATAACTCCAAACTCTTATCTTTATATAAAGTAATGTACTAGTACTTATACATAATCATATGACATAACTCTATAATTAACACATTACATAAGCAAACAAAAATTTATACATACATACATGATAAAACTAAACCAAATAGTACCTCGGGTAAATAACTCTTAATACTCACTGAGATTATCATCCTACGACTACAGTAGGGAAAAAACCTCTTAATTCTCAGAGGAATTTTACGACATCACATAAGTAAAGTAACCTAAATCTCAATACGCATGCGTAGAGCCTACAGGAAAGGGTATACATATGTTGAGTGGCAATCACATCTCATGACTCAATCAATCATATAATATGCGTATATGTAATCATGACATAATATTAAATCACATTATCAAATATAAATGCTTCACAAAACATATAATAGTAATAATAGTATCCACTCTCACTCTTATTTAACCCTGAAGTTTGTTGGAGCTCTTATGGGTTCTTAAATTTTCGAATTTCTCCTAAAATACAAGATTCAAAATTTAACTGTTAGAACTTATATAAAAACTTACACGTATGACGTAAACTAAATCATAACTACTTAAATTTCATAAATCTATTACTCATGGACTCACTAGATATACATCTAACTACCCAATTCTATTTTCTATAATATTTTTCTTAATTCTTGTTTTCAACTTCTTTTCCACTCCCAACTTGTAAATTTTCTTTTTCTTCTTTTCCTTTCTTTTTCTCTTTTTCCTCACTCTCAGCTTCCCTCTTTTCTTTTCTTTTTCTTCTCTTTTCTCTTCACCACTTTCCTATTTCTCTTCCATTTTCCTTTGTTTGCTCTTGGTTCTCTAATTTGATAAATGAACCAGCTGTCAAAAGTTTTGCACTTTATATAGTCATTGAACGCCATCGAATCCAAGCAAGTGGCTCTCAATTTTTAAATATATAAATGCAACGCTTCAAGCAAGCAAGTGAAGCACGTAGCTGGCTGCTTCTAGTTCAACAAGCCACGTTTGCCTTACAAACAAGCAGGTGAAGCATGCACACGTACAGAGATGGAACCAAGACTTAAATTTTAAAATTTATATTTTAAAGTGAACATAAAAATTTATTGGTAGAAAGAAATACATTAAATAAGGGAGACAAGAAGAGGGACAAGACGAACTTTATCCCTATAAATATATATTATAAACAAAAATAATTATAAAAAGAGTAAAAAACAAAAGAAAAATCAAATATCAAAACACTATTTTTGAATTATTGAATATGACATTGCAACCTATAATAACATGTTTTATATAAGGATTAATAAATCAACTAAGAATTTCAAACTAAAATAGATCAATGCATGTAATAATAATTAATTAAAAATTGCAAGGAAATTTTCTATGTTTAAACTCAAGTATTAAATTACTAGACTTAGATAAATTGAACAATCAAAATTTATTCATCCTTTCAAATTATAAAAGTAGTATTGGTCAAAATTTTTAATAATAAACTAAATCAATTCAGCCAAAAAGTAGTTGGGTATCGTTTTCAAGATTCTAACTCTCTTTAATAAACTAGATATTGATGATTCTTCTATAAAAAATTTCTCAAAATACTCAAATTTTATTTCTAACTTGTCATCTTAGTTAATGTAACTAATAAATAAAATTTGAAAATTCACATAAAAAGTTAATGAAAATGTTAATAATTGTTACTGCATGTTGTTTTTGTAAGCACTTTTAATACTAGTGACAATATTATATTACATTGACTACTTTTTTTAATAACAAGTAGAAATTTTTTAAAATAAATTAAAGCAATAATAATATTTTAGCTCTCTAATGTTTTTAATGTATTCAATAAATATATAATTTAATCAACCACTCGGCTCAGCCCGAGTGGCCAGGGCTACTGCCCTCCAAGTTGGAGGGCAGCAGTTCGAACCCCCACAAAAGTATTGTGGGGGTATTTCTTTCCTTAATTAATTGAGTGAAGGTAATCTTCTCCTTTACCCATGAGTGAGGAGTAGACATCCCTCGAATATTTGTGAGGGTTAAAATCTGGGCAGAGCTCCATTAGCATTGATGTAAGTTGGTCCCAGTAATAGTCTGATTTGTAAATATCAGTTATAGTCTCATGTAATATGAGTTGTAATCTGAGCAATAGTCTCATGTAATAAAAATAAATAAATAAATAATTTAATCATTCTATAAAATAGGTCACTAATTTCAATTGAAAATAATATAATTGAGTTAGGGACATATTTAAAAATAAAATAAAAACTCTATTGTTCTATAAAATTGATGGAAGAAATAAGGGCAATTGAGTTAAGAACATATTTAAATATAAAATTAAAACTTAATTTTATATTAAATTGATGAAAACGTAAGAAGAATAGAGTGAGGAACATATATGAAAATAAAATAAAAATTTATCAACAATTAAGGAGTATGAATATTTTTTCCTGGACTAGACCAGGCTACAGCCCAATCTAGCCCAGCTATTGGTCCGCCACTGCACACGTGCTACAACATCTATCACATTTGCTTTTATGATACATGGATGCTTTTTTCTTTTTTGTTTCTTAAGTCAATATAATATTTGAAAAATCACATTTGCGGTGTCAGTTAAACATAATTTTGTTATCATTAACTTCCATATATTTCCTCATAAGGGAAACGCATTATTAGTTAAAGAAAAAAGTGATAAAAATGGCACACTGCGGTGCCGTTTAAGTCGCCTATTTAGGATCGATTTTAATATTAATGAATTAAACGGCTATATAGCCTGACATTTTAGGAAGACCTTTTTTTATATATTTCTTTAATAATATTCGAATTAATAAATTTTTTTAAGTTACTTACGGCAAGAAAGCTTTCTTTTTTTTATATACAAATTCTATATTTGATAATCCAAATGTCAAAGAATTAAATTCTTTGTCTTTCCACTATAAAAGTAAAAAAACTTGATTATTTAACATTAAAAACTTTTTGCACTACAAGGAAGTTAAAAAAAAATTGACTTTTTTTTTTTAAAATTATTTGTATCATATTGGTTATTATTGAAATTCAAGACATAATTATATTTTAATTATATTTTGAGCTTGCTTGAAGTTACTGACTATAAAAGACTTCATATATATAAAAGAATTTTACCTAAACCCCCAATACTCTAAAGTTGGCTCTGTGCCCTTTTTTCCCATATCATTACTCATCTCTCTTTATTTGCTTCTTTATTTCTTGTTTTTACTTTGCTTCTTTTTTGGGGCTTGGCTTTGTCCTCTACCCATTCAAAATTTGTATTTTTTTTTCATTTTCTCCAATAAATTTCTTACTTGGTCGTGAGTTTGCACCAAAAAAAAAAAAATTAACACTTTGACATAACATCAATTTATTTAATAAAGTGCATGGATAAAAAAAATCTCTTATAGATTGCAAGAGACCATCTTATTTATTAAAACAAACATACAGACAATAGTACCAATCTTTTTATTTATTTATACATAACACAAAAAAGTAACATTATACTTATAAATTAAGTACTTTGTGTTCCACATTGTACCAACAAAGAGATATTAAATGAAGTTTTGAGGTGCCACATCAACACTTTGTCTATGAACTATAAATTCTTAGAAGCATAACATTACTCTTTCTATTTAGCCAATTAACTAATTTGGATTAGGATTCCTCCCATATTGAGGATCTTTAAGAAGATCAAGATTGTCATTTATTATCTCATCAGTAACAATATTATCCCAATACGTCAAAATATGCACACCTTCCCTCATAAGAGATATATCAAACCATTCGTTTTTACCTAAAATTTTCACATAAATGTATATTTAAAAAACTTAATTGTAAATGACGTATATAAATATTTTTTCAAAAAAGAAAGAAAAAGAAGGAACATATATTATTAATTTAGGAGTGCGTGGAAGCCAGTGTGTCTTTCAAGAAATGGAAACCCTATCTCACATTTATTTTTTGCAGATGATCTCCTAATGCTGGCCGAAGCCTCTTGTGATCAAGCAAGGTTTATTAACTCGATCCTAGAGGGTTTTTGCAACAGCTCTGGAGCTAAGGTTATAATGCTAAAACCCAACTCTTTTTCTCTAAGAATTTCCATAATGGTGAGGCTTCCCGCATTGGCAATTTTCTTGGCTTTACAATCACAAAGGGTCTTGGACAGTATCTCGGAATGCCATTGCTTCATTCATGGGTAACAAGACAAGTTATCATGAAATTATTGGGAAATTGGACAAGGATGGGTGGACTTAGAAGATTTGAGGTCGGTGAGTGCGACGGTGGTGGTTTGACTCAAATCTTTATGGATTGATCAAAAAATTAAACTGAAATGGCGATGGGAGTTTGCTTCGATTTTTTATGAACGGGACAGCAAATGACGTGGGAATTGGCCGGAAAGAAAGGGCTGATGGTGGTGAATGGATTGGTAGTGGTGGTGACTAGCAAATCACGGCAGATTCTGGCAAATTGAGCGGCGAAGATCGCAGTGGTTTAGCGGCTGTTTTGGTGTGTTTTCAGTGGCTGCGATGGCGGTTTGGTGGTGTTGATGGTTGAGGTATGGTCGGCGGCGTGTGGGTGTTCTGATGGTGATGGAGATTGACGGGGAAAAAGAAGAACAGCAGCGGCGTTGCAATTTTCTTCTTCTTTTTTTTTAATGATGGATTTAATGGATGGTTGAGGAAGGATTTGTGTATGGAGGGGGTTGATGGTCAGGAAAGTTCTGCTTGACACAGAAAAAGACTTTGACACCAATTGATGCTGTACGAAAGCAATCTTAAATGTCATTCTAACTTACCTCCCTGAAAACTCGATAAGGGAGTTCTTACAAAAGAAAAAAATATCTTAATTAAGAAAATATTATTAATAAAAATTTATAAAAAAATAATTATAACAAACTTATATATATAAGTTAAAATTATCTTATTCTAAATAAACTTATTACTCCTTATAAGAAAAAGAATGTAACTTAAATAAAAAGATATAAAGTAAATTTTAATTAAACTAGAAAAATAAATTTTAATTCATACTTCTATTATTACTGCGTTCAAGGGCTAAGCTAAAAGTGGGCAGTCCGGGTTAGCTTTTTTAAAAAAATTAATTATAATTTACAAATTTATTTTATTAATATTTATAAAAAATAAAAACAAACAAATCTAATATTTGATAATAATTTTCTTCTTTACATTATATTTTTTATAGTTTTATGGTTAAATTTTTTCTTATGTAATGTCCTTAATTTCGTTTGAATAAAATAAATTTTATTTCTAAAAAAATATAGCCCAGCCAAAAAAATGATGCTAACTTCGCCACTGATGCTAATATCGCACATATAATCTCATTTGTTTTTTTTGTTACCTCACACATTATTGCACATACAATGTGCAGATCACATGACATGCACGTGTTATTGTATGTATGATTTTAGCTATGCACACTGTTTTGCCATCTTAAACATGGTAAAGCGAGAATGCTCGCACACAAAATCTCATTTGTACCATCCCAATTTAGAAATTATTCTCACAAAAATAACCATGTACATACTGAAAAGAGTACAAAATTTATAAGAGACAAAAGAAAAAAATTATTTTATAGTGAAATTTTTTTATTTTGTAATAAAAATATTTTATTAGTGATAATGCGCTATTTTTTATACTAATTTTTGTTCGCCTATCACTACTGTTCTCAAAAGAAGTAATAGCCCCGCTCCCTTTGTTTTTATATTCTACCTTTAATATTTTCTATATTATCAATATTATAAGAAATAATTACTTCACACGCAACGATTGTCTTTTTTAAATTTTTAAGGGAAAAAAAATGTACATTATATGCCTTAAAATCGTTGATCTAATATATTTATTCGTTTTCCTCATCATAAAATTGATTTCTTAACTCGTTCGTCATTAATAATAATTTTGAATGTGAATATTAACAATACTTTGATAGGACTCACAAAAATTATTATAAAACAAAACCTTATCTCTCACAAACACTATGCGATGAATATGATTTGTCCATGAACCAAGCAACCCATTTGACCTAACCAAGCATCTGGCATGTCTACTGCTCTGAGTCGGATTTGAAACCGCACTCAAGTCTTAGGACAATTATCATAATGTTATTATTTTAATTCACTTAATCTAACAGGTCGTTTGTTGGAACAGTGAATTAAGATAAGGTGATAAATTTTTATAATCAACTTTTTCTTTATTTTTTTCCATAAATAAGTGATTGATTGAGTTTGATCAAGATACAAATATTGATTCGCGCAATATGAGTCAACTTGTGCATGTATATTAATTTGATTCAGTTAATATAAAAATATTTTAATTTATATAACTATTATGTTTGAATCATGGTAATCCCTAGAGACAGAACCTACCAACTTTTGTGCTAAGAACATTTAAAAACAAAAAATGATTTGCTTTTAATAAAAAAAGTTAATTTTGATAAATTCGGTAAAAAGAATTTGGGGCCAAATATCATGTTGTTTAAAAACTAGTACAAGTAATAACAACAAAAATTCAACAGAATGATTTACTTCTAGTACATAAGTATACACAGCACGACATCAAACCAACATGTAAATTTCTAGCACGTAATTTGAGTGAACATTTGGCCATTAATTTATGTTCTTGTATCCAGCTTATAATCTTCAAATTGCTCTACAAGACCAAAATGAGCCATCAATAACCATACAAAAGTAATAAGCTCCCCTCCCTCACTTACTTGTTGAGCATGTGTCCTTGGGCTACAGTGAAATGCCGCATACGACAGCAATTCCACCCACACTTGGCTCACTAACTTCCATTTCTTCCCCACCTCTAACTCTTGAAGCTCTTTGGCCAACACGCTCGCATCAAACAATACAGATTTTGTTTTATCTCCCTTCACATCCCTAGGTGGAAAAGATGTATCCACTTTCAGAATGCTTTCACAGGCCTTCTACCTCATTTGATTTTATACCTTTTTCTTTAAAGAATCTGACGGCATCTGCACTAGAGTCTTGCAATCTTATTTTTGCAATTACTGCCACAACATCCATTATGGCAGGCTTTGATACTAAAAGATACAGAATGTAATCCGAGAGGAGCTTGCTGAATTCTCGAGCATTGCAAGTAATTTCATCCGCACCTTCTTCAGTAGTGTAGTAAAGGAGTTCGGTAGCAGTGTGCCATAATAGAATGCTTTCATCATAGGCAACATCAGCAATACATAACTCTCTAGAACAACCTCACTATTCCCACCCCTGCAGAACATATTCTCCTCAAAGCCTCAGGAGATCCTGCACTCAGAGATTTTCTTTTAACTTCATTGTTAGCCAATGGCTTAATCATCAGTTCCAAATTGTCACTTCTACTATTGTGAATTTGTTTCCATTAAAATTAATTTAATTAACAATCTAAATTTCAACAAATTGTATTTAATAGTATACCCAACAATTGAAAAATAATATGACGTTAAGTAATGATAATATAAATTTAAATCAATAAGTGGCAAATTTTATTGGATTTATTAAAAAAGAAGAAAAACAATATGACGTTAAGTGAACTGGTAGTAGTGGGGAAAGGAGAAAAAAGAAGCAGATTTATTAAAGACAAATACCTAAATTGATGCATGACTTTGACTCCAAATTAGCGATATTAACATCCATTATAATGACATGGCGAATTTAACATTGACTGACATAGAACGGCGTTCTTATTTACATCTCTCCTTCGTCATTCCTATCTAAGAAACCAAAAAGAAATAATTTTCTGACACGACATATGCATAGAACTAATTAGCGCCCATCTCAGAAACCATCAGCTAAAGCTCATTACAAATTGGCGCAATATTATTCTTGACCTTGAGAATAATTAAGTTGAGGAGGTGTCATCACTCAACCAACGAGTGCGTGGTTTACAAAGAAAATTCAAATGCCGTGGGGAGGAAAATTTGAGAGTCGTAGTAAAAAGTCATCAAGACAATGACATTCCCTAAAGTACGCAGAATACTCAACTTGCCGTAAAGGGAAATTCAAGTGCGGAAAGGAGAAAAAAAAGAAGAAGAAAATTAATTCATTGACCCATTAGATGACAAATTATAGAAAATGAAAGGAAATATAAGCACAAGTCAACTTCGATAGATCCTATTAAAGAGTTTTTTTATTTTTTTGGGTTGGACCTTGCCTCTTCAAAAGTTAATTTTGTTAGCCAATGGCTTAATCATCAGTTCCAAATTGTCACTTCTACTATTCTGAATTTGTTTCCATTAAAATTAATTTAATTATCATCTTTTGTCACTAGTTTTTTTTTTAATTTAATAAACCACGGTTAAGGAATGGAATTCACCATTTTTCCCCAGTTGTTTGTAAGATTTGTTTGAATTTTGAGTTGATATCATATCCAAATAATATTTATCATTTTTTTTCAAGTGGTCTGGACCACTTTGGAATTATGTTTTTCATTTTTTCAAACAAAAATAAAAATGAATGTATTACGCATTTACTCATTTTCATTTTTTCCCTGTGCTAATTAATTAATCCTCACGTTTGCTGTAAACGTATTTTCGGTGTTGACGGAATGGTAAAAAGTTTACGACATCACATCAAATAAAAAAAATATTACTAAGACTAACTTTTGTTGACTTAAAAAAATAAAAAAAAAAGAGTCCAATGACTATAATGTTTGAATTGCTGCAATTTGCCTATAAAAGTAAACCAAGATCCTCAAATTTCTTTCACATCTACAAAGTTAAACAAATTTTATTTTTGAGAAAACTATGGGTTTATCCTCCATATGTTTATTCGCAATATTCATACGGATAGTTTTTCCCTTCTTTTTCTTTAATTTTATAATTGCTAACTTCACTGCTTCTTCTATGCCGCCACTCTGCCATGACGATGAGCGCTCTGCTTTGTTGCAATTCAAAGAAAGCCGCATCAGTGGTGATTTTTATGCTTGGAAATTTGATTGTCGTCCTACAATGGCATCATGGAAGCCAGAAGAAGGTAACGTTGATTGCTGCTCTTGGGACGGAGTTCATTGCAATAAGAACACTGGTCATGTCATCAAGCTTGACCTCTCCCATAGCTGCCTTTTTGGTTCTATCAACTCTAGCAGCAGCCTTTTCAAGCTTGTCCATCTTGAGTGGCTTAATCTTGCTTTGAATGACTTCAATTCCTCCGAAATCCCACCAGAAATCATCAACCTTTCCAGGTTATCATACTTGAACCTCTCTGGAACTTCTTTATCTGGCCAAATACCATCAGAAATTCTAAAGCTCTCCAATTTGATGTCCCTTGATTTATCACTAAATGATGTTCCTGGTGGTAGACTTGAACTCCAGAAGCCTAGTTTCATAAATTTAGTCGAGAAGTTAAGCAATCTAAAAACACTTGACCTTAGTGATGTTTCTATTCAGTCAACGATACCTCATAACATTGCAAATCTATCTTCTTCAACGTTTGTTTCTCTTCGAAACTGTGAATTGCAAGGTAATTAAATTTTATATATTTTCTCCTTAATTAATATACATGCATGTTATTGTTAAATATATATATTTTACTAAAAAAATTGCCAATTGCAATGTTAAATTCATTAGTAAAAACTATTATTATTTTTAATTTTCTATTTAACCAATGTGTTCTTTTTTCTTTTCTCTTTTTTAACAAATTTCAGGAAGAATTCCATTCTCACTTGGTAATCTATCCACGCTCCTTCATTTAGACCTTTCACTAAATGAATTACAGGGCGAGTTGCCTGTTTCTGTTGGTAATCTTCATTCATTGGAAGAACTTGATCTCTCTGCAAATTTTTTGTCGAGTGAGTGGCCTATTTCCATTGGAAATCTTAGTTCTTTGAAAGAACTTGACCTTTCACAAAATAGATTTTTTGGTGAATTGCCTATTTCCATGGGAAATCTTGGTTCTTTGAAAGTACTTGACCTTTCACAAAATGGATATTTTGGTGAGTTGCCTACTTCCATTAGAAATCTTTTTTCTTTGGAAAAACTTGACCTTTCATTCAATAATTTTTCGGGTGAGTTTCCATGGTCAACTGGAAATTTTAGTTCTTTGAAGTTATTAGATCTGAGGTCATGTGGTTTTTGGGGCAAAGTTCCACATTCGATTGGTAATTTCACCCAACTACAATATTTGCATCTTGGATCGAATAATTTTTCAGGTGACTTACTTGGTTCCATTGGAAATCTTAGATCATTGGAAGCAATAAATGTCCCTAAGTGTAATTTTTCAGGTCAAATTACATCTTCACTTAGGAATCTTTCCCAACTTACCACCATTGACCTTGCTCAAAATTCTTATAGAGGGATGATAGAGTTAGATGTTTTACTTACTAGCTGGAAAAATTTGGAATTTTTAGGTCTCTCATTAAATAGGTTGTCTGTGCTCACTAAAGCCACTTCTAATACCACTTCACAGAAACTTAGGTATATAGGACTGCGTTCATGCAATCTTACTAAATTTCCTAATTTCTTGCAAAACCAACATCATTTGCGATTCATGGATCTTTCTGACAATAGAATTCAGGGAAAAGTGCCTAAATGGTTGTTAGACCCCAATATGCAGAATCTCAATGGCTTCAACTTTTCGCATAATTTGTTAACCGGGTTTGATCAGCATCCTGTTGTTCTTCCAGGGAATAAAGGTGATTTGCTGACTTTTGATCTTAGCTCTAATAATTTACAAGGACCACTCCCAGTTCCACCCCCCGGAACCATTACCTATCTAGCTTCAAACAGTAGCTTAATAGGGGAAATTCCATCGTGGATATGCAATTTGAATATTCTTGAAAGCCTTGTTTTGTCTCACAATAACTTAAGTGGCTTGCTTCCTCAGTGTTTAGGCAATTTCAGCGATGAACTTTCAGTGCTCGACTTGCAGGGGAACAACTTCTCTGGGACCATCCCAAATACTTTCATTAAAGAAAGTAGATTAAGCGTGATTGATTTAAGCCATAATCTGTTCCAGGGAAGAATTCCAAGATCATTGATCAACTGTTCAAAGTTGGAATTTCTTGATCTTGGGAACAACCAGATTAGTGACACTTTTCCCTCTTGGTTAGGAACTCTTCCAAACTTGAATGTTTTCATCCTACGATCCAACATATTTTACGGCATTATAGAAGAACCCAGAACTGATTGTGGATTTTCTAAACTTCGCATTATTGACCTATCTAACAACAGATTTACTGGAAAGCTTCCATCAAAGAGTTTCCTGTGTTGGAATGCCATGAAAATTGTCAATACAAGTGAGCTAAGATATCTGCAAGATCTGCTTTCTCAGTATGGACAAACGTCCAATGATATACTTAGCACTTACGACTACTCAATGACAATGAACAACAAAGGGCGAATGATGACATATAACAAGATTCCGGATATCCTAGCGGGCATTAGTCTCTCAAACAATAGTTTTGATGGGGCGATTCCAGCATCGATTGCAAATTTAAAGGGACTTCAAGTTCTAAACCTCCAGAACAATAATCTCCAAGGCCATATTCCGTCATGTTTGGGCAATCTAACAAATCTGGAATCATTGGATCTGTCAAATAACAAGTTTTCAGGACGGATTCCTCAACAACTGGTTGAGCTCACATTTCTTGAATTTTTCAATGTCTCGAAAAATTACCTTGCAGGGCCTATACCACAAGGAAATCAATTTGCTACATTTGACAAGACTTCTTTCGACGACAACTCAGGATTGTGTGGAAGGCCTTTGTCCAAAGGATGTGAGAGTGAAGCTCGAGCAAATAAAGATCATACTGAGGGCTCAGAGGAGTCTCTGTTTTCAGGCGCATCTGATTGGAAAATCATTCTGATTGGCTACGCCGGTGGACTTGTGGCAGGATTGGTTCTCGGGTTCAACTTCAGTACAGGAATTATTGGATGGATTCTGGAGAAGTTGGGAATGCAGCAAAAGGCAACAAGGAGGAGGAGGAGACATAGAAACTAGATGCAATTATAATGTTGTTGTGATTTTCGTTTCTAATTATGTCATTGTAATGTTGGTGGTTTTTTTTTTAAATGGATCCTTACATTTCTCCTTAAAAAAAATAAAAATATAAACTCGTTTATTATATATTAAAAATTGGTTTCTGGCTTTGTCGCTTTTCAAATTTAAATCATTACCAGGTATGAATAAAAAAATAATAGTGTTTGGTAATTAGCATATTATTAAATGATAATTGTGAGGGATTAGGTTCTATTTCTACCATTAAAAAAATTATAATAACAATAATTTTGACAACAAAAGTAAAGATAACAAAGGTTTTTATGCGACAACTATGGGTTCGAATCATCTTTACATCAACCAAGCTAATGGTGACACTTGAATGATATGGCCAATTTAACTTTGGTTGACTTAAAAACGGTGCCCCTGCATCTGTGCTTCGTCATTCCTCTCTCAAAACCTAAGAAATAATGAACAACATATATATTAGTGTACTGGACAAAAAAGAAGCAAATCTATTGACCAATTCGATAACAAATTAATTATTGAAAATAAAAGGAATTGTAATAAAGCCCTGATGAATAAGTTTGATATATCTAATTTTAAATTAAAAAAAGATATTTACACAAAGATCCAACTTTTTGTTTTTATTCCGCTCCCAAGGAAAATTCTATGATGCCGTAATATTTCGGGAACAAGGAAAAAAAGTGGTGAGTGTAGGTACGATAATTAATTTCCATTAAATTTGGGACGTGTTACAAGCAATAACTGATTGTCATTTTTCTTTAATTTTTTAGGATAGAATTAAATTAGGGAAATGTGTCAAAATTTTGAGTGAAGAAGAGAAGGCTAAATTTAGAATGGTTGGTAGTGATATAGCACGGAATAAAGACAAAGAAGATGATTTTGTAAAGGGAACTCAGAAAGCCATGGAAACTAGATGCGCTCCAGATCGTTTTGCAAAACTGGTAGCAAAAATTGTCAGAAAATAAAAAAAAAAAGCTGTTGTGGAGTTGGGATTTGAAAGTCTTCTGCACATAAAATGTGGTCAACTGAAACGAGATTTATGTTCATGGTTAGTTCAAAATTTTGATCCATTTACTTCATGTATTTTTTTTTGCATGGTAAGAGTATCAATTTGTCGCCTCGAGATTTTGAGTACATTATGGGAATAAAAGATGGTGGAGTCGACATTGATGTGGATCTTGGTATTGATGACATAGATAAATTGAGGGATGAATATTGGGATAACAGTGGATACATTAAGCTAAAAACTTTAGAGTCAAAATTGGTGAATCATAGGGAGGTGAATGATGACTTTAAAAGAAGCTTTGTTTTATTGGCTATAGCTACAATTATTTTTCCTAAATCGGGGTTGAATTTAGCCTCGTATTACTTGGTTTTTTTGAAAGACACCAGTGCCATAAATAAAAATAATTGGGCAACGCGGGCTTTTAAAGGGCTAGTAGAGGGCATACAAAAGTTTAAGATAGGACAACATAAAGTTGTTAATGGTTGTGTAGTATTTTTGGAGGTAATTTTTTTTCAATGATTTCATCGATTTTTTTGTGTTATTTTCTTTTGCGTTGTTTTGATCATTTTGTTAATATTGCAGCTTTTTTACATGGATTCTATATCATTTGCACGAAAATTTATTGATAAATCTTTGAGTCCAATAACTACATGGACAAATCAAGATGTAACTAACTTCTTGAGTTTTGTTAAGAAAAATGGCGGTTATGGGAGCTCAAAGGTATGACATCTACTTTTTATTAATTAAATATTAACGTATCATATTGAAATGACATGTATTTAATAGTATGTGGTATTATTAGGTTAATTTGCGAGAAATCCAGTCTCAACAAAACACGGCCCAAGAAACATTTGATGGAACGAGTCGGAAGGATGAAGAATGCATACATAATTGTCAACATCAGAAGGAATTATCACTTGTTCGAAAAGATATTGGCTGTATGGCATTGGAGCTTGATGGTTTAAAGCATTCAATGGGTAACTGGATGCAGCAAATGCAACAAGTAATGGAAACCCTTAAAGAGAACTTAACCCAAAAGCAAGTTGAGCGGCAAAAAGAGAATAATGGCACTACTGTTGGAATTACTTCTCCTTCTCGAAAGCAACAAAAGAACAACGAATCAAGCCATGAAATTTTAACTTTTGCCGAACTAATGAAGAGAGCCAAAGAAAGGCCAGATGGAGATGATATTGTTGAGAAAAAATTATTGGATGAGGAGATTGTTGAAGAGAAACATGATGAAAGAATTTTGACGGGTGAGTCAGACCTAAATGAGGGAAAGCATAAGCAAATTTTCTACAATGCAGCTATATAGGTATTTAGTAATAAACTATGATCTTCTTTTTTGCACAAGTAAAGCATAATAGTGCATAGATGAGTATTAAGTTATAAATCTTAATTTTTGTAGGATAATGGCCGAAATGAGGATTGTTCTGTTGAAGAGGAATCATCAAACCAACTTAGTGTATTTGAGATTAAAGATATGCGCTCCCAAAAGCGAAAGCCTGGTCCATATAAAAAATCGCCTTATAATCAATTTCCCAAAAGATGAAGCAAACAAATTTTTTTTCATGGTTCAATCACTCTACTAAATTCATTTTTAGAGGAAGATATGAAGTTGCTGCAATATATATTTCAAGGAGAATTGCCTATGGAGTAATTGGATTTCTCATGACCCACTGTCCATATGTTATTATTTTTGCATTAACACTGTTATAGTTTTAATTCTATTTTTGGATTCTTAATACAGTGAGCATATTGTTGATGGAATTAGTTTTTTCGTCTCTTGCCAAGAGATGTTTTCTTTGGCTCCTAATACTTGGATCATTGACACAGTAAGCATACCCTCTTTATATTTAGTTTAATCATTCAATTTATTTATTTTCTTTCTAAGTATTTAAGTCTTCTTGTTTAATGGCTCTATTCGTAGGTCATAGATTGTTTCGTCAACTACTTGACAAACAAAGAACGTGCAAAAACGAGCCTAGAGATGCGTATTTGGTATTTGCCCACCATATTTTTGGTAAGTTGTAAATGTTATACTGTGAATTTTTTTACTGACAGTTAACCCTATAAGTTGATAAAATACTAATTTTGTATTTATTTTATGAGTTTTGCAGCAAAAAATAGTGGCAAACATGGCCTGCAAAAAGAAATCAAGCATCGAAGACTTTGTCAAAAATCATAATATTCGAGATAAATACATGTTAGAACTAGCAGTATGTGAAAAGGTAAGAAATTAAATGCAAAATTACAATAAATCATGGCATTGTTTAAGATATTTAATGGTAATTATTAAAAATTATGCATTTGTCATGTAGATCTATGTTCCTATAAATGATGGCTCTGCACATTGGTATCTAGCGATGTTGATTGTTTAAACGTAAACTGTTGAAATCTGGGACTCTTTACCTAGTAATAGGTCGAATTCACATCGAGAGGAAATTGTTAGAGCAATTGTAAGTGAAGCTTGCATTTCACCTGTATTATTACCAATAAATGCAAATGTATGCTGATTATTATCATCATTATCACAGTTACAGGGACTCGACAAAGTTTTCCTCGATGAATTTTTGGGAAAATTTCATTCATGTTGGGATTTTTTTAGTTTTAAAATTTCATATCCAGATAATGTCCCAGTACAACCAAATGGAACTGACCGCGGTTTGTTTGTGATCAAGTTCATGGAGACGCAATGTGATCTATTACCTATAAAACATGTATGTGACATTAATTTTATATCATATTGATTTAAAGTTTTACAATGAATGATGACTCTGTTTCTCACTTTTTTATTTTTTCTCGTACTATTACAAGAAGAATTTGTAAACAAAACAAAAACTTAGAAAAATGACATAGAACTTGTAAATTGACATTAAGTGTGAAATGAAACAAAAAATTTGTAAACCACACATAAAACTAGTAAATTAATGAAAAATGGGTAAATTAATGTTGGAGTTGTAATTGGTAAGAAGAACTTATAAACAAAACAAAAACTTAGAAAAATGACATACAACTAGTAAATTGACATTACGTGTGAAATGAAATAAAAAAATGTGGAAATCACACATAAAACTAGTAAATTGATGAAAAAAATGATAAATTAATGTTGGGGTTGTAAATTGTAAGAAGAACATATAAGCAAAACAAAACTTAGAAAAATGACATAGAACTTGTAAATTGACATTAAGTGTGAAATGAAACAAAAAAAAGTGTAAATCACATATAATGCTGGTAAATTGATGGAAAAATAGGTAAATTAATGTTGGAGTTGTAAATTACAAGAAGAACTTGTACACAAAACAAAAACTTAGAAAAATGACATACAACTAGTAAATTGACATTACATGTGAAATAAAACAAAACAATGTGTAAATCACACATAATACTAGTAAATTGATGGAAAAAAAGTTAAATTAATGATGAAATTGTAATTTGCAAGAAAAACTTGTAAACAAAACAAAAACTTAAAAAAATGATATAGAACTAGTAAATTGACATTAATTGTAAAATGAAACAAAAATGTGTAAATTACGTATAAAACTAGTAAATTGATGGAAAATGAGTAAATTAATGTTGAAGTTGTAATTTACACGAAGAACTTGTAAACAAAACAAAAACTTAGAAAAATGACATACAACTAGTAAATTGACATTAATTGTGAAATGAAACAAAAAATGTGTAAATCACACATAAAACTAGTAAATTGATGGGAAAATGAGTAAATTAATGTTGGAGTTGTATATTGCAAGAAGAACTTGTAAACAAAACAAAAATTTAGAAAAATGACATAGAACTTGTAAATTGACATTAAGTGTGAAATAAAACAAAAAATATGTAAATCAAACATAAAACTAGTAAATTAATGAAAAAATTGGTAAATTAATGTTAGAGTTGTAAATTGTAAGAAGAACTTGTAAACAAAACAAAAACTTAGAAAAATGACATAGACCTTGTAAATTGACATTAAGTGTGAAATGAAATAATAAATTTGTAAACCACACATAAAACTAATAAATTAATGAAAAAAATGGTAAATTAATGTTGGAGTTGTAAATTGCAAGAAGAATTTGTAAACAAAATAAAAACTTAGAAAAATGACATAGAGCTTATAAATTGACATTAAGTATGAAATGAAACAATAAATTTGTAAACCACAGATAAAACTAATAAATTAATGGAAAAAAGTGTAAATTAATGTTAGAGTTGTAATTTGCACGAAGAACTTTTAAATAAAACAAAAACTTAGAAAAATGACATACAACTAGTAAATTGACATTAATTGTGAAATAAAACAAAAAATGTGTAAATCACACATAAAACTAGTAAATTGATGGAAAAATGAGTAAATTAATGTTGGAGTTGTAAATTGCAAGAAGAACTTGTAAATAAAACAAAAATTTAGAAAAATGACATAGAACTTGTAAATTGACATTAAGTGTGAAATGAAACAAAAAATGTGTAAATCACACATAAAACTAGTAAATTGATGGAAAAATAAATAAATTAATGTTGGAGTTGTAAATTATAAGAAGAACTTGTAAATAAAACCAAAACTTAGAAAAATGACATAGACCTTGTAAATTGACATTAAGTGTGAAATGAAACAATAAATTTGTAAACCACACATAAAACCAATAAATTAATGGAAAAATGGTAAATTAATGTTGGAGTTGTAAATTGTAAGAAGAACCTTTAACAAAACAAAAACTTAGAAAAATGACATAAATCTTGTAAATTGACATTGACTGTGAAATGAGATAATAAATTTGTAAATCACACATAAAATTAATAAATTAATGGAGAAATGATAAATTAATGTTGGAGTTGTAATTTATACGAAGAACTTGTTAACAAAACAAAAACTTAAAAAAATGATATAGAACTTGTAAATTGACATTAAGTGTGAAATGAAACAATAAAGTTGTAAACCACACATAAAACTAGTAAATTAATGAAAAAATGATAAATTAATGTTGGAGTTGTAATTTGCACGAAAAAGTTGTAAACAAAACAAAAGCTTAGAAAAATGACATACAACTAGTAAATTGACATTAATTGTGAAAGGAAACAAAAAATGTGTAAATCGCACATAATACTAGTAAATTGATGAAAAAATGGATAAATTAATGATGGAGTTGTAATTGGCCAGAAGAACTTGTAAACAAAACAAAAATTTAGAAAAATGACATAGAATTTGTAAATTGACATTAAGTGTGAAATGAAACAAAAAATGTGTAAATCACACATAAAACTAGTAAATTGATGGAAAAATGAATAAATTAATGTTGGAGTTGTAAATTATAAGAAGAACTTGTAAACAAAACCAAAACTTAGAAAAATGACATAGAGCTTGTAAATTGACATTAAATATGAAATAAAACAAAAAATTTGTAAATCACACATACAACTGGTAAATTAATAGAAAAATAAGTAAATTAATGTTAAGAGTTGTAAATTATAAAAAGAACTTATAAACAAAATAAAAACTTGTAAATGTTACATAAAACTTGTAAATCAACATTAACTTGTAAAAGTTTCATAAAACTTGTAAATCACATATAAAATTAGTAAATGTAACCTGGAACTTGAACAAAAAAATAGTAATTACCTGCTATTTAGGTAACATGTTACCTATTTATTTAGAATTAATGGTAGAGATTTTTTATTCAAATATAACGGTTCACGTCCATTACGGCGTCAATGCCGTAAATTTAGTTACAACATTATAGAATGACCCTACTTTATATTGTATTAATTTTTTTAATTATAAAACTAATAAATTCTATCACTTTTGACATTTCTCAAACAAACCAAATGAGATATTACTATTTTTTTTATCGAATTCTATAACTATAATCTTCTTCTTCTTCTTCTTTTTCCCAATTTTGTCAAATATGTTTTTTTAGAATTTATTTTGTCAAATATCTTATTTATCACTATTGTGTAAAAGCTTAAAACACTAATTTTGATCCACAGTTAATCAAAAGAAAGAAAAAAAAACAGAGTCAAAATTGTAGAGATACAGTTTGATAATCAAAATGCAGCAATTTTTTTATCAAAAACATCATCTAGCGGTGGAATTGCCTAAGACTCTAAGAGTGTGATTTGAAAATACAAAGAAAAGTTTTTTAGTTTTATTTATTTATTTATTTTTAGATGTAATGTAAACCCATGTAACTCTGACACCTCACATGGGTTTTGTTAATTTGGGATTTTACCACATTAAAATTTTTGTTTATACAATGCGGTGGAATTGCCAAACATGAGATTATGATACTTCAATACAATGTAGGACTCTGATACTATATAATAAGATGCGCCAAACATGCACCATAGAGACATATTGGGGAGGGCGGGTTCGGTTCAATTAGATATCAAACAAAACCGATTAAAGTAAGTTACTTTATATTAAAAAAAATCCGAATTAGAACCGAATATAAAAAAGAATTGAACCGAAACGCCATTTGGGCCTCATTTAATTTTTTTTTTTTTCCTAATTTAAACTTATCATCTGCAAGTTTTATGAATCATCACAAAATCATAATAAACACATCACAAACACAGCAATCAAAAGAAGCAAGGTGCCATTTGAGATCAAAAGATGAAAATAACCAAAACAATGCAAAGAGGGTAGCAGCACAGTGAGCAGAAGCTAGATGGTGTTACGCGCCACAGCAGCTTCGTCCGACGACCACGAAGGCAGCGCCATCAGCTTCATCCGACAAGGATGACCACAATGCATCAACACTTGGAAAGCTCAAAAACCACATAGCCGCTGTCATCCACCGGTTTCTCATTCTCAAAAGCCCACGGTTGCGGCATTCACATGTTGGTGGCAAGTACGAGGTGTTGGCTACACCATTCCTGTTTCGCAGGTGGTCTTGTTCTGTCTTAGGAATAAGCTGGATAAGATATTGGCTCAGGGCACGTCCAAGCAGAGCACACAAGAGCTGTTTGCATCTTGCCTGCCAGATTGTCATTCATTATTTGGGCATTGATCGTCTGATTCCATGTACGGTCAACGCAATCAGTCGTTACTTTCAACGTTGTCATCCATAAAATCATTCAGAATATAGCCCTTGCCACAAACAAGGTCATCCATTTTCTGCACATTTACAAAATCATTGCTTTCTTTGGCCTAGGTGATCTTAAATATGTGATAAGAAGAAGATATATGATTCCAAAAGCAATTAATTAACATCCAAGTAAAACTGAATAAACCAAAAATTCATCTCAATATATCACATACAAGACGCTAAAGTCTATTGTTTCTATAGCCACTACCAAACAAACCTTCAATATACGAAAAATTTAGTGATCTATCATTTGTTCATAAAAAATTATTATAACTACATGTCATTTTTATCATGTACATTGGACGAATTGTCGTATTTTTTAGACGACAAGTCGTCAATAGTATGCGCCAGCCCATGCTACTGTCGTCTATTAAAACTATAAGCGACATGTCGGATCTGTCTTTAATAATTGAATGCCATGTCGTTTGATAGTAGACGACCAATCGTCTTTGATAAGGCATGGAAAAAGCAACTGAATTGGAACCATTGTTGCAGTGATTGATTATTTGCTTCTTCGCGATGTTTTGTAGCAGTATATTGCCTTCATGTTTACGAGAAATATATTATTGCCAAATGCCAATCTATTATTGAACCAGCTAAATGGTACGCATATTCGCAGCAGTGGAGGACTTGGGCAGCTTGGCGCCAATAAAGAAAACGAAAGCTTGAAGAGTTTGTGGATGCGGAAGAGAAAAGGTGACAAGGTTAATGGGTTGCAGACTTGCGGATGGTGGGGTTTTGTCAAGGTCAAGATTAGGTGCTAAATTTATTACCCATCACGATTTCCAGCTCTCATTCACTTCTCAGGTAATCATAATTAACAAAGGAAAGTGCAGGGCCTTTTCTACTTCTAAAGCCAGGGCAGCCTGATTTTAAGCCCTGTATGTACAGAAGAATTTCTCATATATTATATATGCATATGTAAAAGAATTATTTGCAGGGAAGGCTTCGTGGGAAAGCTGTAAAAGAATTATTTGCAGGGAAGGCTTCGTGGGAAAGCTGAATATCTTATTTCAAAAGACGACTACAATGACGTACACACCCAGCTTCATCATCTATGAGTGTCTCATTACGACCTATAGGAATATTTAATGAGCTGTCTAAATCAACTAAGGAGATGAAAGTTTCAACCTTGAATGCCATGCTTGAGGGTTATTGCATCAACGTTTTGCCAGTTGAAGCAGATTTGGAATCTTTCAGTTCTTCTCTGGCAAGTTCGCAAAGGCTTACATTGAAGAAATAAAATCACTCAATTTTGCATTCTTCGGATTCCTTCCAATAAAGCCTACCTAGATTCAAAACAGATTTTGAATAGCATGGGGATGGTTGACAGGCTGGCTCCTGAATATCTTGCCGTTGAGCTGATTTGCGCTCCTATGATCCGGCTATGTGCTCTCTTCCTCATGCTAGAATCTAGTTCATATTTTTGCACTAGTTTATAAAATGGTTTCTTACATAAAAGCCCAAATTGAACCCATTTTCATGATTTGTCCAACCCAAATCATTTCAGTGCATTAATTGATTTGGGTTTAGGTAAACCCATGGGTTGTGAGTTTCTGGCCACCCCTAATTTCAGTGCATTAATAATTTCTTTTTTTTGGGGCTTACATATTTTAGTTCTGATGCTTTAAAATTGATCTTAAAAGTGTCACCATTTGATTTATCCTTGCCTAAAGCCCAAAAATCAGCGGTGCATCAACATTCTTAAAAGTATTCTGTTTTGGGGATTATTTGGGAAGTAATCTTGTACAGAGAAACTGGTGTTGATCCTCCCTGCACTGTCTGTTTTAATTGATTTCCTCTCTTTGATTTGGTTATTTGATTATTTTCAGAGATTTGTACATATTTATAAATATTATGCTACCAATTTGCCAATGGTACCAATCTAGTATAAACTTGTGTTCGATATTCTTATTGTTAATTTGCATTAATCTGCTGTAAGAATGCAAATGAATAAAAATAAACACAATATTTTGAAATTGGTATCGTTTGCCAATGAGTCCAGAAATTGTGGAATTTTTTTTTTCCTTTTCTTGATTCCATCTTTTATTTATTCAATTCTTTTCTCTATTCTGGCTACATGAATATTGTTTTCCTTTACTCCACCTCTGTCTTTCCGTAGTTTATGTTCTGTAGTGATCCTTTCATTATGCACCAAGTTTCCAGGAAGAAGATATATAAAGAAGGATTCCAAAAGCAATTAATTAACATCCAATAAAACTCAATAATCTAAAAATTCATCTTAATTTATCACTTACAAGACGCTAAAGTCCAGTTTCTATAGCCACTAATATTTGCTTCGTAGTTGTGGACGAATTTGCTGAATTCAAAACTTGGTAATGTTAAACGGCACCGTTTTGTCCATAAGCTACTCAATAATATCAAAATGGCAAGACATGAAGGGGTTTTGGCTAAGGTTTAAGTGATGCATCGAAGCACGTGAGAGGAGAATCAAGTTAGTTACAAAGCTGTTATTCACGTGGATGAATCTGGCGCAATCTGGGTTTATAAACGCCTATTAGATAAGCTGATTATTGAGGCAGTTTCAGCAAGATTGAGAGAATTTTGTAGAGAGAATTAAGAGAGAGAAAGAGTCATCTTGTTTCTTATAAATTTCTCTGTGTAAGCGATTTTACTTCTTATAAATTTCTCTGTCTAAGCTCTGTAAAATTGCTTAGGATCATCAATAAAACTCATTCTGGTGGCTTTTATAGTGTAATTTAATATTCTTTTTAAATGTTGAAGCCACACCTGGGCTAACAAGCCTTACCCCGTCTTAACAAACCCGAGCACCTGTCTTAACAAGCTTGAGTGCCTGTTTTAGTTTATTTAATAAAGCGAGCAAGTGTACATATATTTACTACAGCCAGCTTACTTGCTGGCAGACTGGGCTGCTAAATTTGAACAGTGCTCATTTTCATTGCTGGAATTATCAGGTATTTTGATAGGATTCGTGCTTTCTATCTTGCAAGCCGGGTGAAATTCCAAGACTCGATGCTTAGAGAACCTAACCCCGGCCAAAATTATGGAAAGTTCATGCTTTTCCTGATTCTTGCTGCAATGTTATTTCTTTCTTTTTCTTTATTCTTTTCTTGATTCTACTGCATGATTATTTTTTCTTCCTTTTACGTTTTTGTTAAAAGTCTTGTTAAGTTACATTATATGTAGCTTACAAAAAATTTAATTTTAATTACAGATAATCTCAAATTATTTTAAATACTGTTATCTTTTTATATTGGATGATTACTTTTGTTTGGTCAAGTTACGTCACCTGTAACTTAGCAGCTGCCCTTTCTTAATTAATTCTTGCTAAAATGGTTCCTCCCTTGTAGCAAACTCAGTAGCAAGCCAAACATTCCTCCACCTCGTCTTTTCGTTATCTCTAAAATTTTCACTTTTAGTAGACAATATAAAATCCATAGTTTTTAATCTCTATATTGAAACTTTATCTTTATCAATATCTAAAACCTATATCTTTAGGTTTGCCGATTTTTCTTGAAGACAAGAATTGCATTATCATCTATAACTACTTTTTTGTCTTTTAAACTTTTTTAAAAATAGGTTATATGACACATATATATTTGTCAGAATTTTGGGATTGAAATTATAATATAATTTGATTTTGTACATAACTATAAAGTTTTAAAAAGATGTCAACTAACTCTAGTTTTTCAACGCTATTAGTGTGTAGTAACTTGTACTTGATGGTGAGATTTTGTCGGAGTTCATCATGAGTAGGATGGCAATGGGCACCGCCCGCAGCGGGTTTGCCATTACCAAACCCAAACCCGCACAAAATTTAAATTACCAAACCCACCTGCAACCCGCAGCGGGTTTTGATTTTTTTAAAAAAACCCACCCGCAGCGGGTTTTAACAATTACCAAACCCGCAATGGTATCCGGCGGATTTTTTACGGGTTTTCGGATTTAAAATTACAAATGTTTAATATATAAATTTATAATAATAACCTCAAATTTCATATAACATATTTAATTTTATACTTAAACAATGTAAATGCAAAATTAAAATTTTCACATTAATTCAACATAAATTCTCAAATTTAAGTATAAATTACACAAATCTATTTAAAAAACACAAACTAATATCTAAAAATAATAATTACATTTCATATTATCATTTAAAACAAGATCAAAGAGAAGATATTCATTTTATTCACCACCATAAGCACCCATCCAACACAATGCCTATAATAATAATTAAGATTAACATTTTCAAATACTAATTCGAAGGGAAATGCCTTTAGTTTTCTTTAAGTTATGACTTTAGAATAAGAGATGAGTCATATACACACATACACAACTTTGAGCATTTGGCTATTTGGTAATTTGATTAATTACATTATTTTCTTTATATATTTTTATATTTAAATTAAATTAAAAATATTTGAAAAATATTATTGCGGGTTTGGTGGATATCCATGCGGGTATCCACTGGGTATAAGGTTAATACCAAACCCAGCCGCATCCATGTGCGGGTTTTAATTTATAATATTAAACCCGCCCGCAACGGATAAAATTACCCACAACGGGCGGGTTTTGGCGGATGGGTTTGGGCGGGTTTGCGGGTTTGCGGGTACAATTGCCATCCCTAATCATGAGATGGAAATCAAACATTGTCTAAATGATAATCAGATTCAGACCCTTCTAATTTTTTTGCCTCAAATTAACAACATTAAATTATTCCAAAAAAGGTATAAACATTACATAATTGAACGGGAAGCAATTCACATTACATAATTGAACGGACAATTAATGGGTACAGGTATCAAAAAAAGAAAACATCAGCGGATGCAAATTTAGAAATATCACTATCCATTTGATCCCCTCCCGTCTACATTGCTTTCGCCCAAAACAAAAGTAGGCTGACAATTGAAGCCACCAAGCCCAAAACAAAGGTTAATTTTTGTTTTAACAAACGTGAAACACAAAACCAACAATAGCAAACGCATTCCAAGCAGATGACATGATTTTGACGCTTCAATTTAATGTTATCCGATACATTCATTTTTCTTTACCGTGCATCTCGTAGAATCTTTTTTTTTTTTTTAATAACACTGATTTATAGGTCGAAATTCCCTTTACCGAAATTATAGAAATTAATTTTTTATTAAAATTAATTTGAAAATATGTGATAGTCCAACAACCACCAATTTTCTTTGGGTGATGGCCGTCGCTCAGATTAGGTGATAGGCCATCGCACAGACCCAAAAAAAAAAAAAAGAAGGAAGGTAAATTCAAGTTAATAGAATTTCGGTTCATATATTATTATTATTTTTTTTTTATAGGAACCATTTGATTTTTTGCTCATCAGTTGAACGAAGAAATATAATAAGTTGAAGCATTGGTGCGGGCATTTTTGTACCGAATATTTATAAGGATTGCGTGAACCGTTCCGTTTTGTTGTCAGTGTTAAGTGCAGTTATGTAAACTACTTATAATGACATGACTTTTAATTGAGCGTGCCTATTTAAACCTGTTAAAAATACTTTCTAAATTTATTTTCTGAATAAACACTTTATTATATTTAAAAATTTTGAATCTATTTGTACTTTAAAAGTTTTTTTAACACCAAAATTTATACTATCTTATATCACTAGTGCACAATGTTGTGGAAGCGTGGGTTGAGTGATTATCAATATTGCGGTGACTGCGATTTCTAAAGAAATGTAAATATAGTGATAAACAAATGTAAAAAAAATATGATACAATAATTTACGTGATTCGGCGTTAAACCTACGTCCACAAACAAATATTGAAAAAAAAAGTTTACTAATAAATGAAAATTTATAAAATTTGAGGAAAAAAACCTCTAAAAAATTCAATACCCAATACAGTCTAATAGATCCCCTTAGCACTTACAAAAATACTCTCTTAAAAAAATACTCTCTCTACACTCTTAAAGAGCTCAATTGCTATGCTCTATCTCACATTTTTGGATAGGTTGGAATTGCATTCCGCTTCTCTATTTATAGGCCAAAAAACCTCCAATTTGTCAAAGCAAGTTGCATGAAAATTTAACTTTGGTTCGGTGCCCAAAAAATTGACTTTTCAACACTCAGAATTCTATATTGTTGGGACAAATGCTTTTTCATAAAAAATAAATGCTGATACAAAACAGAGCAAAGTAGAGCGTTAACAGAAATAGTGATTAATTGTTGCTATTTTACTTTGTTTTTTCATTAAGCCAGCCTTTTTTTTTTTACACTGTTTATGAGAGCGTTCTATCAATTTTTTTTCCTTTAATATCCTGCTCTTTTATATTATTTAAAAAATTATTAATTCAGTTCTCAATTTCGTGGCATCCATGCATAAATTGAAAAGATAAATTTCTATAATATACATAAAAACTTCTTTACACTCGTAATATTGGGACCAAACTAAATTTATTACTATGAAGAGATTATAACTTATTAGAGGTGTAGTTACAAAAATTATTACTTAACTTAGTTAATAAGTAATATATGGGTAAAGTATGCATTACATTAATGATTAATTAATAGATAAACTAAAAACATTTTAACTTCAACAAGAAGGTGTCTACGCTATCGAGTGATTACGTACTCTCAAGACTGAATTTTTCTTTCATCTTAAACTATTAATGTAACATAGCATGTATTTTTGTAATATACAAATGATTATTACTATATGTATGCAAAACTTTTAAGATGAGTTTTGGAAAAATAACAATTACTACAATGTAGGGTTTTATTCTTATTTATAACTTATCTAAATTAGAGCTAAAATTTTTTACGATTAAATGAAAATTATCATTATAAAGTATTACTGTTAAGAGATTTTACGGTACATCGTTTATATGGCACATATAAGTTGGGAGCCCCCACGTCATTTATTCAATTATCTGTACAGCTTCTGCCTTCGAAAGCGTGGTTAATCACTTAGTACAGCATCACGCAGATTCCATTAGAAACCATTTAAACCCTTACAATATTTATGTAGGGATTCGAACCACTTCTGTCACGCTTGAGAGGAAGTGGCTTTAGCCACTATACCAGGGCCTAGTAGTTGCTGTAGCCCCATTATTTATTGGAAAATTAGAAAATCAGAAGTTTCAAATTTTGACACATACGTCCATATTAAATATATCAATAAATAGACAAAAGTGTCCTTAAATTTGTAAAAATCTCTTCGATCCCTTTATCTTCTCATTTGTTTCCCTTTCTTAAAAGAATTAAAATTAATGATAAGAATTAAAAAAGAAACTAGTAGTTTATGATCTACCATCATCAAAATCAAGAACTGAAATAGAAATCAAGCAGCCGAAATAAATCAAAAGAGGAAAAAACGACGATAGTAGCCACTGAAAAAATCAACAAGCCATAGAAGGCTATTACGAAAGGAATCCATGAAAGCTTGGAATTTAATTATGGATAGAGAGAAACTACTTAAATAAGAAAATTAATTTAATTAAGGTTGGTATGTGAGTTACGAGAGCTTTATAAAAGTTTAAGTTATAAATTTTGTTAATGGGTGTCTAAAGTAAATGGGTTGACCTAGGAATTTAATGTATTGAAAAAAGCTCAGACATGTAAAAATTAAACAAATAGGATTAATATGTCAAAATTTGGAAATCTCTAATTTATTTTCAGATTTTTACAAAAAACATCAGAGCCTCAGTGTAATTGATCCAAAATTAAACAAAAGAAGGGGTAAAAGTTTTCTTATCTTTTTTCCTTTTGAATTACAATTACAATACTAAATGATATTTTACAATCGGGAAGCTATTAGCACCTAGTATGATCGATAATTAAGTAGTGGTAAGTAACAAAACCTGCCAATTTTTTTTTGTCTCTTATAATTTTTATACTCTTTTCCATACAAACATTTCACATTGATAGTAACAACGTCGTTAGTCGGTAGTTTTTTTTAATGTTTTTGGGTCTGGCTATGGCGGAGATACTAACTCCACCATATAACACTCCTTCATAACCACATGATGAAAATTATGACATATTTTTTTTCTATTTATGACTTTGATAGTGTGATTATAAAGGAGTGGTCCACAGTAAAGCAACTTCAATATAGTCACTGCTCTTTTATTATTTTCAACATTTCACACTGAGAATGACAATAGGTACTTTGTTATTTTCATCATTTCACTCTAATAGTAACAGTGTCATTAGGTAGATATCTGTTGAAATGAACTCAAACTTGTCAGAACAACTTGTCGTTCTAAAGTTGTGAAGATGAGTGACATGTCATTTCAGTTGAACGAGGTTCTAGAGCTGACAATTTGATAATGTCGTACAAAGACCATTGAACCTCACGTTAATAATGCACGCCTGTTTTAAGCTTAAATGACATTGCTAGCAGTCCTTTAAGGAAGGCTTTAAAGTGGCGCGTAAGGAGCTCGTGACCAGTTGGTTAAGGCTGTTGAATTTGGAGGGAAATTTCTGGATCTGTTACGCCTGCATAACTGATATATATACAAGTGGTTCTAGTGTAATCTTGTTGTATCAATGTGAGAGTGATAAGGCAGCCATAGTGAGAGTTAAGCTTTGTGAGTGATCTATGTATTGTGTATTATCATCTCTGTAACCTTGAAGCTTAATAAAATTGCTCCCTGAGTTGTTTTCTCCAGTGGATGTAGGCACCCTCAAAGGTACTGAACCACTTAAGTGCTTGTGTGTTCTTGTTTCTTTAGGGTGTGCTCTTTGATCTAATCGTTGTTCTTGGTTAGCTTAGGTTTGATTCTTGACTCTTTGAGTCTGAGTTAGATCTTAGAGGTGTGATTAATCTAGTAATTAAAGGGTTAATTTCACAACAATTGGTATAAGAGCTTTTAACTCTGATTTCAAGGTTCAAGAATGGGTTCAAAAGTGCATCTTGGGAAGTTTACAGGGCAGAATGATTTCAACATATGAAAAATCAAGATGGAGGCATTGTTGATCACTCAAGGTTTGGGATAAGCCATAGGTCCACTCTCTAAGCTTGAAGGTAGTGAGGCTTCAACATCCAAGACCCCAGAACAAGTAGCAGAGATGGACAATAAAGTTAGGAGAACAATCATTCTGAGTCTTAGTGACTCTGCAATTCGAGAAGTGGCTAAAGAAAAGATTGTTGCTGGTTTATGGGCCAAGTTAGAGAATCTGTATATGACAAAGTCTTTGGCAAATAGACTTTATATAAAAAAGAAGATGTTCTCACTGAAGAAGATTGAATGGGCATCATTAAATGAGTATATAGATGAGTTCAATAAGGTTTATGATGAACTGGAGACTATTGATGAAGGACTACGTGATGAGAGCAAAGCTTTGCTGCTAATCAGTTCTTTGCCAAAGTCATACGAGCACTTTGTGGATGCATTGTTGTATGAGAGGCAAACACTCTCCCTGGAAGAGGTTAAATCTGCTCTCGACATTAAGAAGCTGAAAGATAAGCAAGATAATCCAGAAAGTGAATCAAGTGAGGGACTGATGGTAAGAGGCAGACTTGAGAAGAGAGAAAGCAAAGGAAGGAAACAAGGCAGATCAAAGTCTAAACAGAAGAATTTAAAGTGTTTCCATTGCTATAAAGAAGGGCATTTCAAAAGAGATTGCCCTGAAAGGAAAAATAAGAATAAAGAAACCAAGGAAAGAACAGGAAATGCAGCCATAACCATAGAAGAAGAAGGTAGCTTTGAAACAGATGGAGTACTCATTGCAACAAGTCAGAAACCTCAAGGTCAATGGGTCCTTGACTCAGGATGTACTTTTCATATGTGTCCAAATATAAGCTATTTTACCTCATATTAGCCATGTGATGAGGGCATGGTTTTCATAGGTAATAACTCAATGTGTAAAGTGGTTGGTATTAGGACTGTTAGCCTTAGAATGTTTGATGGTGTGGTAAGGGAATTGATACAAGTTAGGTTTAATCCTGAATTAAAAAGGAACTTAATTTCAATTGGCAAGCTATATCAAACAGACTGTGTGATTAAGGCTGAAAAATGTGTATTGAGGGTAATTAAAGGCTCAATGGTGATCATGAAAGGTATAAAACAAAATGGCCTGTATGTCATGGATGGACACACTGCTGTTGGGGAGGTGATAACTCTATGAAATGAGAGTTATTATAGCAATTCTAAACTCAAATCAAGATTACTTAGAGAGTAAATGGTGTGTTTCTATTGCATTTTCGTTACATTTTCCATAAATATTCATTTTAGTTTAATCTTAATAAGTTTTGCTTAATTTAAAGTAATTCGTGCTCAATTGTGTGCATAATTGTAGGTTTCCAGAAGCTTATAATTCATAGAAGGAATGCTGATGCAATAGACTTGTAAAAATAAGGAAGAACTTATCTATAAAAGAATTGAAACAAATCTGGAACAGTGCAGTTGCTGTAGCAACATTGCTGTACTCGTTGCTATAGCAATCCTAGAACAATTTCGCGCTAGATACTTGCAGAATTACGATCTGCAGTTTTCTAATTTGACTAAACCGAGCCCCAGGCTTCCGTTTACCCTAATTTTCAGCTACAAAAGAAGCATACATCATAAGTAATAAGGAGGGCTGTCACCCAAGGAGAAAACACAAAGAAACAAAAGAAAAATAAGATTCAAGAGAGAGATTAAGGGCTGCACAAGAGGAAAAATTGCAGAGATCAATTGGGAGGTCAATCCTTTTTATCCTTCTCTTATTTACGTGTTTTCTATTTATTCATGGGGATATGTTTTATGGCTGAAACTTTGTTCTTTATTTTTCTTTTGCAAACCATGAACTAAATTTATTTGTGGTTGAGTGATAAACAATCCTGATAGTTTATTGACCGAATATATGTGTTGTTGCATGTTTGCTGTAGCAGTTTGTTTTAATAGTATTTATTTTTATTCATTATTTCGGTTGATCACCCATTTAATGATACAAGTTAGGAGAGAGCCGCAAAATGACCTATTTTAGTGGAACATGTCAAAGCAATACTTGGTTTTAGATTGGGTTTCATGAATTGAGTTTAACTTATTCCAAAAGGGCCACGCTTAATATAAAATTAGTGATGAACTAGACATAGGGATTCACCTTGTAGGGTAAATAGAACCTAAGTGTGTAATGTTATATCTTATGTTGGTATAACAATTGATCACTG
The DNA here is from genome assembly GCA_018350135.1 of Citrus trifoliata. Taxonomy (NCBI): domain Eukaryota; kingdom Viridiplantae; phylum Streptophyta; class Magnoliopsida; order Sapindales; family Rutaceae; genus Citrus; species Citrus trifoliata. The sequence continues at coordinate 12,931 of VKKW01000259.1, read as the reverse complement.
TTAGGTTGCACATAGAAATAAGATATCCAACATGCGACGACTGATGATACATAAGGATTCTGTCCAGTGTTGTAGCAAATGCTGCAGCAACCGAGCCAACCATTAGAAAATAGTCAAAACCATTATGAAATTTTATTCACTCAACTACTCTATATTCCCATTGTTTTTATCCTTGAGCTTGACGTGATAATTTACTTTGTTGCATTTTAATTATTGCGTTTTTATTTTAATTAGTATATTAGTTTCATTAATTGTTTTATTTTAATTTAGAACAAAATCTACACTGTTAAAATTACTGTAGCAAGTCTGATAACATCAATTCCTGTGGAGATGATCTTGAATACTCATCACTTTATTACTTATTGTGTACACTTGCACACTGACACTAATAGCATTAAATTTATACCCAACAAGTTTTTGGTGCCTTTGTCGGGGATTGATTGTTCATTGTGATTTATTAAATTAGTTTTAACGGTGCTACTTTATTTTATTTATTTATTTTTTATTTTGTTTATTTTGTTGACATAGGTGATCTAGTAACCCTTGCATGCGCAAATATAAATCTATTGAATTCTAGTTTGATCTAGAAATTGAAAGAAATGCAAGGAGATTGAGAAGAGGGCATCGGGAATTACAAGCTGCTGTGGCAATGAATGATTTGCAAGATTTGAGAAACTTGAACCGTAGAGAGAAGATACAACCAGTCAATGTATATGAAGGTCTGACTGGGCAATGTGTTCAATGGCAACCAGGGAACAACAACATTATTCACATGGCAAACGATAAAGATAGAGCCATTCGAGACTACGCAGTGTTGACTCCTCAAGCCATACATCTAGAAATAGTTACACGCGACATTGAAGCTGGTAATTTTAAACTCAAACCCGTGATGTTTCAGATGCTTCAAACAGTTGGGCAATTTAATGGTTTTCCATCCGAAGATCCTCATCTACACGTTAAATTATTTTTGGAAGTGAGTGATGCTTTTAAGATTGTTGGAGCGTCGCAGGAAGCATTGAGACTCAGACTTTTTTCGTTTTCTTTAAGAGACCGAGCAAGAGTATGGTTGAATTCTCTACCACCAGATTCTATTAGTACATGGAATGATTTGGCTGACAAATTGTTTATGAAACACTTCCCGCCAACCAAGAATGCAAAGTTGAGGAACGAGATCACATCTTTCCATCAGCTTGAAGATGAGAGATTTAAGGAGTTACTCAAGAGATGTCCTCATCATGGTATTCCTTGCTGCATACACTTGGATGAAATGCAAGTTATGCAACCCAAGAGGGGGGTGAATTGGGATTTTAAAATTTATGCAATACAATTCGCACAACAATTTAATATATCACCTTAATCAAATTAAAAACAATAAATTCAATCAAGTACAATATTAAAAGAGTAAGGGAAGAGAAAACGAACACAAGGATTTTTACGTGGTTCGGCTATCCCTGCCTACGTCCACGCCTCCAAGCTCACCCGCTTGAGGATTTTACCATCCAAGCCTCCCAAGACTTCAAATGTTTACAATTGACTTCCAAGGTGTCAATGAACCTTTACAACAAGAGATTATATCCTCAATCTCTTCACCCCAAGTGTTTCCCACACTTGTACACTCACAAATTGATGAGAAATGAAATTCACAATAATAAAACTCTCTTTAAGAGTGAATAACAAATTATAGCTCAATAATGATTCAACAAATGATGATTCACGAAATGGAAGCTCAATATATGTTATATGATCTTATATTTGCTTGTGTTAATGTTTAAAATGAAGTTGAAGTTAAGTTTTTATAGTGAAAGCTCGAAAACTAGCCGTTATAGGCAAATTCCAGCGCCCAAGCAGCTAGAACAGTGATATTACCGTTATTTTTGAATTTTGCTACAGTAATACTGTTCACTAAAATTACAATTTGACCCAAAACTTTCTATAATTATACTATGGCCCAAAACTTTCTATAATTATACTATGGCCCAAAACGTCAGAAAACTTTGCAAATAGATCCAATTTCAGAACTTCTTAAGAATAGTTGCCTTTCCCAAACTTTCTGAAATTATGATATGGCCAAAAAGATTTTATTATTTCGCACAAAGGTCATTTTCAATATAATACCTATATTTTTCAAAGTTCTCAAAATCTTTCACTTTAGTCCAAAATATTCATAAATTATAGTATGGCTCAAAACATTTAAAATGTTTGTAAAAACGTTCAAGTCTGAAATTTAATACTTATTAAAATCAAAGATTTCAAATCTTAGCATTTAAGTCCAAATTACTTAAATTCACAAAATTCTTTTCTTTATAAAAACAAAGAATTTTAGTTTATGAAAAGTATTTAATTAAATTAATTTCTTGAGCTTCTTAAATGCTAAATCATGCATCAATTAAATCATACCGGCTTTACAAGAATTTATCGCACTAATTTGATCGTTGAGCTCTAGACTATTCTTGATGTTGCCTTTGTCCGTTGAGTGTCTTCAATCTTGATTTCACTTGATTCACTTGTATAAATATTATCCTTCAAAAACTAGTGAAAATGTGAAATACAATATTTATTAAATCACTCAATACATATGTTTGTTATCATTAAAATTACATTATGTATAGCGCTTTAGGCTAACATTGGAAACTTTCTATAATGGTCTCAACCTAAGCACTAGATTGATGGTGGACGCATCAGCAAATGAAGCCTTGTTATCTAAATCTTACAATGAGGCTTATGAAATTTTAGAGATAGAATAGCCAATAATAAATATTAGTGGCCATCAACTAGACAAGCAGCAGCAAGAGGAACAACAGGAGTACATAACGTAGATGTCTTGACAGCATTGTCGGCCCAAGTAATTTCATTAACAAATATGGTGAAAGCTATGACCACTTCTCCAGCAACTATCAACCAAGTTGCCGAGATCTCTTGTGTTTATTGTGAAGAGGGACACTTATTTAATAATTGTCATGGGAATCCAACTTTAGTCAATTATGTGGGCAGCTTCAATAGACAGAAGCAGGACAATCCATATTCAAACACTTATAACCCTAGATGGAGACAACATATGAACTTTTCATGGAGTTATCAAGACCAGACTACTGCAGTACCTAGTGGATTTTATCAACAAAATCAAGAGTAAATAAGCATCAACAATGATCAACTTAGCTTCCTTGAAGGTTTGATTAATGATTATATTGTAAAGAATGAAGCAGTTGTCCAAAGTCATATTGTATCTTTGAGAAACTTAGAAAATCAAATTGGCCAGCTTGCTACAACATTGAGCAACAGACCTCAAGGTAGTTTACCCAGTAATATAGAGGACGCAAAAAGAGAAGGGAAAGAGCACTGCAAAGTGATTAACTTGAGATCTAAAAAGGATGTTCATAGTCCTGTTGGTGTACCAAAAAGAAGAATTAAGTCCAACAAAGGCCAAGAAGACACTCAAGTAGAGAAAGAGTCATAGACTTCCACTTTTCAGAATGCAAATCAATACAATTCTACTATAGCATCTATAGAAAGTTATGATCCAGCACCTGGTGGTAAGGAAGCTACAACACCAACATCAATAGACCCGAGTAGAGCAAAAGAAAAGCAATCTGCACAATCTACTGCAGCACAACAATTTAGACATCCACCACCCTTTCCTCAAAGGTTTTAGAAGCAGAAACAAGACAAGCAGTTCAGCAAAATCTTAGAAGTGCTGAACCAGCTATATATCAATATCCCTTTTGTAGAAGCTCTAGAGCAAATGCCAAACTATGCGAAATTTTTGAAGGAAATCTTGACAAAGAAAAGACTTGGAGAGTTTTGAAACAATTGCTCTAACACAAGAGTGCAGCTGAATGCTTCAGAGTAAGATACCACAGAAGATGAAGGATCTAGGAAGCTTCACAATCCCATGCTCTATAGGTACTAAATAAAGTGGCAAAGCACTTTATGATTTTGGGGCTAGCATCAATCTCATACCTTTATCAGTGTTTAAGAAATTGGAAGTTAGTGAATGTAGACAAACAACAATGACTCTACAACTTGCGGACCAATTTCATGCCTATCCAGAAGGGAAGATTAAAGATGTGTTGGTGAAGGTGGATAAATTTATTTTTCTGGTAGATTTCATTATGCTAGAATTTGAGGCAGATAAAGAAGTGTCAATCATTCTAGGAAGACATTTCTTAGCCACGGGAAAGACTTTAATTGATGTTAAAAAAAGAGAATTAACCATGAGGGTGATTGACCAACAAGTTACATTCAATATGCTGGATGCCATGAAGAGTCCTGATAAGATTGAAGATTGTAATTTTATCAGTGTTGTAGACTTTGTTGTAGTAGAGAGATTACATAGTTGCTGCAGTAAGAAAGAAATCAATGCTGTAACATTTGAAGAACTCGATGATGAAGATCATAAAGCAACTAACATAGCATGGTCAGGGGAGAAGCAACCCTTCAGAATTGACGAGCAAATCCTGCAACGAGAACTCACTCAAGACCAACAAGAATTCAAGGTTAATGGGCCGAGAGTGAAGCACTATATGGGAGCTAATGTGAATAGCCTACAGAAGGATCATTTTTTTAAGGATCCAGGTTGAGTAAACAAGAAAGGTTATGATGAAAGACCTAAAATTATGCGCTAATTGCAGCAAGTAAAACAAAAATATAAATAAAAAATATAAAAAAAAAGAGCATGAGGGAATTGCTGCAGCATTACTTACAACATGACATATAACAGAAGATTCTGAAACAAAAGAGGCATTTCTTACTTTTGCAACAGCAAATGGATTAATCAGATTTTATGATAAGGAGCATTTAAGAAATGGATCAAAGAAGAAGTGACCCTTTACAACCTGTGCTGCAGCAGTGCTTCAAGTAACAGGGGAGTACCCCTTACCTGTTAGTTTATTTTACTTCTTTCTGAAAAAATTTTCTCTCATTTAACTTTAATTTTCTGATTCATTCTGCATGTCCTTTTATTTAGTGTATGCATGTCTGGTTTATGTGTTTTTTTTGTGTGCTTATGAGGACACAACACCACTCAAGTTTGAGGGGGTTGTGTTTTTTGAGTGCATGTGTTTATGCTTGTGTTGTGTAAAGCTCTGTTATCTAGTATTTGCGCATGGATTTGAAAACCTAATGAAGGTAAATTGAATGTTATTCAGTATTTATGAGAATGCCTAGTAGGGATAATTATAGATGAGGCTGAAATTCTGTCTCGACACTTAGACTTTAGTTGAGTTTTATGAGAATGTTATAGCAGAGCCAAGAAAAAAAAAGAGTAGAAAATATCTCAAGTTTGGGGGAAAATTTTTGTTGGACTGTGCCTGTTATGAAATAAATTTTGCTCTAATAGTTTAAGTTGCTGAGTAACTAGGGTTGAGTATGCACCTTATAGGCAAACTTGAGTCTAAAGACAACAAGAGCTATGAGTAGTGCTACATCAATTATATATAAAAAAAGAAAAAAAATGGTGATGAAGGAATGAAAAGTAAAGAGGTCCGCTACTTAGGATACTGAGTAACCTGGTCTGTTCATGAGCCCCATGTTCAGCCTTAAGTCAAAGGCATCCAAAGGTAAGACCTAGATATAACATCCTGGATGTGTTGCTGCAGCAACTTTGATATGTACTTTGAGTGAGTAATTGGGTGTTGTCATTACAAGTGAGAGGCATTCACATGAAAGCTCAATGTTGCATTAAAGAGCTTAATTGAAAAAAATAATTATTATTGTTGTAGAACAGTTTGAGTATAATTGTGATTTCTGCTCCCCCATATATGAATATATTTGTGTTCTACTTCTAAATTATATGCAATGCTTGTGTAATGTTATAACGCCTCTGGAATTTGATCAAAGTGACACACACACACTTTGAATAGAATGAAGCTTAAGTCTAGAACTAAACTATTAAGGCTATTTTGAGTGATTAAGAGTGTGATCTAAAGGTGAAAAAATTCTTGCAAATTTGATGAAAGAGCTAAGTCATTTGTTGTATGGTTGTGTGTTTGAAGTGTTAGTGTATTGTCATTACTTGAGGACAAGTAACGATTTAAGTTTAGAGGTGTGATAACTCTATGAAATGAGAGTTATTATGACAATTCTAGACTCAAATTAAGATTACTTAAAGAGTAAATAATGTGTTTCTATTGCATTTTTTTGTTTTTACATTTTGCATAAATATTCATTTTAGTTTAGTCTTAATAAAGTTTTGCTTAATTTAAACTAATTCGTACTCAAATTGTGTATATAATTGTAGGTTTCCAAAAGCTTATAATTCATGGAAGGAATACTGATATAATAGGCTTGCAAAAATGAAGAAGAACTTAGCTACAAAAGAATTGAAACAAATCTAGAACAGTGCAATTACTGTAGCAATCCTGGAACAATTCCGCACGGGATACTTGTAGAATTGCAATCTGCAATTTCCTAATCTGGCTTATGCGCGCCTTAAGCATTCGTTTACCTTAATTTTCAGCTATAAAAAAAGCACACATCATAAGGAATAGGGAGGGTCGTCACCCAAGGAGAAAAACACAAAGAAACAAAAAAAATGAGATTCAAGAGAGAAATTAAGGGCTGCACAAGAGGAAAAATTGCATAGATCAATTCGGAGCTCAATCATTTTTATCCTTTTCTTGTTTTCGTGTTTTCTTTTTATTAATGGGGATATGTTTTATGGGTGAAACTTTGTTCTTTATTTTTCTTTTGCAAACCATAAACTAAATTTATTTCTGGTTGAGTGATAAACAATCCTAATGGTTTATTGACTGAATATATGTGTTGCTACATGTTTGCTGTAGTAGTTTGTTTTAATAGTATTTATTTTTATTCATTATTTCGGTTGATCACCCATTTAATGATACAAGTTAGGAGAGAGCCGCAAAATGACCTATTTTAGTGGAACCTATCAGAGCAATACTTGGTTTTGGATTGAGTTTCCTGGATTGAGTTTAACTTATCCCAAAAGAGCCATGCTAAATCTAAAATTAGTGATGAACTAGACATATGGATTCACCTTGTAGGGTAAATAGAACCTAAGCGTGTAATGTTATATCTTATGTTGGCATAACAATTGATCGCTGTTAGGTTGCATATAGAAATAAGATATCCAACATGCGACGGCTGAGGATAGCATGTATGTATCCATAATGTTGATTTTGATGATAACAAACAAGATTAAAAATGATTAAGGTTTTAAAATCTCAAAATAGTTTTCATATACTTTTAAATCATCATTCTCACTTTATAAAGGCTTTATATTTTATGAAAATATTTTTATAAAATTAGTTACTCTCATGTTAATGGTTTTAATTGAAAAAGCTTTGAGAATTTTGATAAGTAACAAGTATTGCTTAAAATCCTGAAAATGGACCTATTTGATAAGTTTCATAAAGTTTTGGGCCATAGTTTTTTATAAAGTTTTAGGGTCAAACTGTAATTTTATAAAATAGTTCACTCTAGCAGTCACTGTAGAAAACGACGATCCGACATCTTGATAACGGCTCGCCGACATTGAACATAATTGAAGAGTAGCCTCTGGACACTAACGGCGATCTGACATCTATATAACGACGATCCGACAATTTGAAAATCAAGGCCCAACGGTCATATTGACCAGTCAAACGGCGATCCGACATGTAGTTAACGGTGATCCAACAGTGAGTAGAAAGTCAATAACGGCTAGTTTTCAGCTCCAACTATAAATAAGCTCAATCCAATTCAAACAAAGATAGATCCAAGAGTTATCATTAACCTTACTATTGAGCATAAAACTATTATTGAGCTTTGAACTTTTTTTGGTTTCTTTGATTCACACATTGAGCATTCATTTGTAATCAAACACATTGTGTGAGAGAAAATTCATTTGTAATCTTTATCCTTGAGAGGTTGTAAATGTTGGGATACACTTGGGTTAAGAGATTGGGGATAATCTCTTGTTGTAAAGGTCTATTGACACTTTGGAAGTCAATTGTAAGCATTTGAAGGCTTGGGAGGCTTGCTCAGTGAAATCCTCAAGCCCGGTGAGCTTGGAAGTGTGGACGTAGTCGGGGGTTACCGAACCACGTAAAAATCATTGTGTTTGTTTTCCCTTCCCTTACTCTTTTATTATTGTGGTTTATTGAATTTATTATTTTCGATTCCATTAAGGCATTAGATTGAATTATTGTGTGGTTTATTTACCTTAATTTTTAAAATCTCAATTCACTCCCCCTCTTGGGTTGCCTAGTTAGTATTTCATTTGGTATCAGAGACTTGTTCTCTTGTTAGGACTTAATCGTCTAGAGTAAAAGATCTATGACAACCCTAAATAACTCAACCTTTAGAGAAGGAAAATCCACAACTAAACAATTGTTCTTTGACAGTAATGACTATGCATATTGGAAAACTAGGATGAGAATCATTTGCAAGCTTTAAATTATGAAATTTGGGAAGTTGTTTGTGATGGTCCATTCATGCCTATGATTAAAAATAAAGTAGGTGATGAAATTCCTAAACCATCAAGTCAATGGAGTGAGTTAGAAAAGAGAAATATGTCCTTAAACTCCAAGGCAATGAATGTCTTGTTTTGTGCTCTTGATAATAAAGAATTCCATAGAGTATCTAGTTGTGAGAGTGCACAAGAAATATGGAATAAACTTGAAGTTGCATATGAAGAAACAAATCAAGTCAAGGACTGTAAAATTAGTAGATTCATTAGGCAATATGAGATGTTTCAAATGGAATCATATGAGAGTATTCATGATATGTACACTAGATTTACCGACATTGTCAATTCTCTTGAAGCACTAGGAAAGAGATTTAGTAATTGGGAAAAAGTGAAGACAATTATTAGATCATTGCCTAAAGAGTGGAAACCAAATAGAACGGCCATAGAAGAAACAAAAAATCTTAATACTTTATCACTTGATGATCTTATTGGTTCACTTATTTCATATGAAGAAGATATAGCTAATAAAAGAATTGATGAAGATAAAAAGAAGAAGAGCTTTGCTTTTAAATCTTCTATAGTTGAAAGTGATGATGATGGAAGTGACTTTGAAGATGAAGGCATTGAGATGATTGCTTGAAAGTTTAGAAGGATCTTTAAGAAGCAAATCAAGAGAAGAAACTTTAAAGATCTCATGAGAAAAAACCTTAAGGTAGAGAAAGGAAAAAATGAGGCAATTGTTTGTTTTGAATGCAAAAAGATGGCCATATAAGATCGGAGTGTCCACTTCTCGACAAACTCAAGAAGAAAGCCATAGTGGCTCCTTGGGATGACAGTGATGAAGAATCGAGTGATGAAGAAGATTCACAAGAAGTGTCAAACCTAGCATTTATAGCAATAGGAGATGATGATGATTATCTCGATGAGGTAAGTGATCCTACCTATGATGAATTATATAATGCTTTTAAAGAATTGCATGATGAGTGGATGAAAATTGGCAAAAGGAATGTATGTCTTAAAACGAAAATGGTAGAGCTCAAAAATGAAAATGAATCTCTAAGTGCAAAGATTACATGCCTATAATTAGAGAATAAAACATTACATGATAGAGTTGCATTGTTAAATGAGAAACCTAGCACTTCACACGAGCATCGAGAATCACACATAGATGACTTGAAAAATGAAAATGAAATGCTTAAGAAGAAGAGTAATGAGTTAAATGAGATTGTTTTAAAATTTATAAATGGGCAAAAGATGTTGGATAATATGCTTAACTCTCAAAAATATGTATTTGATAAAGGAGGACTTGGGTATAAGCCTAACTTGAAGCAAAAGTATTATAAAAATTATTTTGTTAAAACTACCTCCACAAGTGATTATAATATTGTTTGTCATCGTTGCAATCAAGATGGTCACATGAAGAATAAATGTCCAATTAAAAGAAATGCATATTATGGACCAAAAGGAATCATTGATAACAATCAAGGACCCAAAAGTATTTGGGAACCAAAATGCACAACTTAAATTTTTTTTTGTAGGTACCATAATCAAGAAATGGTGGAGAGTTCCTTAATAAAAATTTGTGAGAATAATCACTTGAGCATGATGTAAGAGAAAATGATTTAATTATTTTGGTAACAATTCTTATCATATTGATTTTGTTGAATGGATCATGATGGATGGATAGTAGCTTGAATTTGCGAAAGTATGCTAATATGTTTACATAACTGAATTATTATTGTGTATAATCATGATGCATGGATAAATATATATGATGACTTTTCTTAATAGCGATGTTGATTTTGATGATTTATATATTGTCATATGTTGATTTTGATGATGTATATATTGTCATTATGTACTTATGCTTTACTTAAGTTTCGATCATAAAGAATGTGCTTTGATGATTACATTGTATTTGATGAAGTTTGATTTTATGCAATCTATAATTGGTAAATGAATGCATTTTTTTGTACTTTATCGATGTATTGTTGAATATGCATTACTTGTCTTAAATGATATCAAAAAAGGGAAAAATACATATACTTCAAGAATTTTAAGCATATAAGATATTTTAAGTTATATTGAAATGTCACATTAGATCATTGATGGAGTTGTTGGTTTGTTATAATTGTTTAAGCTTCTATGGAAGTGTTTTTAACCATATTGTGTACTTTAGAATTTGTTTATTTTTAAGGGGAGATTTTGCCAAAATTTTTGCTCGCACAAAATGGATAATATTTTCATCGAATTATTTTTGATGATCTTATTTCGATTGCATCTATCTATTTTTTTTTATGATGAAGTGAGAGATAAATATGATATGTTTTTGGATAAAATCATTTTGGTTAAAATTTTAAATTGGCCATTTATTTAGGGGGAGCATACAATATGATTTTGGTTAATATGTGAGAGACAAAGTAATATATCATTTTAATGTTGTCAAACAGAGGAGAATAATGTGAACTTTGAGTATTGTTTTGATGATTGATATATGATTATGGTGATGATTTTGATGAATTTAAGGTATAATGATGATTTGATTACATGGTTGTTTTATATGATGATTTTATGTTATAAGTTGCTAATTTGGTAATTGATAAAATGATGGTTCATGATTTTTTTTTGGTTGATGGATTATATGATGATTTGTGTATGGAGTTAGTTTATATGATGATTTATGATATTTTGAAAGTGATATTACTAAACTTGTATTTGAGGTGATGCTTGTTGTTAGGGGGAGATTCTATCGAAATTTCTACTAGGACAACATGGGTAACAAATTTGCTACTCTTATTCTTTTCTTTTAAGTTTTCTTTTTGATGATGAAGGGGGAGAAGAATACATGTTTTTAAATTTATAAAAGTTTGCTACTATTTTTCTTTGCCAATTAAATTTTTTTTTATGATGAATGGAGAGAAAAATGTATGCATTTAAATTTGTTATTTTAGCTAATTGGCAAATTGTAAGAGAAGCTTACATTTAGGGGGAGTAATTTGTGGAATCATTCTTTAAATACATGTAAGGTTTGTCATCATAAAAAAGGAAAGGTTTGTCATCATAAAAAAGGAAAGGTTTGTCATCATAAAAAAGGGGGAGATTGTTAGCATATATATATACATAATGTTGATTTTGATGATAACAAATAAGATTAAGAATGATTAAGGTTTTAAAATCTCAAAATAGTTTTCATATACGTTTAAATCATCATTATCACTTTATAAAGGCTTTATATTATATGAAAATATTTTTATAAAATTGGTTATTATCATGTTAATGGTTTCAATTGAAAAAGCTTTGAGAATTTTGATAAGTAACGAGTATTGCTTAAAATCCTGAAAATGGATCTATTTGATAAGTTTCATAAAATTTTGGGCCATAGTATATTTTTATAAAGTTTTAGGGTCAAAGTATAATTTTATAAAATAATTCACTGTAGCAATCATTGTAGAAAACGACGATCTGACATCTTGATAATGGCTCGTCGACATTGGACAGAATTGAAGAGTAGCCTCTGAACACTAACGGCGATCCGATATCTAGATAACAACGATCCGACAATTTGAAAATCTAGCCCAACGGTCATATTGACCAATCAAACGGCGATCCGATAGTGAGCAAAAAGTCAATAACGGCTAGTTTTCAGCTCCAACTATAAATAAGCTCAATTCAATTCAAACAAAGATAGATCCAAGAGTTATCATTGAGCTTACTATTGAGCATAAAACTATTATTGAGCTTTGCACTTGTTTTTGTTTATTTGATTCACACATTAGGCATTCATTTGTAATCAAACACATTGTATGAGAGAAAATTCATTTGTAATCTTTATCCTTGAGAGGTTGTAAGTGTTGGGATACACTTGGGTTAAGAGATTAGGAATAATCTCTTGTTGTAAAGGTCCATTGACACCTTGGAAGTCAATTGTAAGCGTTTGAAGCCTTGGGAGGCTTGCTTAGTGAAATCCTCAAGCTCAGTGAGCTTAGAGGTGTGGACGTAGGCGAAGGTTGCCGAACCACATAAAAATCATTGTGTTTGTTTTCTCTTCCCTTACTCTTTTATTATTGTGGTTTATTGAATTTATTATTTTCGATTCAATTAAGGCATTAGATTGAATTATTGTGTGGTTTACTTACCTTAATTTTTAAAATTCCAATTCACCCCCTATTGGGTTGCCTAGTTAGTATTTCAAGTGCATCATAAGCAGAGATGTAAGATTCCATAAAGATGAGTTTTCTAATAGACCAACGAGTCCTGTTAACAACACTGAATCAAGTACTGAGACTGATAAAGTGAAGTTTCAGATGGAGGCTCACAACTTGAAAGAACTTGAGACTGAAATTGAGGATGCTGAAATAGAACCTGAAGTTAATGTTGAACATGAATCAGCAAAAAGTGAAGAGGACACCTATCAGTTGGCAAGAGACAGAAAGAGAAGGACAATAAAACCACCTAAAAGATATGCAGAAGCTGATCTGATTGCATATGCTTTGACTGCTGCTCAAAAGCTGAATGATGATGAAC